>QEPC01007512.1:9359485-9389212 GCA_003113815.1 Sphenodon punctatus
GTGCAGTTGGGAAGGTCTGGGGGAGCGCCATGAGGTCTTGGGGGAGCGCCGTGAGGTGGATGGGTTGGGGGGGTGCAGTTGGGAAGGGCTTGGGGAGTGCCGTGAGGTAGATCGGTTGAGGGGAGGTTGGGAAGGTCTGGGGGGAGTGCGGTGAGGTGGATGGGTTGGGGGTGTGCAGTTGGGAAGGTCTGAGGGAGTGCCCTGCTGAGGGAGGTGGATGGCTTGGGGGGCTCTATGAAATGAGGGGGTTGAGGATGGAATGGGGTAGAGAGTCCTGGAAAGCGCTATGAGGTGGACAGGTCAGGGGCATGGTTGAGAGACCCCAGGGAAGTGCTGTGAGGTGGATATATAGAAGGGCCCGGACTCATGATTTTTGGACAAAATTTGGCCTTGGCCACCCTGTCTCATGACCTTTTTAATCAGGCCCTATTTTACTAATTGTCGCCTAAAAGGCAAATGGGTGCAAGTTCATAATTCTGAAAGCAACATAAATGATCAAGGAAGGGGGTTATTTTAAATTGTGCAGGGATGAGCGGGGGTGGGGTGGGGGGCAGGCTTGCACTCCCAGTAAATCTTTCACAGATATAATAAGATCAAACTGAAGAGGAAATGCAAAGTGTGTTACAATGCCTACAGTGAAGTTCAAGAGTGTTAAATATAGCATAAATGTCAGAAAGATGTTGTGTAATAGTTAAATGCCAGATACAGATGTTGACCCGGGCAAACTTTCAGGCTGAATTACTTTTGGGAAAAGAAAGCTAGAGAGGAAACTAAAAATTAAGAGACAGATTCTGCTTTCGATTTGTGCTTTGTCTTCTTAAGGGAGTATAAGAGAACTAGCAAATGCCCAACTGAAATTAAGTCTTCCTTTGGCTTAAAAACAAGGTGTTGCTAGAGCCAGCCTCAGAATTTGTGGAGCCCAGGGAGCAAATAAAATACGGGGCCCTTGGTGGCCACACCCCTCCCTTGCTGTCTCAGGGGTGCTGCTTCTGAGGGGCCCTAAAGGTAGTTGTGTTTGCCCCCCCTCCGCCCCCAAACCCTGCCCTGGTAATAGTTGGGGCTGCTGCACGGCCCCTCGGCTCTGAGATGGGCTGTGCCGCCCGACTTCCCTGCACTCATGTGCCTGACTCCCTGCGCTGGTCCCGCAGTGTGGCAGGGCTGATTACTCACCACGGGGCGGGCAGGGCAGCTTGTATGCCTGCACCCAGAGTGACTTGCTCAAGGCCGCCAAAGATGGGATTTGAACTCTGGTTTCCAGGGTCCAAGACCAACATCTTATTCACTAGGCTTTGCTGGCTTTGGTCAAAATGATGAAGATCTGCAACTTCATGCTCCGGGTGCCCCTGTGCCTCTGACTCTTGGAAGATGGTGGTGAACAACCAGGGATAGATCCCTCTATTGATCCATTCCCTTATTTCTTGTCCGCTTCCTCTGAAACATCTGGACCTAGCCACTGTCAGAGATGGGATGCTAGGCTAGATGGACCCCGGAGCTACCAGGATGGTCGTTATAGTTCAATTGCTACCCCTTCAGATCCCACCTGGAGTCTCTGGATTTTGACCCAGAGTCTCGGCGCTCTGGCGGAAGCCCCGATTTCTCTGGGTCAGTCAGCCAGGGTGCTTTGGCTAACCTGGAATAGACTTCTGGAGGTGGCCATTCAGAAAGGGGGCAGTCCATAGGGACTTTTCCATCTCATTTCTGACATGGCCCGGCCCCTAGTGGAACACTGTAATGCTCCATAAGGGGCGTGGTGATGTCAAAACAGGCGGGGCATGATAGCTCCTTTGCCCCGCCTCTACCACGATAGCCCCACCCTCTTCAGGTGAAAGGCCGGAGGGAGATGGTAACCATAACAGCATTTCTTCCTACTCTAGAATTACACTGGTAGTACCTGGCCCCGTGTTTAAATAACTACACCATATAGGATGCCCTCAGTTAGGTCTCTAGTTCTGTGCAGTTTGGAAGAGAGTTGCTGACCCCTCAGGAAATATTACAAATGGGACTAAATGTTTTCTGTAGCGCCTACTATAAGAGATCTGTTTGTAAGTACACGAGGTTAGCTGCACACAGCAAACCCTACTCCGCTTGTAATTCCTTTCCCCTTTGCTGTTACTTGCATTCATTAATATTAGCTTTAATAAACCGTGATAAGCATGCTTATAAAATTAGAGAGTAAATAATGGCTTGGGATTGGCTCGGCTGGAGACACTCCGCTCGAGCTCAATAGAAAAGAGAAATACTACTTTGCATGTGCAAGGCAGAGAGCGCCTTTCATTTGTGATTCTGAATGGGCGTACAAACGTTAGTTATCCCTTTCAGACAACAGGGTGTGGGAAGGCAATGGTAGGGTGGGGGAGTGGAACTCCAAAACGAGTCAGATTTTTAGTAGGGATCTAATTTGGTGTTGCACCAGGGATTTAGGTGGTGCTAAATTGGAGATTAGTGGGACCTCCTGAGCCCTGGGAGTCTTAACAATCACAATGGCCTACATTCTAGGAGGCGTCCTCCTAAGATCCTCGAGTGCACTGACCTGTGATGTGCCCTGTACTAGCAGGGGCCCTTCCAGGGTCTCTGAATGTGCTGACCCACAATCCCATGCTGTGCTAGGAGAGATCCAGTTAGGATCTCTGAGTGCACCAACCCACAGTTTTGCATGATCCCCCAGGGGGGTCACTTTGAAAATTAGTACAAGCTCAATGGGCAAGAGAGGATTATGGGTGGGGGAGCTTAAAGTGTGTGCTAAGGAAGGGGAGGGTCCAGATCATGGATCTGTGCCATGGATCCATCCTCTGCCCTTAAGCGCGTGCCTCCATCTCCGCTTTCTTCCCCTGAGATCACTCTTTCAGTGTATGAGGGGAGGGCCAGATCTAGGAATTGGAAAAGGGCCAAATATAAAACAGCTGTGGACCAGATTGGGCCCATGGACTAAACAAAGCCCCTGCATTAAACAATGATCCTTTTCCATAACCTTGCTTGTAGGTCAGTTAGTGCATTTCTTTTCTGTAGAGTAGGGCTCCCATCCTGTGGCTGAAGCTCCCAAATTGGTTTGTGCTGTTGGCAGATAGGTTCACAGTCCTGATTGCTACACTTTACCTTCCTTTTGTTGCTGTCTTGGGTCAAGAGATACTATTTACATTTCCCAATGAGGTCATGAAAGCGAAAGGCTTGTAGCTACTGCTGCTACAGAATAATGCAGGTGCTCTTCTGGTCTCAGCACTTTCCCTGTATCTGTAAGATTGCACCATCCGCGCAGAGTTAATAGGATTAGGTAGAACATTTTTGGTCCATTTAATTTTGTAAGAATGTCCCTCTCAGCCTATATCTTAATCCTCCAGTGGAATAATATCTGCCGTATGCATGTTTTAGGAAGCTTAAGCCGTTTTAGATTGGCTTCCCGTGAGGATAGAGGCGGTGTCTTTCATCTTCTGCCTTGTGACGGTCAATTTGTCTGAAATCCTGAGCGACTGACGTGCAGTTTCTGAGACAACACGAGGGTGGCCCAGTGGAGAAGGCACTGGACTCTTTTCCTCTTGTTACGCCTCTTGGGATATCCCTCTTGTTATGCCTCTTGGGATGTCCCACTTGAGTGCCTGACCCTATTGAAATGCAAAACCTGGATACGGTGTTGGAAAGAGAGCCACTCATGGGTATAGATGGGGGCGGGGGGGGGGGGGGGGCTATGGTCACTGTGTTTTCCTCCTCAGCCTATGAAACTGTAAATAAGCAGATTTCTGTAACCTACCAGAAGACTCTAGTCTCTCTCCTCAGAAGGAAACAAATTCAGGGCATATTCTTGTGACACTAAACCCCTGCAAAAGCCTGTTTCCTCTTTTTTTTTTTTTTTTAAATTGTGTGAAAGAATTGGGTTTCAGAATACCTCGACAGGTGTCCGGGTGGATTAACACCTATTTTGCTTTTCTGCATTTCTCCTAACGTACGAAGGGACCGTTCCCATCTTTAGTCCAGCTTCAGAGAGACATGCGACAGCCACACAGCATCATGGGATTGCTAGCAGAAGCAATAGTGGAGGCAAAATTGAAAGCAAGCAAGGAAGCAGCAGTAACAGTGGCGGGAGAAGCAACATGTGGAAAAGGTTCAAGTGCAATTATTCTTTCCTGTAGGAAGTTGAAAAAAACGACTGGCATAGTTGTTTGAATGTGCCCATGGAAACAGCTACCCCAAACTTTATTTAAAATTTTTATCCTGCCCTTTCCTAAAAGAAGCCCAGGGCAGCTGGCATTCAGGGAAAAGGGAAGCAATGTTTGTTCTGCAGGTGGGGCACAACTTAAATTATTAGACATTGCCTGGTACTATGTAAATAATAATAAATAAATAAATTTTATATACTACACCTGCCTGCCACATGGCACTTGGGGCGTGTCATTAGATGAGTATGATAAAATAAAATTAGACACCATAAAACACCTTAAAAACCATGTAAGATCCGTTTTGAAACGGTTCAAAAGGAGGCGGGGAATATGTCAAGAAGAACTAGCAGGGGATCCTCTAAAAGCAACTGGAGAACAAAAATATCTTCAGGTGCTTCTCTGAAGGTGAAGAGGGAGAAATTGAAATAAGTATCCAGGGGGGCAAGTTCCACATTGAGGGGCCTGCCACAGCAAAGGCCCCATCGCATGATCCCTGGACAGATGGTGGTATCGGAGCAGAGATTGTCAGCAGCGCAAGTTTCTGGGAGGTGGCCTTGAATATACCAAGGGCCTATACCGTTCAGGACCCTGAAGTTCATCCTTATCCTGGTAGAACAAAGTTTCAGCAAGGAATTAACCCTTTGAGCCAAGGCTTTGGCCTGAAGACAGGTCACTTTATACCCCAGGCTGTTGGGGAAGGGAGCCCAGCTGTGTGGGAGGTGGGTTCCGGACTTGCTTGGGTGCTTGCTGCACAGAACTCCTTGTCGGACTGCTGGCATGAAACGTATCTGATCTAGCTGGAGGGTTTGTCCAAGGCTTTGATTTTTGTTGCCAAAGGATGTTCTGTTCCTTGGAGCTGCACGTCACATTTTAGTGCTTTGGTTGATAAGGTGATGGGTCTGAAACGTGCCCAACCCGAGGACTGTTCCTGGGATGTTGTGTGGCTTGCTTTATGGCGTGACTGAAAATCTGAAATGGAATGCGCTGCTCAGTACCAGTTGTGGTTGTTTTGGGGTTTTTTTTGTTGGAAGAGTTCTTGGAATGGGCAAAAGTGTTGGGAATCTTCCCCGTTGACTTGAGTGGTGGGTGTTGGATTAGAGCCTCGGGAAAGAGAATGCAGCTCAGCTGACTGTTCAGCACTGTCAGATGTCCAGTGAGGTGACTTCAGACAACCCAATGGAGTCTGGACCCCACTTCACACACAGCTGGGCTCCCTTCCCCCTACTGCCCCTTCTTCAGGCCAGAGCCTTGGCTCAAAGGGTTTTATGTGCGGGGGCTTGCGGTGTTGGGGGGGGGGAAAGCTCTTTGGACACACAGTGGCTGGCTGGGAGCTCTCGAACCTGGACTCTGTTCATTGCTGTAACTTTTGGACTAAATATTGAGGAGGAGATGATGGAATCACCCTGAACACAGAAAAGTCACAATCATCGTATGCTCCACCCCCTTGCATAGAAGCACTAAACGGTAGCATGTTTGAGATTGTCATGTCTTCCCTGGGAAATATTTCCCCCCCCCTCCCTCGCCCCCATCCTAATAGAACAGCCCCTTTGTCCTGCAAACTGAATCCATCTGCCCATTAACTCCTTTCCCTCTCCTCCATTTCCTCTCATTGAACTCTGCTTAAGCAGAGAGATGCTAAATACTCTGCAAGACGAAAAAGTTGTGGGGGATGTGGAGACATTTCTCGCTGCTCTGTTGTTTGGATGGGATTAATTCCCTCCGTTCTCGCCCCTATAATTGCCCCCCTGGTTTGTGAACCTGGGCTTGGGTTAGGCGTGGGGACATGTGGGTAGGGTTGTCACCTTTTTGTGTTTTGACCTTGAGACTCCCATAGGCCAAAATGGGAGTCTCAAGGTCAAACTACAAAAAGGTGGCAACCTTGCATGTGGGCCAAAGAGGGCCCATTACTGAATGGGCTGTGGTTGGCAAGGGTTTTATTTTCGCCTCCGACTGCAACAAAATGAAAGTTTAGGAGGCACGCTACGATCATTGGGTTGATTGCCAAGCTTCGGGTCTCAATGTAAATGAGGGGGGGAAATGGAATCTGGAATGTCTTAGCCAGAAGTAAAATAAAAACCATATTTCTAAGTGTGTCCATCTTTCTTTTCTCTTTCAGGATTGACAAGACCATGCTCTCCAGCCTGAAGATCAAGTAAGTAATCCGGTTTTCTCTGCTACAAATTCAGCTTTATCTAAAGAATCCAAGTAGGGAGAGTGTTTCTTGAGCTACAGAATTTGGGTTTCTGATGAACTGGTTTCCTCCCTGTGCACTAGTGTGTGCTTTCAGTTCCACTGGTCTAAATTCTCTGGGTGTGTGGGAAACTACCATTGACTTGAGTGAAGCTAGGATTTCATCCCAGCTAACCTTGGTAACAGATTAACTTTGGTTTACGTTGTCGTGTGACTTCATATACCACAGTCTTGTGTGTGTGTATATTGGAAGCTTGAAAGAACTGTCAATGCTGTAAAAGTAAACCTGCTGACTTAGGTGGTTATTTAAAAGAATCTTCAGTCAGAAAATACAAAGTCTCATTCGATTAACAACTAGGTCTTAAAATTGATTTGGGGATGGCTGTGTGTGTTGGGCACTAGAGCAGGGGTGGCCAAAGTTCCCAACCCTAAGTGCCATGTACCAAAAATTTTAATATGGCTGACTGTGCCAAGATGTGCGCATATGCATGCGTGACTGGCTAGTGAACTGACCAGTGCTCTGGTGCTGGTTGCTGAGATTCTGGGCAGCAGCTCTGATTCAGTTGCTGAGATACACTTGAGGTAAAGCCACCCGAGACGGGACGGGTTTGATTCCCCCAACCTGTCCCAGGGAGGGTGAACACAGCTGCTACACTTAAGGCCAGCAGGGGGAGCAGCCCAAACCCGGTGGGCGGGTTGATGTTTCAAGTCTCATCATGCCCCAGGGTGGACCAAGGAGCTGTCCAAATGCATGGGCAGCCAGCCCCGCCCGGCCCATGTTCCCAGCCATGATGTGGATGCACCCGAATGGCGAGTTGCGCCTGCCGCTCTATGGTACTGGCGGATCCTGGGGCAGGGCTGCATGGGCCCAGCTGTACAGAAGGTGGCATTACCCCACATTGGGCAACAGTAACACGTGATGTGTCCCCGGCCTTCTCCGGCAGACTCGTTGCATAGCAGCCAGCTGCCCACCCTGGGGTGGGACTGGGCGAACGTCTGGTGGCCGCTGACCACATGGTCCGCTGCATCACAGGGTGAGGTTGCCCAATGTGGGATAACGTCTTGTGTGGCCTCACTCTAGAATGCAATGAAATAAGACATGGGACCAATAAACCAGCATGGGGTCCGGGAAGGGGTGTGGCCGACAGCTGCACACGAACAGACCAAGAGCCACGTTTTGGCTCCCGAGCCATCAGTTTGGCCACCTCTGCACTAGATTATGGAATGTCTTCATTTAGAAGGAAGCTGTAATCTTGAATTGTTAACATTGTGAAATCTGGAGAGAAGGTGGTTGCTGTGTTGATCCCAAAGATCAGAGATGGAGATCAAGTAGGCTTAAATGATCTTTTTATTGGACTGACTTTTTTACTTGCCTGGGGATGGGCCCTGTGTGACCTGAAAGCTTGCATGCTCTTCCCAACCAACAGATGTTGGTCCAATAAGAGAGGTCTTAACTTCTTTTTTTTTAAAAAAAATGTTTTATTTTATTAAATTCTTTAACACATTATACAAAAGTGGTTCTGTATCACTTAAAATATCCCAACCTATGACACTCTTCAATTTACTAGGTATTACATATGTTTAAAGATATCTATCAAATAAAATTGTTCTATCATTTTGTGTGAATTCTTCATTTTCAATTGCCGCAATAATGCTGAACCAAGTCGCCTCAAAGTTCTTTTTCTTCCCTTTCAAGATAGCCATCAATTTGTCCATTGTAAACAAGTACCAAATGCGAGCAATCCATTCCTGAAGTGGTAGATGACCTTGCGTTTTCCAGTGTCTCGCTATTATGTTGACAGACGCCAAACACATAATTTTGGTTGCATCTTGGTGTAGCCTTAAAGTTTTGTTGTCAGGGTATATATACCCAGGATGGCTGTTCTGAATTTAAAGGGTACCACCATCCCGTTTACCCATTTTAGAAAGGTCCAAATCTTGTTCCAAAAACTCATCACATAGCAACAATCCCATAAGCAGTGTTTTTAGGGTGCCCATCTGCCCACAGCCCTTCCAACAGTGTCTCCATCTAAGACCTTTGAAGTCAACTGGGCTACTGCAGGTGCCAAACTGCAGCTGTAATATTAACGGTCAACAACATCGCACGTAAGCTCCTTTCATGCCCGTTTACTTTCTTTCAACGATGTCACGTCTGGTCATAACCCGCTCCGTCAGACGCATGTTGCATATGCAAAGGGAGTCTGAGATTCCTGAGCATGTTCAAGCCGATTCATTCATTCCTTGGTCATCTGGGGTCATGCTAGTTTGCCCATTACTCGCTCATCACCCACTCATCACGCAAGTTGCAGGGCTGCGTAGGGTGCCAATTAAGCCCTGCCGCATGCATGATAGGTCGGCAATGGGTGGATAATGAGTGAGGAGGTGCCTGTATAACCACCCCCCCTATGATGCAGCGGATTGTATGGCCGGTGGCTGCCAGACGTTCGTCCAGTTCCCTGTGGTAAGACTGGCCTTGGTGTTGGGTATGGGTTCTTAGTGGCTTTTTCACTCACCCTCTTTGTCCGAACATTTTTGGGGGCCGGTTGATGCTAAGCGGTGCCTTAATTCCTCAAACAATTTGAATGGTGCTTCTTGCGGCGTGATGTATTACTTGTGCGAAAAGAAGAACAGAATTGGGTCAGTTCAGCTGGAAGCAGCTTGATACGAGTTGAGGGGATTTTTAAACAGCCATCTTCTATCACAAGGTCGGAATCCCCAGGGTTGAGATTTCACAGGACTGGTACCCTTTCCCCTCGGAGAATGTCTCCTTCTGCCAAACAAGGCTATTGGGTCAAATCATTCCCCCCAGTGAAGTCTTTATTTACACACAAGGTTGGGGAAACCTTTTCATGGGCTATCTCAAAAATTAGCGCATGTTCCGTGAGCTGCGTAGCAGGAGGGATGGGCTCAGAATTTGGGGTGAGGGGAGGGGAGAGAAGGGTGTCCAGATTATAGATCTGTCTCATAGACCCATGGCCTCATCTCTGCTTCCTTATCCTACTCATTCTTTCAGTGCCTGAGAGCAGGGGCTGGATCCTTGGGCCAAATCCAGGAATTGGAAAGGGACCAAGTTTAAAAAAATAATAATCCAGCTATGGCCTGGAGCCAGCACAAAGCCTGAGATCCATTAAAAGTGTTGTGAGATTTCAAACTGGGGTTTATGTGATGCATGGACACTCCTTTATGGTGACTTAGATTTCGCTGGTAGGACTCTCTTCCCCCCCTTTCCCCTCTGTAATCGTAACCTATCGGTGAACGTGATGACTCCATTGGCAGAAGCATGGGCTGTGTGGATAGCGTGGGTCACCTTCCATCTGTGTCTCCTCTGATTTCCTCCCTTCTGCTGCTGAGCTGCCGTTATGCACAACATGCTGCTTTATTTTCTTCTGAAGCCCAAGGTGATTCATGGGCTAAGTGATTCTAATAAATACAATTACTGTCCTTTAAGTGGAGTTGGGGATGTGCTGTATAATTTATGAACGGTTAGCTTTGTTTGGGGTGGGGTGCGGAGAAACACAATGGCGTTGGCAATCGCTGACCTCCTCTGGCATATGCCACACTTCCAGGGTACGACCTTAGATGCCGACTCTGTCTTGCTGTAGCAGCCTCCTAGTCACCTGCCACTATTGGGCGCCTCAAGGCTGGGCACCGGTTGGGCACTGGGGTGTGTGTGTGTGTGTGTGTGTGTCCAAGATCCACACATGGGGAACAGTCAGGGAGGGTCTCAACGGGTAGTGACATGCACTCTAGCCCAAGTGGGGGATTGTGTGTGTGTGGGGGGAGCCACGCATGCGCACTCACTCCCACACTCTCTTACACACACACCCACTCTACAAACACGTAGCCAGAGTTCAAAGGATGAAGGCAAAAGCATAGCTAGACCCCCAAGGGTCTTTATTGTCTCACTGGGGGCCAGCCCAGAGGTACCCGTTGCACAAGCTAGTGTTGAGTTCTTGACCTCGGACTACATTTTCTGTGCTGTCAATGGAGATCATTCATGATCTGCGTGCGCCATTGCTGCCAATGAGGATGATTTTGTAGTTTGTCTCTTGTGCAAACGAGGCGGGACGTGCTTCCCGAGAGCAGACCGCTACAGTGGGTGGGGTGATCACGACTGCCTTTTTTTGCATGTACAAATTCTATGCCCAACAATGTGCGTTAATTACTGGCTAAATCCAGATTTTTTTTTTAAACGCTCCTCCCCTGATTCTGCAAGGGGTTCCAGCAGCAATGAAGTCCAGGCTAGAAGATTCTGTTACCGGCTCCAGCATCCGTCGTTGTCCTTCAGCCAGCAAAGTTTCTTGGCTATAGCACTGCTTTCCTTCTGTGGTCATGGGCAAGTCGCTTCCGTGCCTCTGTAGACACTACTACTTTTCGTTGTGTCGGCTTAGATTGGAAGATCTTTGCGGAAGGGGCTCTCTTACTACATGCTTGTATGGTGTCTTGCTCAATGGTGGGGTCGTGATTGAGCCTCATTAAAGTCTCTCTTTATCCCCCCCTCCCCGTCTCTCTTAGATTGTAAGCCTGCTGGGGCAGGGACCATGTCTCTTTCTTACAATTGTAAAGTGCCAGATACGTTGCTGACACTTAATAATAATACTCCCACATTTGTCTCCACACATTTTGGATAAGGCCGCACGTGTGGAGAATGGTCTGGTGGCCATTTTGTGCATGATCTGTTGTTTTTTTTAAAAATTATTTATAGATTTTAAACTGAACCACAGACGGGCATGCTTGCCACAGTGGCGGTTCAGAATGGATTAATCCATAACTGCCAATTATGGGCAGTTATGGATTAATCCGAACTCAAACTTCTACTCCTACTAAAAACCTACCTCTTCTGTCAGGCTTTCCCTAAGTCCTCACCCCATATGTTGCTCACTAATACTTCTCCTTATACTGTCTTCTCCTCCTCCTCTTCTCCATGTAACTAAGCTAAGAGCATGCACCTGCCAAGGGCGTAACCATGATAGGGACAGGCAGGGCAGTTACACTGAGCCCATGAGATAATCAAACTCCCTGGTGTAGCAGCATCCCCCAGCTGCTGTGACAGAGGCCATAGGGACCACCGTTCAAACCTAGTTACGCCTCTGGCACCTGCAACTTCTCAGTTTCATGAATGTATCCCTGTTTCTCTTTATGTTCCTCTCCCTTGTCTTTCCTAGATAGTAAACATCTTGAGGCAGGGACCTGTGTCTAAGTGATGATTGATTGGTACCAGGCATATTGCTGGCTCTTTATAAAAAGTGCTCTGTATTACATGGTTGAGGAAGATCTCTTGGTAAAAAGTCTTGCTATTTTTATTTATTTATTTATTATTATTAATAACTTGCATGGCACTGTCAGTGTTCAGAAGTCCTTAACTAGGTCATCCACATAACAACCCTGGGAAATAGGTCGTCATTATTATTCCTATTTTACAGATGGGGAACTGAGGCCACATTCACACCTGACGCTCCGGCACTGTTAGAGTGACGTGAGGCACAGACGCAGCATAGGGAGGAGCCCGATGGCGGAAGTAGAGCCGGTGCGAACGGGAATGTGCCGCGGCTAGTCTCTTGCATGACAGGGCTGGAGTTTGCACCCTGTCATGTGCGAGGCTAGCCACGCCAGATCCCCATTTGCACCGGCTCTACGTCCGTCATTGGGCTCCTCCCCGCTGCCGCGCCGGTCCCTCGCATCACTCCGACGGCGTCGGGTGTGAATGTGGTATTGGGCTGAGAAGTAGTGACTTCCTAAAGGCTGCGGTGACTTCACAGCTGAGGCAGGATGCGAACTACGGTCTCCTGGGCTCACGTCCAACAGTATATCCACTGCTAGGCTACACGTACTCCCACCACTAAGCAAAGTACTATGTGGCCGTCTTCGGTGCTTAAAATCCTTGGCCGCCGTTTGGTACTCCAGCATGCCGTGGGGTGCTCGCTCTGTGGGGAAGCGTCCGCCTGGGTTTGATGGCTTGACAGATTGTCCTCTCTCTGAGCTGACACAGCTTCTTCAGCCTGGCAACTTTTGGCTGCCTTGGATTTCTGCGTGGTGTGTGGATTGATGTAATCGCATCGTGGAGATTTGCCACTAATGAGTGAATGAGCTAAAGCGATAATATTCCCAGCTCCAGGCCACGGCTGCTTATCTCTGTTCTCATCACGCTTTTTCATCTTGTCCTTTTAAAGCTTGGATTCAAACGCAATTTCCAACCACCCCCGCCAAGGCCTTTTTTGCTTTTACTGTCGGGGACCGTCGTGTTAGACAAAACTTGTGCGTAATTTGCCAAGCAACTTGGTTGAGTAATGTTCATGTCTGACACTTGAATAGTCTGGGAGTTTCCCCAACAAGATCCCCACCACCCTTACCCCCTGTTATTCTAGTTTCTAGTCGTCTGCTGTAGGAGCTGCCATAGCACCTCTCTGATGGGTGCCACCTGCCTCTGGGTGGAAACCTAGAGGGTGTGGCACACAGGGACTGTCACGCTGATTGTCACCTTAACTCTGCCCCTTACGGAGTGTCAGGATACTTGGTGTGGGTGCCCCTTGCGACCCCCCCGCCCCCGGACACTTGAAATAATATGCCAGAGGTATCCTGTTGGAGCAGTGACCTAGGGCCCACCAAAAGAGGCAGCTGGCCCAGACAGCAGCCCCAACCTGGAACAAAGGATATATGCCAGTCCTGTTGCTGTTCCTCTGGATGACCGACCCCTGTGAATTCCCTGTCCCTCTGATGCGATTGATTGGAAGGCTTCAGACATGCAAACCAACAGGCGCCTTAGGCGGTATTCAAATTCAAATTTTATTAACGTAACCAAAGGTCATAGTCAAGGCAATTCAAAACATGGAGCTTACAAACCATAATTGAATTAGGCGGTATTCTGACAATGAAATGCAGCAGAGTTGTCTAGCTTAAGGTCACATGGAGAAGTGTAGGGCAATTCAGAACCCAATCTGTAATCCCTGAATGGTAAAACGCAACTCCTTCTTTAGGTTCTTGGTCTCGTGGAGCTGCAGGTGGCCTCCCTAGTTTGGAAACCAGTATCTCAGTTGTGTAGTTCAATCTAATTGTTGGGTCCCCCTGTGGGGGAAAGCCCTCTGACATAAACAACCATTATTATTATTTCTGTAGTGCTTTATAATCCTTATTTAGTTTTCCCTCAGGTCGGTCATTTGTTCTTCCCATTTTACAGATGGGCAATTGAAACTGAGCGAGAGAATGACTTGCCCATGGCTGTCTTAATGAGTTCATGGCTAAGATAGGATTTGAACCCTGGTCAAGACCATTCACTTTGTCCACTAGATTACACTGGCTCACATTATTGGGTGGCTGCCTCGTTGTATTGACTTTGTGCTGGTCCTGGACAGCGATTGCTTTCTGTCAGAAAGGGCAACCAAACATTTCTCTCCACTTCTATGTGCTGGGGTCTGTCACCAAGACAACACAAGCTTTTCCCTTTGCAAAGAAGCTGTTCGGGAAACTGAGCAGAGAAAGCGTTGTATCTCTGAAATCGGAGCTTAAGTGAGAGGAACTCGGGTTGAAAGTATAGGGCGCTGTCCGGAACATGTCCTGTGAGATGCCGTGGGCATGAGGGGGCGGCAAATAAATGTAACTAAATAAATAAAAAATAAATAAATAAGAAGCGGGTGAAGGAGCAGAGGGGTGGGGAGATGGTCACAATTCTTTCTGGTTACTCAGCTATTCCTATAGTAAATGGGGTTCTACATCACTCATTAAAAATGGGGGGGGGAAGGCCGTGATTGTGTGCCATGTCTTTTGGAGGAGAGTTCGTAGTAGACTGACAAACTGTGACAAAGGGGGTAGGGGGCATAGGTGCAAGGGTTTGCATTTGCACCTCCCTGACCCTACCCCTTCTGAGGCCTTCAGCCGTGGGTCAGGGCCCCATAGGAAACAATCGGGCAAATCCCAAAGGGAGTGGGGCCCCAGGGGTTCCCTTGTCACTTCTCAGGAGGTGTGGTCATGTCAGGAAGGGGGGGTGGGGTGGGGAAGGACTGTCTCCCTGCCGGCCCCATTTGTGTCTGGGGTGGTGGTGAAAAATAGCAACAAAAAAAAAGAAAAAAAGTGTAATCTACTTTAAGGCCAGCTATAGGCAAAGGGCTGATTACCCTCATTGCATGGTGCTGAGCACTGCATAGCATGTGTGGGACCCTGAGTCAGCTGCCAACCGTAAGCATTATTTGGGATTTGCCCACCTCGTACTGTGACCTCTCCCGAATCTACCACCCCGAAAACCGTTTTCTTAGCTTCGACAGACTTGAGGTGTCGACATCTTTATTGCCTCACTGGGGGCCAGCCCAGAGGTACCCGTTGCACAAGCTAGTGTTGAGTTCGTGACCTCGGACTACATTTTCTGTGCTGTCAATGGAGATCATTCATGATCTGTGTGCTGCCAATGAGGATGATTTTGTAGTTTGTCTCTTGCGCAAATGAGGTGGGACATGCTTCCAGAGAGCAGACCGCTACAGTGGGTGGGGTGATCACGACTGCCTTTTTTTTGCATGTACAAATTCTACGCCCAACAATGTGCGTTAATTACTGGCTAAATCCAGATTTTTTAAAAAAACACTCCTCCCCTGATTCTGCAAGGGGTTCCAGCAGCAATGAAGTCCATGCTAGAGGATTCTGTTACAGGCTCCAGCATCCGTCATTGTCCTTCAGCCAGCAAAGTTTCTTGGCTATAGCACTGCTCTCCTTCTGTGGTCATGGGCAAGTCGCTTCCGTGCCTCTGTAGACTACTACTACTTTTCGTTGTGTCGGCTTAGATTGGAAGATCTTTGCGGAAGGGGCTCTCTTACTACATGCTTGTATGGTGTCTTGCTCAATGGTGGGGTCGTGATTGATCCTCATTAAAGTCTCTCTAGGTCTGGTGCGACCAGACTTAAGGTGCACATGATCCAATTTATCCAGGTGTCAACATTAGGTGACCTATCCAGACCGTTCTGCTGGTTCCCACCTCTAGGGTGTCTCCGTAACTGATCTCGGGAGAGGAATACTCTGCTGTAGACAGACCCTTCCCCATCACACTGGAGGAGCTCTCCTATAGCCTCTCTACCCTAGAGACACTTCCTGGGGTACCCATTCCGCTCTCCTCCCCAGAGGTAATCTTCGAGGGACTGATCCCTCTTCTCACACTTGGATCTGCTGGGGACTAGCTTGTGATCTACCAGTAGGTCATGAACTAACTCTTGGCCACCCCTGTTCTAGGCACTACTACAATGCCGCTACTAAGGGTGTTAACTAACAGCACAGTAACCATGCTGAGAGTCTGTGAGTGTGCGCATCGTGCTCACTCATGTGCTGAGAGTAGGGGTTTGCACAAGGGCCGCATGTCATTTTTTGTTGTTTTCATTATTAAAATGTGTCATTTTTGTTAATAACAAAATGTCATTTTTTGTTGTTTACAAATATAAATTTTGTATATTCGTATCGATTTCATATGCCAATGAAGAATTATTGTCAGAAGTTGAACTCCTTCCCCTTCTCATTGTGATACAGAAAGAACTGCACACAGTAATCTATACTGTACACAATATGTAGTTTTATTTATATAATGTATACAGAATCTAAGCTAAACCTAACCTATGTATAATACAAAATGTTCCTATCCTATAATCCTAAAATATATAATAAAACAGCCTAGTATCTAAATATCTAATTTATCTAACTATATATACACAACTGATATCTATATAATATATGGACAGGAGGGAGACAGACACGGAAAGGGAAAAGGAAAGCTCAGAGGTCTATCTATCCATCCCACCCAAAGGAGTCAGGATTGGGTGGTAGGGAAGGGAATAAAGTGTGTGTGTGTGTATATGTATGTATGTGTGTGTGTGTGTGTGTGTGTGTGTATATGTATATATATATATGTGTATATATATATATAATATGAGGATTTCTAGTGCAAGCACCAGCAGCTTCTACAAACGCACCCAGACAAGCAAGAGAGCTAACACAGAGTGAAGCAGCCCAGCCCTACAATATTAAGGGTTGCAGTGCCCTCCCCTAGAGCCCTCCTAATTGGTTCTGGGAGGCAGAGGCATTGAGGAATCACAGGGTGCCATTCAACTGCTGGGATCTGCTTGCGCTGCTCATTGGCCAGATCCATCAGGTCCTTCCTCTCCCAATTCAAGAGTTCAACACCGTTTCTGGCTCCGAGATGTCTGCTTCCTCCTCTCCTCTCCATGTTTCCCTAAAAAACCCCACAGCACCACCTGCTAGACTGCCAGGCAATAATGAAATCAATAATGATGTTTGTTATCGTTATTGATTTCGTTGTTGTTTTTGTCTTCGTTATTGGCAATAACAAAAACGAAAATGACAATTTTAACTTTCGTTACTGATATAACGAAAACGACATGCACACCCCTAGCTGAGAGTGCGGGACCTGACAAACAGCCCACAGGTGGGTGGGTGAAGGAGGTCAGAGGGGAGGAAATGCCCTATGGTGCGGAGGGGAGGGAGACTGATCCTGCCATTGCTCCCCCTCGGACACTAACTATGGGTGTCCCTCGCTTGTGAACCCTCTGCAGTTGCCTACAGGAGCAGAGAGGGAGGCAGGACGGAATGGGGATGTGGCGGAAATCCTGCGGTGAGCGATCTCCCAAGCACAAACCCAATCCAAGATGCTTTGCCGCTTATCCCTCCTCAGACTCGCATCCCTTCGCCATCCGCTTAGCAGCTGTAGCTTATGGCCGTGGATGTCCACCCGCAGGCGTTGCCTGCAACCTAAGTGAGGGCACACCAACATGTCAGCGCACCATGACGTTCCCTGCATCCCCCATCATGCTGCCATCCTGTCTGGGCAGTGGGCACCTGCCAATGAACCCATCTTTGAGAAAACTCAGCCCCCAATAAATGGCAACCAGGTGAACACCTGCTCAGTGGAGGTTCAGTGATGGGCGTGTCCTTGACACTTTTCGTTCTGCACCTGGTCTTATCCGAGCCAATTCTGGGCTCCTTCTCTCTTCCCTTCGCTGTCTCCCTTGGAGGTCTAGCCATGCTTTTGCCTTCATCCTTTGAACTCTGGCTACTTCCATTCCAACCCACCAAATCCCCTCTTTGCCTAGAAGGTACCCTCTGCCCATGCCTGTAGCCAGGAGCTCCAGTTCTACCGAAGTTGTATTCAGGCGGTGCCCAAACAGTGGCCTGGGCATCATGGTGTGAGTCTCTTTAACCGAGGCAAGCAGCCCTTGTACTACCAGTAAGATCAAGACCAATACAATATACTCTCCATCTCTGGCCACTTTGGAGGACATTCATTTTATCCCAATTAGAGAGGGGTTCATATAGGGTGTGTGTGTGTGTGTGTGTGTGTCATAAAGCATGTCCTGAATAATGAATTTCAGTACCTCTGTTAGTCGAAAGAGAGTGTGCGGTTGCCATGATGGTCCCAAATGTAAGAGATCGAGGGAGACGGGAGTTTAGATGGTCATTGGACCAACTTCTGTTTGGTGAGAGGATGCAAGCTTTGGGCTGCCAATGGCCCTTCCTCGGGCATCTAAAAATCAGAACTGAAGAGGTGTGTGCAGTACAAGTGTATGTGTTTTATTGAATTTTAAATGTATACCATGCCCTTTCCCCTAAGGCTCGGGGTGGCATAGAACATATAATGATGCTCACTCACTCCCAAGTGATTGTTAGGACAAAGGGTGTTGTTAAATGAGATGGTACCACGCATGGCCATCACCCACCCAGCCGGCTGCTCATTTGAAGGTGGTGTGGGTGGAGGCATGCTCCTGCTGTAACCCATGCAGCGCCTACCTATGGCCACCACTCGCAGTGTAGTGGAGGAAAAACCAGGTAGCGCTGTGTGGAGGAAGGCAAAATGGCACATGGGGACAGGCATACATCCCTGGCCCGTTCGAACCAGGGCACCCACCCACATCAGCGGACAGGTCTGCGGCCCCGCTGCTGCCCTGTTCTACCCCCAGCTCTACCAAGAGCTCCTAAAGGGGTAATGGCTGCCTGTCGGAGTTGCTTCAGGGTGAGTCTGTGGTGGCTTGCATGCGTGGAGGCTGCCTGAGTGGGCGCGGTGGCCACCCAGGGAGCCGTCTGTTAGAAACGCTCCCCACTCTGTGTGCATGGCTGCTCTGCCGCTGTACCACTCATGTCCCCCAGCCTTGCTCGTTGAAAACCGCCCCAAACTGTCATTCACATTTTCAATATGCAGAGTGGGTCAGCGTATTTTGGGTTCTGTGTAGTGATCAGAGGGTTGGAGGCAGTAAGTTCTGTGGGAATGATTTTTTAACTTCCTTTTGTTTACAAAAAATGTCTGACACTTTCTCCTTTTTCAGGTGTTGAAGTTTCTATTCTAAACAGCGAATTTCACTCTCTTCTGTTGTAGTCTAGAAAGAGTGTGATTGCCATGTTGGTCCTAAATGTACAAAATGGAAACCAAGTGACTCGAATATTGGTTTTGAACCAACTTTTCCTAACAGCGTCTTCCGAAATCACTGCTGCCTTATATACACCTGTCCTGCATTTCTTCAGTCTATAGTTCTGACTTTTTATATACCCGAGGAAGGGCTCTGCATGCCCCCAAAGTGTGTGTATTTTTGCGAATAGAACTTGGTTCAGTAAAAGTTCAAAGTTTCTCATCGTAACCAAGCCAAGTACGTGCACCTGAGACCTCGCATCTTCATGAATGTTAGACCCCTTGTCTCTCCCCCTGTTCTCTCCCCCAGCTCCTGTCTCTCAGATTGTAAGCCCTAGGGGCAGGGACCGTGTCTATTTTATTACTTTGTAAAGTGCCAGGTACACTGCTGGCGCTATATAAATGTTTGTTAATAATAATAATAATAAGAGACCATCTGAGCTACTTCATCTTCATCAGGGTTCAAATATGGGAAGTTGTACTTTATTGAGGTCCCACTGAGTTCAAGTAAGACACATGGGTAATTGGCCAAGCATTTTTCCATGGAATAATTACTTCCCCACTTTTTTTTTTTTAATTGTAACATAAGAATGGCAGAAGTTCCTTGGGGGGGCCACCCTGCATGACTCTACCTGCAGTGCCCATCAGCAACGCCCCCACGCAAATGTTACATTAATGATCTTGTCACTAATGGTTTTGTTGAATTAATGAGAGTTTTAAACTGGCTCCCGCTGTTGACAGCATTGAAATTAAAAATAAAATAAAATCGTCCCTGTGGTGTCTCTTCCCCCTCAGCACTGGCAGTGATTTAATTTTCTCTTGTGTTGCCGTGAAGAGTGGTTTTATTTTTAGGAGATGTAGCCATTGTTGGTGTTTCTAGAACCAATTCAGCCACACAAAAGCATGCTCAACCTTTTGGGTGCTGCCTGACATACCAGTCAGTTTAATGCCTGGAAACTGCTTTGAACATATAGTAGTGGGGTTTCTGAATTGGATGTATCGGCCGTTCCTGCTTCTTGCATGAGGATTCCTAGGTAACTCTGTTGAAATGACAGGAGAGTGTAGTCTGTCAAGTGAAGTAGAGGAGAGCAAATTAGCTATGTGTTCATGTGTCAGTTGCCCTTTTGGGCACCTTATACTGAACTGGCAACCCCCTCCCCCCCCCCCCACCAGAGCTCAAGCTAAGAACACTCACGACTTGAGCTCAAAATCCTTGCTCTGGAGCTATGACTCCTGGAGGTGCTTGCTTAGTTTTCTGACGCTTGTTAGGGACTCGGCAATGCCTTTTCGGATCACCCTTTTGACTTGATGCTTGATTGTGGATGTCCCAGGCTGGACCTTTGAGCAGGGCCCCAGTGCTAGCCTATCTCTGCCGGCGTTCCAAGATTGGACTCCTGACATTCAGGGCTGGAAATGGGAAGAGAAGTGTTGCTCTACCCAACTTTCTGCTGCCACCAGCCAGACTTGTATCCTGGCTGGCAGCCAACCGGAGAGTTGGGGCGGGGGCTGGAGGCAGACGGGAAGAGGGGTGAGGCTAGGACCGCAGAGGCCCCTTGCGGAGAGGTGATGGCTGGGTCAGAGGCACAGGAAAGCTATGGTACAGCCTTACCGATCCACTGCTCCAGAGATCTCGGGGCTGAGGGTTCAAGGCTGGGTCCTGTCATGCACTCCCATGTGCCTTGCCAGTAGCTGCTGTGACCAGATGCTTCTTGTTGGATGCCCAGAATATTGGCGGGGCACAAACGTAACCTGTTGCGTGTTTGCTATCCAAATGGTTTGGCGGTGTTACTTCTAAGCACTCTCCCTCTTGAGCATGCCTCCAGATAGTGCCTGATTAGGGGGGGAGAGTTTCTCATTGGGTGCAGTATCCTACTGTTCCTCTTCTAGGGGAAGAGACAAAAAGACACAAGGCTCGGGCATCTCTTTCCTGGTTGCCTCTCTAGGAAAGCGCTGGAGAGGCCAATGGGGGAGAGAATGGAATGACCAGAAATGAAGTGTAATGAGAAGCAGGAGACAGTCTGTCCCTCTTTGTGCACTTGGAATGTTGAGAAGTGTGCGTGCTTGGGTGGGGCTTATTTGTCGAGGGGGTGGGGTTTGTCCCTCTTTGGCCACTCCTCAAGATGTTGGGAGGTGTGCCTTTTTGAGGATGAGGACTAATGATTTGGTTTGTTTCCCCAGAATGAATGTTTAATCACAACAAAAGTTGTATGTGCTTGTGGTGTTTAACACACCTGCAAGTCGAGAGCCTGAGTGTGTGCGCCAGAGGTCCCTGCCCTTTTCCTGCTCTGCAAAATTACGGGGCATCTGCGCGGCATTCATTCGTCTCTGGTATGATTAGCCTCAATTATGTCAGCAATCAAATTATCTGTCTGCCAAAGGCATGAATGGAAAGGTTAGGTTGGCTGTGCTGCCTTCCTCAAACCGCCTGCAGGGATGAATTTCTCTCAAGGAAATTGATTCTGTACGCCTTCAAAGCCTATCGAGTCGGGCCGGAGCAGTGAAATCCACTCCTTCCCAGGCAGAAGCTAAGAAATGCCATTTAAAACATTTATGGAATGTCATCCAAGGTGACTCTTTAGAGCGAGATCATTAGTTACTAAATCCGAGTGGAGTCATTTTTGCACTTGTCTGCTCTTAGAAACAAAAATGTACTTTGTGCAGTGATTCTGAAATCACTATGTAAATGTTTCTTCCCTCCCCCTCCCCACGGTTGTGGCTGTAAAGTACAAGGAGTTTGCCTCCGAGAATCTAGCATTCCCAACTGAAAGTGTTTTTATAAAGCATGATCTAGGAACCCAGAAAATCGGGGGAGTGGTATAAAAAGTTGTGATTATTATTATTTTTTTATTTTTTTAAAAAGGCCAACCAAATTCTGGTGGTTATATGTGCTTCTGAGACTGGAGGTAACCATCGTGTTCTCAAGCCTTTCTCTCTGATCATGAGGGCTAGAAACTTAGAAGGGCCACGGGCACTGCCAGAACTTTAATCAGGGAGGTTGGAAAACGGCAGGATGAAGAGGCTGTCCTGTCCCCTATCCAATTCAGCTCCACCCCATACAGAACACTGTGGCTAGAGGTGAAGTGAGGAGCAAATGTTTTACCCCTGGGTAATACCTGACACTTTGGGTAGCCTGTCGGGATCCTGGATACCGGGACAGGTACCTTACCGTTTTTTAGTGTGCTTCTGGCATGAATCAAATCAATAGATGAATGGAAATGGGCAGAAAAATGGTAAATGGGTAACTTGCAAAATGGAATAACAGTCATTTAGTAATGGAAAACTGGTAATGGTAATATGGGTAACCTGTCAGGCACTGTTTAGTATCTGATCTGCTCAAAACGATTAGGGCAATGCAGTTTTATTTATTTTATTTATTTATTTATTTATTTTCCAAATTTATACCCCGCCCCCTCCTGCAACGCAGCTCGGGGCGGCTTCCAGCAATCAAACAATAAAAACACTAAAATTCATTTTAAAATATTAAATATAAAATATACCATATAAAACAGGGCTAGAAAAATAATAAATAAATGGGTGGGGGACTAAAATCATCCCTCCCCACCCTCCCTCCCAAAGGCCTGGGCAAACAGCCAGGTCTTACAGTTCCGCCGAAATGTTAAAAGGCTTGGGGCCAGGCGAGCTTCCTCCGGAAGGGAGTTCCACAGCCGCGGCCCTACCACCGAGAATGCTCGCTCCATCGTGGCCCCCCGCTTAACACGGGGGACCTCCAGGAGGGCACCCCCGGCAGACCGCAGGAGCCGTTCCGGGGCGCGAAGGGCGAGGCGGTCCCTAAGGTATGAGGGGCCAAGGCCGTATAGGGCTTTATAGATCATCACTAGGACCTTGAACTTGGCCCGGCACACTATCGGCAGCCAGTGCAGAGCTCGGAGCACCGGTGTAATGTGCTCCCGGCGACCCGTCCCCATCAGAAGACGAGCTGCCGTATTCTGCACCAGCTGCAGCCTCCAAGTTTTGAGGGATGTACCCATTTTTGCAGATACCCGTTTCCTCTCTAGTTGTGACAGCATGGTGCTCTATAAGGTTGGGGACAAGCCAGTTGTGAGGTGGGGCAAGTACGCTTGTCCCCTCATTCGTGCTCATGACTAGTGCTCATCATCAGATTTTCGGGCCATGGCCCTAAAACCTTGAGAAGAGTGGTGCAAGACTCCGTCCCTGTGCTTGGGACTGACGGATGCCAGTCAAGTTCACTAAGTTCAAGCCTTGGGAGTGAGCTGCATTTCTGCGGCGGTGCATTATGTAACCCAAATGAGTTGCCTGATCTGCAGTGTGTGTATGAGCCTGTTACAAGCCAGCTGCGTTGCTGGGCTTCATAGCTCAGGTTGCAGAGACTCCTGTCTTTTGACCTTCTGATCCCAGTCCCTGTTGTGCTAAGCAGTATTGCGATAGAAAGATTTTGTAATGGCTGGAGAGGGGGTGGTGGTGGTAAGAAACGTCCCAAGTTATGGGGCGGACAGCTCCTGCCCTTATTGGGAGGTAACCACCTCCTATCTGCTCTAACGTCCTCTGTGTTCCCACAAGCGGGGTGTGTGTGTGTGTCAGAGTGAGTTGAAAGGGATATGCGTGTGTGTGCGAGGAGACTTACCTCTCCAAACAAGTATGATTAAAATGGTGTGGGAGGGGGAGGGCTTGCTGTAATTAATTTGTATGAAGGTAATTACTAGGGCTGAAACAAGATTTTGCAAAAATGGGAATTCCCATTGAAATCCCGGTTCACGATGCCGTCTCTGTTGAATTGAGAAGCTGTCGGTATTCAGTGTCTCGATAAATATTTATTTTCTTGATTTACTGACTTTACTTTTACTGCTTTGCTGTCAGCTTGAAATCCTGAGAGGTAATACTGTTGCAATACTGCATTTCTTCTATCTTTTCTGCACTCTGTTTCCCCGTTACTTCCTTGTCGCTCATTGGCTGGTACGTAGATTCCTTTACAATTCTGCAGTTGAGTTGCAGATTTGTCAAAGCAAAGGGAACAACATACAGCCCCAATTCTGATTGGAGGGACTGGAATGGAGTTTTTTTTTATAGGCCTGAAATGAGAAAACTCAGCAAGTGCTGCTTCCATCAGAAGCAGGGCATTTGCTGAGATTCATGCGACATGGAAACTTACCGACTTTCCCACTGTTCTCGCCGTTTTCTGTTACATTTTGTAAGCTGAACAGCGCTGCTATGGGCCGATCCCAAGCCCCATGTGTGACTTGCAGGCACCCTCGGGGTGGGGGGACGGTCTGTGGAGATTCAAACCTGCTGAGGAAGTGCTGGAAATTGCCATAAAAGTGCTGTATAACTGCTGTAACCATTCCCGGAAAGTGATGAGAGAGTCCCAGAAAGTGACTAAGTACTGACCAGACATTTGCCAACGCTGGTGAAAGGTTGGTATTTCCCTTCGGAATGGGAATGCTTGCTTTTGTCTCGCCCCTAGTTTTTTAAACTATGTTTGGGCAGGCAGGGAAGGTTAAGGGGTGGACTATCCGCACAGTGATTTGCTCAGAAATGCAATACAGTGAACTGGCAGAAACCTGGAAGTAAAACCGTACCCTTGGCAATGCGGTAAGAGCTAAATAAATGAATGGTCCGTGGTAAATGGGAAGTCAGTAAATCAGGACGGTATCTTGTAGTATTGTGAGAATTTAGAGAAACTGTATCCGTATCGGGAAATAGATCCTGGTTCCTGATATTTTGAAATTACGTGCAAGTAAAAAATTTACTGCTTATTTCAGCCCTGCCTCCTTCTGCGATTCCTCTCATCTTCCAGAAAACTTCAGCACTTCCTCTTTTTTTTTTTCTTTTTCTTTTTTTTTCTTCTCTTGCAACATCTCTGCCCCACTAACTGCTTATTTTTCTGTCTCCTCCTTTGGCCAATTCCAAGCAGGGAAATAGGGAAAGGGGAACAATGATTTAACCTTTGGGTTCTTTCTGCTTATCGAAGCAGAGCTGAAGGGAGTTATTTACTCCAGCTTATAACTACCCTTGTTTGTGAGAACAAACTCCTGGAGTCTGTGCCCCCTGATTGGTCCACTCTCCCTCTTTATCCAGTGGTACATTGTGCAGGGGGCAAAGGGGTAACTTACCCTTTTGTAGAAAGGCTGTGGCATTCCTAGACATTGGTGGATCCTTAGTGATAAGAATACAAGATTTCCACCTCTGAGGTTCCAAATGAGAGTGATCCCCTCCCCCCATCCAGTCCACGTCGCATCACATAGACTCGGGCCAGTTCACATGCTCAATGACACGTTGTATAACATCCCACTGACGTGATCCAGTGTGACAAATTTGTCAAATAAAGGACAAGGTGACTTGTCGGGTCACAATGTATAAACCGACTGAACCAAATCAACCCTTCCCAGAAATGTCACACATACGGATGTGTTGTTTTTTGTTTTTGTTTTCTTTAAAGAAAAGGTGCTATGGCTTGGACCAGATCCGGAACTGGCCTCTCTAGGCATTGTCAGCTGAGGGTCTGCCCTTTCTCCCCCCACGCCCCGGTCCCCCCATGGAACCCCAAGCTGCAGTGCCTATAACGTTCTATGTGGGCGACGTGAAATAGCATCTCTGTGGTTTTATATACCTCCTGACAGTCTGTGCTAAGGAGGAACAGGGTGTGTGTGTGTGTGTGTGTGTGTGTGTGTGTGTGTGTGTGTGTGTGAGAGAGTGTTTTTAAATGGGATGCCCCCACGCAGGTCCACCCATCCCTCACCCACCCGAGTGCCCATCTGAAGGCAGCGTGGGTGGGCACATGCTCCTGTGACCCATACACCACCCACTCATACCCATGCATGGAGCATCGGAGAAAAATCCAGAATGCTCCATGCAGGGAGCAGGCCAAACCATGCAACGTGCTGGCTTGGGGTGCACACGCATCCAGGCCCATTTGATTCCCACACTCGCCGGACGTGCTTGGGCGCATACAGGCCCGCCCTCAGCTGTGCCTGTTAAAAATACCCCAAATCCATTTTTCATGAAAGAGCAACAAAAAGATTCAGATTTAAGCTTTGGGCACCACTTTCCTGATTGCCTCTTAAGAAGAGCACTTGAGAGGACAAGGAGACCATGGCATGACAATCTGGGAAGCTTCTGTCCCTCTCTATGTACTTGGGATGTTGGGAGGGGTGTGTGTGCATGTAAGTGTGAAGGGGTGGAGCTTATTGGCTGATGGGTGGAGCGTGTTCCCCTTGAGCTACTCAAAATGTTGGGAGGTATGGTTTTACCCAAGGGCAGCCTTAGAATTTGCAGGGCCCGGGGTGAAGATAAAATGCGGGTCCCCTGGTGGCCCTCTCCTTATCCAGGGCCTTGCCCCCTTGGGGACATCTTTCACAAGGCCCCAAATTTGGTTACGTTTTGGGGCTCCAGTGGGAGGCAGTAGTGAAAATGGAGGCTGCTGTGGGGCCAATGGAAGTAGGGAAAATGGCAGGGCTCAGGGCTGTCACCCCTGGTCACCGTGTGGTAAGGCCAGGCCTGGTTTTACCACAGTCGCAACAACAGCAACTATAGAGCACGTAGGTTCAAATCCCGCCCGAGATGAAAGCTACAAGGGGTACTATATTGTAGCAAACAAATGACTGAAGCTGTGGCTAGCTACTCTAAGAAATCCAATCCCAGTAGATTATATAGCAATCCCAATGCGTTTTTTAGTCGCTCTTCTTCAGGGGTGATGGTTTAATAAAATGCTGTCAGAAATCTTCTTACTAGCTTGCCTACAAATAATATGAAGCCTCATCCAGATAGAATGTAGATCTCTTCACTACAGGAAGTTGTTGAGTGGATTATCTGAAGAATTACCCTTGAAGAAGAGTCTTGAATTCGAAACGTGTTGGGACTTCTGGATGATCTACTATTGTTTCTAATTGGTATAGCTCCGACCATGTGCCTGGCACTGAACTGTTGTGATAATAGAGATGGGTCCCTGCCCTGAGGGGCTTACAGTCTAGAATGGAGAAAAAGGGGTAACACAGGAGAGGGGCCCTTAGGGAGAGACAAGGAGCCATTCATGAAGGTGCGAAGTTGAAGGTGCACATGCTTGGTTTATTTACTGGGGGGAGAGGGGAAACCCTTAGGCTAGACCAGGGGTGGGGAACATCTGGCCCAGGGGCCAAATGTGGCCCTCGGAAAGTTTTTATGTGGCCCCCTTTCCAGTGCCTGGATCCGGCCCCTGGATCCAGTCTCTATCCCCAAGCACTGAAAGACTGAGCTGAGGGAGCAGAGATGTGGGCATGCACACAAGGATAGGGACTGATCCAGGGTTTAAATCCATGCTCTGGGCCATCTTTTTCTTAAATACCCCGTGAGCACCCCTGCCCTCAACTTCTATGTGACCCTAGGAGCTTGGACTTATTTTCAGTGTAGCCCCTGGGACAGAAATGGTTCCCCACCCCTCGGCTAGACTGTCCGTAAACAAGGAATTGGTGGGGGAGGACAGGGAAAGTTTGACTGAAGAGATGGGTTTTTAGGAGGGATTTGAAGGTCCAGTGGGAGGGAGCAGAGTGTGTGTCTTCATGGGGGGCATTCCAGGCATAGGGACCAGTATGGGAGAAGAGCCTAGTAGGAGAGTCTGGGGTGGGGAAGGGGGGTGGCAGAGGACGAAAGAAGCGTGCTGAGTAAAAGATGGTGTGGTTTTTGTTTTTTGTTTTTAATAATAGTTGCTGTTTTTGCCAAATACCCTCTTAGCCGTGAACTTACGATTCCCCAGTCAGTAAAATGGGCACAATAATGGCCTACCTCACGGGGTTGTAGTGAGTGGACGAGGTAAGCGCTAGGGGCTGATCATACAGATTCGGATTTGATCCATAACTGCTCGTAATGGGCCGTTATGGATCAGTCTGTACCGGATCGCAACAGTGGGCAGCACACCTGCTGCAGTTCAATTAATTACAAACAAACAAACACAAAATGACCATGCCTATGCAAAATGACTGCTGAACCATTCTGTGCACGTGTGTCCTTTCCCAAAATGACGGCGATACTGCTGCCACCATTTTTGATAAGGGCGCGCATGCGCGGAATGGCCCGGAGGCCATTTTGCACACTTACCATTTTTATTTTTAAAGTTTTTAAATTATTGTACCGCTTTTAATTGATTTTTTAAAAAAATATGGATCCATATTTAAATCCGGAAACCATGGGATCCGAACCGAAAATGGAACTGACCCGCAATTTCCTCTGGTGGACCACCGCTAGGAAGCACTAGCAAAGCATGTTGAACAAACGATAAATCTGCAAACGGTAAAGAATACTATTTGCAAGCAAATATTGATATTTTGGAAAGAGCTTGGCCTCCTACAGATGACCTCTGTCGAAATCAGCCTGTCAATTTATTAACGAGTCACAAAGGGAAAACCTTGCCTCGATCTGCCGACACACATCGCCGCTGGAAGGCTGCAATTGTTTATTCGCTCCTTTTTTTTGTTGTCCCCCCCCGCCCCTTATTTTTCAAGTTGCCTAAAAATATTCAGCGTGGCTCAAACTGGGCACTAATTAGAGAGGAGCATTTTAATGAGGCAATCTGCCCGCGAACGAGAAGTACTATGAATTAGAGAAAATCATTAGCTTTGAACGCTGTGGATTAAATGCATCTCCTTGGGTGCTTGTCAGATTGCATGGGGTGACATTCAGCTGTGCTCGGATTGGGGTGGGGGTGAGGGCTGTGTAGAGCGAGGAGCACTCATGCTGGCTTAGATGCTGGTAGGTAGCTTTTGCTGGTGATGTACAGAAGATCATACCGTGGTGTCAAATTTGAGGGGACCTCTAGAAAATGTCAACATTCCAGAAATTCAGCTTTATGAGCTTAAATAAATGGGGTGGTGTAAGCTTTACTCGAGTGCTATTTTATTATCTGAGCTAAAAATATTAATACCTTTGATAAAATTAATGGTTGCTCGGTGGCATGTGGTTAAAATACTGTGGTACTATCTACCCTCCCAGTTTGCAGTGCGGTGCAACGGTACTCCTGTTCCCTATCGCTCACCTGAACAGCAGGGAACAAAGTGCTATTATCCTCACTCTGGAGACCCACACTGGGGGTTTCAAGCTTACAATGCAAGGCACGGTGCTCCTGTGCCCTGTCATTCACCTGAGCAGGAGGGGCTTGCACTGCAGGTGGGGGAGGTATATGGCATTGCAAGCTATGGGGGTATGTACTACAGTATTTTAACCACATGCTGCCAAGCAATCATTAATATACTCAAAGGTCCTGATATTTTTTAGCTGGGTAGGTATATTCTATACATCTTAATTCAAATTCGACATCCACTTCAAGTAGCCTGGGGTTAGGGAAACATGACCAGAAAGTTGAGTTACGGAAATTGGATTTGAGTGGATCCCACTGTAATCCTGTCCTCATGGCTACCCTGGCTCTTACACTGGCCAGGCAAAGATATGATGGACTGGTGACCGGAGGAATCGGCAGTTGTGCGGCGCACATAAAAATGTATGTTGGCAATTCTGCATGAGCAGAAAAAATATCTTGGCTATTGGTCAATGCTGACGGCTCAATACCTTCAGAAGAGATGTTTGGAGACCTGCTGTAAGGGAGAAAACCCACATTGCATCTCTACACGCTACTCCAAAACCATGGATAATATCCACAGAGATTGAGTGATCTGTTGAATGGAGTCATTCACTGAGGTATGACATTACACATGGGGCTCATACTAATTACCGGAGAAAATACTTTAGTAAACACTATTGGGGATGTAACAGAGGCTGGAGATGTGGGTGTTGGGAGGGGTGTGCAAGGGGATGCAGTTGCAACTCCCCCGCCCAGGCTCCTGCCTGGCTGTGCTCCTTTCTGAGCATCGAAGGTCATGGTGCTTGAAAAAGGGCGTGGTCCTGTCAGGGGTGGAGACCCTTCTTAGCCCTGGCCCTTTCTGGCTTGACCTGAGTTTTTTCCAAGCATCATGACATCACAACACTCTGAAAGGGGCAATGACTATGTCTGAAAGAGTTGGTGTGACGTGGCCTCTCTCTTCCCCCCCCCCCTCAGAATCGAGTTCC
>QEPC01007512.1:9399230-9411711 GCA_003113815.1 Sphenodon punctatus
GGGAGGGGGAGGAATTTATTCCATTGGTTTCAATGGGGACACAGCGCCCCATTGAAACTAATGGAATAAATCCGGTACCGGTATACCGGATTTAATCCGGGAATCCGGTTTTCGTGGAACCGGTAACCGGTAAATCCGGTAACCGGTAATGGGCCCGGGGTCCCACCCCTAACCGAAATACATGAGAACCAAAATTGACCAAAACAGAAATTTTGCCCAGAGTCCCATCCCTATTAAAATCCATCTAGACCCCTTGGCCATCATGAACTGTGGAGTGTCCTGCTCCATTATCCTGCGAGATGCTTCTTCGGTGATTTGAATTAGTAAACTCAAACACACAGGTGGCACCAGAGCTTTGAAAGGATTATTTGTGTGTGTGTGTGTGGTCTCTCTTTTCTCCCCTCTTTTTTTTAAAATTTGGTTTTCATTAGTTCCCATGGTAACCATGAATATGTCTGTGAAGGGATTTGAAATTAGAGAAAATGAGTAGATATTACTGAGTGGGAGCATTAGAGAAGAAAGCGGCGGATTGATAGCCACGGCTCCACGGTTAGCAATTTGGCTGGCCTAATTTTATTAAAGAAAGCTTAGGGATATACCTTGAGTCGCAATTAGCGAGCGAAAGCTCTGCTTGTAGGCTAAACATATTCTAGCTGCTGCCACGGCCTCCTGCCAGCACCTCGGCCCTGGATAGGAAGCCTGTCGTATTCTGAGCAGCCTTCAAAATGCACAAGAAACTCTGGTGAGTGGCTCCCTATGGTGTATTCTATTTCTCTGTCCCACATACGGAGAAGCGAAAGCTTTAAGAACATGAGAATTGCTGAGTGTGGCATTCCGTCTACTGCTGCATGTTGTCCTGAAGGCATCTAGAAAACACGCTGTACAGTTTGCATTAGGGAAATAATTCAGTTCTCTGCAGGCGGCACAGTTCTTGGGATGCATCTGTGCTTGCAAACAGGATGCTTTTGGAGGCTAGTCTTTCAGATCTGGGAGTCTCTCTTTTAAAATAAAAATAAAAATGCAAAGCTTCAGAGTCAAGGGCAATGCTGCATACATAGTACAGAGAAATGGGAAGCCTTGGGTATTTTGAGAGCACCTACGTTGTGTGTGTGTGTCTGCATCCAAGTTAGAATGTGAAGAATTTTGCCCATTTTGAAAGTATACATTTCAAATTCCTCTGCTTTGTTTGCATGTGGAAAGCTTTGTCCACGATTTTGATGATCTGCATGAAAACAAAAAGCTTTGGTTTGGTTTTGCTCTAAGCCAATTCAAACCAAAAAAAGAACGTGATGTCAAAGTGATGGAAGTAGGTGAAAACTGATGTCACCGAAGTTGAAGGAAACTAACTTGAACCAAGAACTGAGTTTTGCAAAGGGGGGGAGGGGATGAATATGAGTGGGTAAACTGGAATAGGAGGATTCATGAGAGCTGAGGGTTCCAAGCTGAGGGATGGGGAACAGGGTTTCTGTTTGACTTGGATTTTGCCTTTGGTAACTTGGAAAAATCAGAGTTTCAGGCCTACCACATGAGAGAGAGAATAAGCAGGCCATAGGGACTCTTTGCCCCGTTGCTGATGGGAGCTATCCCCATGGAGCAACAGGACACTTCATAAGGGGTGGGCTTACATTGGTAATGGGTGAGATGGCCCTTTTCTCATGTGACCCCCATCGCTTGCAAAGCATTGTGACGTGGCAACTCCATGTAAGGGATGGGGTTATGTTAGGAAGGGGCATGGCACCTCCTTTTTCCTGTCCCTGTCCCCTCTGGTTGAAAGCCAGGAGGGAGGTGATAATTCTGGTCCTCATGGGGTTTCTGTCTTGTTCGATATTTGCATTACTTGGCCTGTATCGGTTGTTTTTGGAGTTGCGGGATCCCATTTCAGTCTTAACTTTAAGTTGCTAAGGCAACCCCCTTTGGGAACCGCTATATTAAAGGAAAGCCCCCTACTCCGATTGGTTTTGCAGGCTCCTATTTTGTTCCAGCTGCAGCTGTTCTTTTGTAAACTAAACTTTGGGGGGAAAAAAATACTTGACACAGCAGTGAAGTGGGATCCTGCATGTGGGTCAGGCTTAGATTTTTCAGGAGGAGACCTGTATGCTTGGCTGGCAGACTGAATACAGCTGAGCTAGAACAGTGTCACTCAATTACTTTTCCTGGTGGGCCAGATTGATTGATTGATTTTTAAAAAGAGGACATAACTTCAGCCCTGCAGTTGGTTTGTATGACGATGCTCCTATGATTAGAATGGGGTGTGTGGGGGGCGGGGGGGAGAGGAGGTGAAAAGGGGTACTGTGGGCAGGTTAGAAAAAGAACATGGGGAGCCAGATGGGTGGCTTGCACACACAACGTATCCAGTTAGGGGATCGTTCTCCTCTTCTGCCTTCTGACCCGGGGAGCAAAGAGACTATCAGCCCTTCCCTTCACGGAGATGGAGGCACTGCCATTGAGATTAAATGGTTATCTGCCACTACCTGCTAATCGTCTGGATCCATGGTAACTGCTCTGGCAAGAACACGTTCCCATGCGATATCTGGTTTATCATCCAGCACTTTAACCGGTTAACCAATTTACCGTGCCATTTAGTGTATTGCTATTTTACCGGTCAATTTCCCGATTACCGGCTAGTTCTGTTTACTCATAATTCTTTTCTTGTTTACTCCCCACCTCTGGACCTGCATTCGGACTGGTGCATCCAGTCAGTTTCCCATCGGGTACGAGATTCAACAAACAGAATAAACAACTAGGGGTGTTTCTAAATGATCAAGGCGATTGGGGAGTGGGGGGTCATGGCCACGGAGCACCAGCTCAGGTGGAGTGTTTGGGGAGGGATTCGATTGGGTGGCTCCCAGGATGGACTTTGCGGCCAGGGAGGCAGCCCCATGCACTCCCCCTGCCATGGATCATGCATGGAGGATGGGGAAGCGCGCCAGGCTGGTTTTTGCAAGCAATATGTCCTCGGAGAGAGTGCTGGAGAATCTGGGCTCTCCAGAGCTCCCAGCCAGTTTCTGTGACTTGCAAAGGCCACTTCCCCCTCCCACAGTGCCTCGGAGTGATGGCCCTGTTAGCTAGCGTGACTGGCTGCCACTGTTCATATGGGCAGGGACTCTGTGGACACCCGTAGCCACAGAGCTATTTGACTTGCCTTGCACAGAGCATTCCAGGTTTCCTGGCATTGTTCCACGCATGGCCATGAGTGGGGGCTTTGTGGCTTAGCGCACATCCAGCTGCTCCACCTTTGAGATGGGCGGTGGGCTCTCTGGTGCCTGGGTGGCTGTACGGGGTAGCATCTCGCCTAAAAACACCCTAACAAGCAGAATCCACAAAATAAAAATGGCTATGGGGTAATACGGGAGTGGTGAATCGGTTAACTGTTGCGATATTATCTTGCTATCTGGTTTGCCAGCTGTCATGGTAGGCCAGATAACCGTTGGACTCTTTGGAATGGCGGATAGTAACGGAGGATAGCAAACTTAGTATTCGTTTCAGCTCCTCACTGCGGCTTTGGTGGAGAGTGGGATAGGGCGGAGCCATCATAGGTGACCGTAGCCCTGCACATGCATGCTCTCCTTAGAGCATTTTACAAGCCATAAAATACAATTTTTAAAAATCCTCCAGCATAAAATCTATTTAAAAGAGGAAGGTAAAGAGGGTGGACAAAATAAATTAAGGGGAACCAGCAGAGGAGTGGAAGAGCACCTGGAGAACGTAAGCTTTTATTTAAAGATGATAGGGCTGAAGCAGCAACTCCTTTTTCCACGCTGATATTTCATTTTGCCATCTCGAAATTGCCCGCGACTTTCTGCAGCTTTTCTGCCGGGATTTTGCTAATTCCGTGCCCTTTGCTTTTGCGACATCAGAATAATCTCAAAAAGTGTCGGAATACTCTTGGAAAGTGTCGGAAGAAACATTGTTCCTCTACTTTCGCACCGTGACAGCATGTTGGAGAGTGCAGGTGGAAACTGAGGAAGATTGCAGACAAACGTAGCGGGATGAATGTGTCTATCGCACCGTGCCGCTCATTGTGGAAGTGCTCTTTCCGTCGGAAATGGCTTCCTGTTTCAGCCCTAGTGAGGAGGGAGGAACTGAGATGGGCATCTGGAGTGGTAGGAGAATCTGTTTGACATGGCCCTTACCCCTTTTTAGGTCAACACTGCTGGGAAGATGGAATCCTACCTGTGCTAGTGACTGGGTGTTGACTTTTTCAGGAGCTAATCCTGCCAGGACTTACCCCCCCTTCCATGTGTGGGTGTGCGTAAATAAAATGATCTGGTAACCCCTTCTGATTAGAGCAGAAACGCATAGTAGAATAAGTTTTCACTTTCTTTTTTATTTTTCAATTTCAGCTAGGTTGTAGTGTACATGAATGACATCTGACATGACGTGTTCAAGCAACTGAGTTTTTGCTTATTTTTGTTCAGTTTTGGATGTTTTCAGTTTTTGGGCCGTTGCTGCAGCTAACAATTAAAATAAATGGGGCAAAAAGAGGAATCGGACAAACGACTGACCAAAATGAATGCACAGAATGAAACAAACAGATCAACCAAAAAGAAACTGAATGAATGAATGCCACAAGAAGACAAAGATGAATTAACAGACAAAGATCAGCTGGAGGCTGTTAGATCCTGGTTTCATTTGTTTTGAGTCAGATTGTTTCCGTTTGCTTGTTTTGGCAGGTCCCTATTTCTCCTCTGCATCTGACCTTGGATTTTTAATCCCATGGAATAACCCCATTTTTCCTTCTTTGCTTCTGTATTAGGAAAGAATTAGCAGTGTATGGAGGGGAGCGTCGGAGTTTGTTATGTCGCAGATGGGAAGGAGAGGGAAAGGCAAGGATATAAGCTAGTACCCGCCAACAAAATAATTTCTGGTGGTTCTACAGCCAAGGAGACTAGGGATGGAAATTTCGGTTTTGGATACAACCAAAATGACCTGAAAATGACTTTCGGTTCTATCCAAAATTTTGTTTTTTGTTTAGTTGTGTGTGTGTGTGTGTGTGTGTGTGTGTGTGTGTGTGTGTGGGGGGGTTGGCATTGATTTCCCCCTCCCTCGGTTTATTTCAATGCAAAACCCCCAAAGTTCAGTGCAAAAAACCCCAAACCCCACCCCGAAACGAGAACTGAAATTCTCAGAGAACTGAAATTGAAAAAAATGAAACCACAATCGGTTCCGGAGTCCCATCCCTAATTGGAGACCCATCAGGTTTAAAATGGCAGTGCACCTGTCTCGATGGAACAGAAGAAGCTCGTGATTTTAATGTTAGCAATGGGGTTCGTGTGCATGTGAACATTCAGAGGGAATCAGGGCCTGAGTTGATGGCGACGGTGGAATGAGGCAAGCTGAAGAAAGAAGCAGGGAAATAACGAAGGATTTGCTTGACCTTTTTATACAATATAAAGAAGCAGCAAAAAGTGAAAGCCGAGGGCTTTTTAATATTTGATGGAGAAGCGCGGAGCTAATGGCAGACGCTTGAATGATGCAGCTTCTTAGCGGGTTATCCATTGATTTGCGGCCGGTTTTCTGTGTTGCTTTCCATATCCCAAGGGGAGCAAGCTTGGTTGGAAAATAGGGTCTGGAGAACGGAATGAATTTACTGAATGTAGAAGCAATAAGTGTCTTTCATTTGAAGCTCTTCCGCTAGGACAGTCACCAAATGGAACCACCCTAGGGAAATATTATTATGCATTTCTATACTCCTTTCAGTGTTCAAAGGGTTTGATGGTGCTTATCTAGTTCACCATCACAATCCATCTGTGAGGTAGGTCATTATTATTCCCATTTTACAGATGGGAAACTGAGGCTGAGAGATGATGGCTTGCCCAAGGCCACCCATGTGCTAAGGTGGGATTTGGACCCTGGTCTCCCAGGTTCAAGTTCATCAACACCATATCTATTCGGCCGCACTGGGGCACAGTAGGAACAATTGGTAGCTCTACCCATCAGCTTGGTGTTGGTCCCCACCCTCTGGCCAGACGCTCACCCCAGAGTAGTGCTGAATCAAAAACAGCAGTTGCCGAGCTGATAGGAAATCCTGTCCCGTCAGCATAACAACAGGACAGAGTCTCTACGGGCCACTGGCCTTTTAAGGGAGCTAGCGCCAGCATGAGGGAGGCGTGAGCTGAGCTGCAGGTGCTCCAATAGAGGGAGGATGGCACCTAATTGAAACTGCATGCGGGTGCGCGGCACTGGCCAGTCCTGGGAAGCTACGGCTGAGGGCAGCTCAGTACAAGCAAACTGCCGAAGGCGAGCTTTGCCCAGAGTTAAGGCTACAGGGGTTTGACGCCTGACTAAGGAGGCTGCGTGAAGCCTGACACAGACAGCTGAGAAGGAGGTAACTGGCAGAGGGGAACTGGCTGGTGGGAATGGTCGGAGCTGGGGAAGCCAGATGCAGAGAATACTGGGAGCTGCTGAGGAGACAGGAGTTCTGGCTAGGGTGGCCAGAGATGCAAATTTTAGAGGACCCTTGTGAGAAATACCGGTTGCAGGGCTACATTAGCTCCAGTGCAGCCCTGCAACCTGTATTTCACATAAGTGTTCCCTAAAATTTTTCCATATTTGGCTATCTTAGTCTAGGAGCGCTCAGTCTCTAACCTGAGAGGCTCAGAGCACCGAGGTCTGAGCAGGAGAACTTTAAAAAGAGCTGTGAGCAAGCAGAGACAATTTGGAGATTGTGCTGAACTTGAAGGAGCTGAGTTGTGACACTCTCTGAGAGAAAAGATGGTGTGGAGAAGTAAAGACTATATAATAATAATACAATATTGTTTGTTGCGGCCGAAGCCATAAATTCAAAGACAATGCAAACAACAACATACAAAATTAAAATCACAAACACTATCAATCCAAATTCTGGTGGTAACCTAGATCGTGTGCCATAACTCGACTGTCACTGCTCAAAAGGTTGCTTGAAATGCAGAAAAAGGGTGCGAAGGTTTATAGCGGCTACTAAAAATTGGGGTACAGCCTCCGAGGTGGATAAGTCGTCATCTGCCAAAGCCAAAATGCATGTTTTGATCAGTGCGACCAGCAAATTTCTGAAGGAAGAGAGGTGTTTAAGGCGTATGGAATTATATAAAACGGCATTGAAGCAAAATGTGGGAAGGTGTTTCCACATACCGCCGATCGAAAAGGCAGAGTCGCTCAGAGAAATCAATCGCAAAAAGGCGGCCTTCCAAAACCATGGAAGGCAGAGCGTTAAATCGGGCCAACATAATCAAATACTTGCCTCTGGGTGAAATTGATGAAAGCAAATAGGGGGCCATACAAGGACGAAACCTTACATAGGGGAGGTAGTTCACAAGATGGCGAGTAGCTCTAATTGCTGCCATCTCTTCCTGGAATTCCCTATCCTCGATCCTAGAAGTAAGTTCCTTTAGCACTACCGCCAACGCCTTCCCTGTCCAGTGATCCGGGCTAAACCCCAGCTGGTGCAAAAATAACTCCACTGCCAGCCGCCACAAGCTCTTAAAAGGATCATTGATCCAATAATACACAAGCCCCCTAAATTGGGAGTTGTGTAATTTAGCCCAAAACTTAAGGACACTGATCCAGGCCATGGTAGACCATCTAAGCGGGCCCTGCCTCTTGTCTAGTGGCTGCAAATGGAGTGGCACTGGGAACCCTCAACAGCTTCTGGAGAAAGCGTGACTCCAGTTTCCCCAGCTTTGACTCAAGAAGGGGTGCCCAGACCTCGGCCCCATATAGCAACTGGGCCCGTACCTTGGTTGCTGGGAGTATAGCCGGCCGGTGTTACTAAAGAGTCTAAGTAAAGAAAAAGAGAGACTGCTTGCGCTGACAATGCCTTCTCCAGATGCCCCCTCCATGACCCATCCGCATGAAAGAGTAAACCCAGGTATTGGAAGGATTTAACCTGTGAAATACTATGGCCATCAATAGACCATTGGTGGAACTTACGGACTCTGGGGAAAAAAATAAATCACTATTTTAGATTTTCCATAATTTATCTGTGGCTTGTTTTGTTGACACAATTTGGCAAAACAAGCCAACTGCCTATTTAGGCCCACCCGGGTTTGGGGTAGAATCGCTATATCGTCTGCGTAGAAGAGACTCCCTACCGCACGGTCAGCCAGCTTGGGAGGAAAAAAGGCAGGCGAAGCCAACAAAGGAACCACTCCATTGCAAAGACTATATTGAAAGCTAATTCCCTAGGAGACGGCATGATTGGGGCCTGATCCTGAGCAGACTTATGCCTGGCAAGCCTCCTCCTGTTACAGTCGGGAACATTGCTGAATGTTTGAAAGAACTTTTCAGTCTGGGGCGTGTTTCGTAATTCCGTTGCTTTCAGGATTGCAGGTGGCAATTTTCTGGTACATTTCTGTCATGGGGGTTGGGTGGGGTGGGGGTCTGTCATTTTTGTGTGTCCCGGTGTTGCCACTTCCGGCCCTGTGCCTTTTTGGCCTCCAAGTCCTCTTCTCCCAATCGGGTGGGATGAGAAGTGGGAGGAGAAGGAGGCTGTGCCTGTCGTGTCTGGTCTGTGTATATTCTGCCTGCCTGCCTCCTTCCTGCCAACGTGCCAGCATGTAAAGTATCAGCCAGTGGGCATTCCTGAATGAGAGCAAATGAACGTGGTGAAAACCTGTTAGGTTTCCGCATTGTGAGGTGGTTCATAGGCTGATTTTGATGAAAAAGGGCATTTCAGCTCAACACCAGAGCTATGGATACCTGCTCTCCCTCCTGGACCCTGTGCCACTGGTCCCGCTTCGCTTGCCTCGCAGACCTTTCGGTTAGGCCCTATGGCCACAGACCGCTGGGCTGGCTCTAGGCGGTCTACCCCTGCTAGACCAGTGCACTCCCTACCCTCGCTCTGGCTTCAAAGGCCTCTCTGTTAGGCTGTCCTGTCCTGTGCTACTCCTAGGGATGTGACCCCTTTCCATAATCTTTCACCCCAAAGGGGGAGGGGCAAAGGGACTCTCTTGCCTTCTTCAGAGCATTGCAACATTGGCCGTTTTTTACACGGGCATGGCTGGCTAGGTGGCTGGGTCTGTGCATGTAGGGGGAGAATCCAACAGGCCAGGTGTGCAATGGGTGTGCACCCCTCCCCACGCATGGTTTGGCTTGTCCCTGCATGGAACCTCCCAGATTTTCTCCTCATGCTCCGCGCGTGGGCATGAGTGGGCGGTGCATGGATCATGTGGCCTTCGGATGGGCATCTGGATGAGTGGACCTCTGTGGGCGTGTCTTGCTCAACATGGTGTGGGCCAAAGGGCCCTTTCTCTCGAGCTGAATCCTTTTGGAGTATTGTAAGGTCATGCCATTCGGGGACAGGGGGGAGCCTTTTTGTCCCATCCCTTTCATCTCATCCCTGCCGTTGGGGGGAAAAAAAAAATTGCCATGTTATCCGGCGTTCCTTGATAGCCTGGGAAAATCCCCAGGGTTTCATATGGGGCGGACGCACCAAACACTGGAAACTCTGGGTCAAAACTAGAGGGGTCGTAGCGCTAACCTCCCACTCCTCCCCTGGTAGGCCACTGTGTTCACTGTGACGCCCTCCTCTTCAGCGGAACCAATCAATTCGCTTGTGCTCCCAGCTCATTTGCATACTTGGAGTCTATTGGTTGGAAGGTTTCTTCAGGAGGCTTCTGACCTACTATTACATCACAATGCTTTAGCCTGTTTGTTTCTATTATGGTTTCTGCCCAGGTTGGTTTGAGATGACTCATTCTAGAGTCATTGTAAACCAGCACAACCCACTGAGGATCTAGAAATGAGTGTTAAAAGATTACAAGACACCCACTCCTGACTAAGCAGGGCTGGAGTGGCAAGCAGTCCTTACGTTGCTGCCTGCACTTAGCTGCGGCATTGTGGCATTCGTTGCTAAGAGCGTGGTCCGCTGAGCACGTGATGCTGGTTGTAGCACTTAGCATGGACACAAGTTCCACTGTAGTGTCTTGTGCTTCAATTCATTCCAATAGGATTTGTGCCCATGCTAAATGTAAGTGATGGTGCTTTCTGTTTAGCCGGGGTTGGGGACTAAGGGACCACTTTGAAAATTAGTACAAGCTGAGGCTTTTTGCTGGGGAGGGAGGAGAGTGCTAGTACAAGCTCGGAGGACCACCGAGAAGGTGGCTGCAGGGGCGCTTAAGGGGGTGCACTCAGGAAGAGAAGGGTCCAGATCGTGCATCTGTGCCTGCTGTCTTCATCTCCGCTCCTTCCCCCTGAGCTTAGACTTTCAGTGCTTGGGGATAGGACCTGTATCCAGTGACTGGAAAGGGCTCGAATAATCAGCAACTGTTGGTCGGAGCGTCCTTACCCCTGGCTTAGTGTGTCACGCGCCAGATCTTTTCCTTGAGCTAGCTAGATGCGTACAGGGATCAGAACGTGTCGTCATTCATCACTGATCGATAGAATTCGGCCGTACGTGAACCATAAAATGATTGCAGAATGCCATTCTTCCACTAGCTGGAGTTGACGGGCTTCATTTACTTTCAGTATGACTCCATATCATTTTTTTTGTTTTGTTTTGTTTCTGCATACAGAATTAGTTGAGTGAGAGCTTCAGAAATAATTTATTTTTCTCTGCCTCAGTTATTCAATTAATTATTAAAGCAGCGCCTGAGGAGCTAAAGAGAGTAATTGCGTTCATTAAACTGCGAGATGCCCTTGCATTAATGAATCAACCTGTGTGTTTGTTGCATGATTGTGCCGGGCATTGGTGGGAGCTAAATGGACCCTAATGGATTCCTATAAATCTCTTGGGAGGTATCTCTGCATGTATCCATCCTGGTTCCTTGAGGCCACGGGGGTGTGTTTGTATTTCAGTTTCTAACTTGCCTGTCCTCAAAGGTTCGTGACAACATAAAGTATATAGACAGGTATAAAATATACAAAAATAAAGCCGATTAAAAATATGTAGTGTCTAAAATTCCCATTAAAGTAATGCCTAGTACTGTATCTATACCCACCTGTTCCAAAGGGAAATACCAACCTTTCAGGAGTGCTTGTGAGCGTCTGTTGGTACTTGGTCAGTTTCTGGTAATTTCACGCTTCCGCCATTTCTTCGTTATTTTTGTCGCTTTCCGAGACTCTTTGTCACTTTCCGGGAATTTTACAACAGTTTCATGGCAGTATTACAGCACTTTTATGGCAATTTCCAGCACTTAGCTGGCATGTATCTGTCTCCACAGCCCCCAAGGTGCATGGGGGGCACACATGGGGCTTGAGACCGGCCTGTAACAGCTTCATTCAACTTGTGACAAATAATGGTGAAAACAAGCTGGTAAGTTTCCTTGGAACCAGCATTTGCCAAGGTTTCTAGTTTCAGGCCCACTGCTAAATGCCTGGCCAGGTAAATAGGTCTTTGTCAGGAAACAAGGTTGGGGTATGGAAAGTAGTGCAGGATCAGGTCCAGGGAGGCATGTAGGAGAGTTGCGGCAAGGCCAGGTCCGGATGTAAATGCAGGATTGGGGACCAAGGTCTAAACATGGTGCAGGATCAGGGTACATGGTGCGGGATTGCAGCAGGGATTGGCACTAGGGATGTGCGAACACAGTTCGGACCGAACTCGGTCTGTTCGGACGACCGAACCTGAATCCGAACTGACCAAACCGAACTAGATTCCGAACTTTGAAATGACAGAACAGTTCGGTTCGCGTTCGGGTGGCATAAAACGTGTCACTGGAAGGCAAAACGTGACAGGGAGGGGGAGTCAGTTGAGGAGCAGACTTGTAGGTACCAGGGGTGGAGAGGCTTGGAGGAGCAGCCAGCCTGCGCAATCACCATCCCTGTTTGCCTCAGACCACCGGCTTCGCAGTCTGTGATTGGCCATGGGCTAGGCTGCACGGAGCCAATGGGGCTTGCGGTGAGGCGCACGCAGCAAGAAACAAAACTGATTGCCTCTCCCCTTCCCAACACCTTCTGAGCTAGTCACTGTTCCTGAACAGCAGGCGTTTCAGAAGGCTCCCTCTCTCCCAGCAGCTTTGTTCTCCTCAATCCATTGCCATTCTCCTCCTATTTCACCCATCCAACCCATTTACCTTCATATTATCATTTATTTAGATTATATTAGATTTAGCTGTTGTTTTTATTTTTTACCCATCCCTGTGTTCTCTCTCTCTCCCTACCCTCCATTGAATCCATTCCTTTCCCTCTCCCTCCATATTCCATCCCTCCATTCCCTTCCCCCGTTTTTTGATTTATTAGAGTAGGATTAGATTGATTTAGGTTTTATTTCAGTTTTTGTATCCCTCCCTGTGTTGTTGTGAGCTGTCTGTGTCTCTTCCCCCCCACCCCACCCCACCCCACATCCCTGTGTAATATTGTATATTTATATATAGAAAGAGATTATAGTAGTTAGGTAGGAGTTAGTTATTACTAGGGGCGGGAAAACCGGTAAATCCGGTATCTGATAATGCCGGTACCGGGCGTACCGGCATTATCGGATTCGACCCGGTAAATCCGGTCCGGGTACCGGATTTTTTTACATTGCAGCCATTTAAAAATGGCTGCAATGTAAAAACTTAAAGCCCCA
>QEPC01007512.1:9420562-9601905 GCA_003113815.1 Sphenodon punctatus
TAGATGTAGAGAGTTGTAGGAGTTAGCTTAGTGATAGAGATAGCATTAGTGATTTAGTTTTAGTGTTTGTAGGAGTAGGCCTGTGTACTTATTAGATAATCAATTTAGTTCATAGCATTTAGAATAGTTAATAGCAGTTAGATATATATAATATTAGATAAAAAATAATAATTAAAAAGCCCCATATAAAAACAAAAAAACCAAATAAAAAACAAAAGAAAACCATATAAAACCCAATAAAAGACCAAAAAACCATATAAAAAACAAAAAAACACCCATAACAATATTTCCCGAACGGCCAAACCGAACAGTCTAACCGAATGGCCTGTTTTGAAGACCGAGCCGAACCCTGACCGACCGATCGACCGAACGAACCAAACGCATCCGAACCGAATGGCCGAACCGAACGAAACGAACACAGCCGAATCGAATGACCGAACCTGAACAGTGATCTGTTCACCCATCCCTAACTGTACATACACACAATCTACAGAGCGTTGGATCGCGGCTGCCGTGTTGTACATAATTGCCGTCTGTTTTGCACGCTCACCTTGGAGTGTCGCTTCTCCCCCGTTTCGCTAACAATCTTCATTTGTCTGAATTAACTCCTGGCTCATTTGATCACGGCAAAGTCCTCAGAGCTTTTTGCTTGCCATCTTTTTTGGTCCTGCTGACCTATCCCGTCCACAGACAAGGACCTGAATTCAGTGCGTTTTCCCCATTGCCACCAATGGGGAAAACGCAGCGTACATGGGTCCCTGTCTATAGCTCTATAATGCTTTAATACCACGCAAACCACCTCTAAGTTAGGGTCGTCCGCAACCCATGACTTTTTACGCTGCTGTGTTACTTGATGGCGTTTCTTGTTTTAAACTTCTCATGGATAGGTTGTCTTTGGGGAAGGCGCTACGGATTGCTCGCTGACGATTCTCCCTGCACACAGTCTCCCCCCCTTCTAGGATCTTCCTCCTTGTAAGAAAGCTAAATACGTGCATCTGCAACTGGTCCGTTTCAACCTATCCTTGCCCATGCTCGATTGTCAACCCGTTGCAACAGTGACCGGCCACTGATCACAACTGTTCAGTGCCAGGTATGTAGCTGGGACTACCTACATAACAATGAAACAGGCGGGGTCCCTCAGTACGTGGAGCCCATGAGTAAAGCAGAAGTAACCGCATATGGCTAACTTATGGGTCTGTAATGCAGGAAGCCTCGGCCCGCAAAGGGGATGTTAGGTTTAACTAAACATCAAAAATGAATTGCAGCAGACTTTTCTATTTTCTAATGGGTGAGTCACTGTGTGGATGTCTTAACATTCCTATGTTAGAAGGGACCTGCGTGCCCATTTTGTACAGCCTCCCAATTTCCCTGGGTCCATCACTGCTTCAGCTGCAGCCACTCCTAGGCCTGAAGTGAGAAATTCATATGATTACTGCGTCTGCGTCCATCGGAAGCAGGGCATTTGCTGAGGTTGTTTCTGCCATTTTCCATCATATTTTGCAAGCTGAATGGGGATGATACGAGGCTGGTCCCAAGCCCCGTGTGCGCCCTGTGGCCCCTCCCCCGCCCCCCCAGTGGCTGTGGAGATGAAAACTTGCCAGCTAAGCACAGAGGATGTGCTTGAAACTGTCATAAAAGTACTGGAAAGTGATGAAAAGTTCCAGAAAAAAGTGACAAAAATGGTGGGAAAGTTCCGGAAACTGATGAAAATGACGAAAAAAATGGCAGAAGTACGGAATCACTGGAAACTGATGAAGTACCGATGGACACTTGCAAGCACTCCTGAAAGGTCAGTATTTCCTTTCAGAATGGGAACACTTGCTCTCCCCTCAGCCCTATTGTTGAATAGAGGTGAAATAGTCCTGTGTGTCCAGTTGGATTTGCTCTAGCAAGGACCGGTTTCCAAGTGAATCCATTTATTGTTCAGTGGGTTAACCATTTTACAGATAGCACACTGTGTAACGCCACACTCTGCTATTTACCGTATTACCTTTGACAGCTTACTCATAATTATCTCCCTACCACAAGGCATGAAATTTCAGATCAAACTCCAGGAGCCAAAAGAAAAGAAATTCCAGTGGCCAGACTTTATCCTGATATTAAACTTGTCCTGGCGCATGCAATCAACAAATAATAATAAATAATAATAATATTAACAAACATTTATATAGCGCCAGCAGTGTACCTGGCACTTTACAAAGTAATAAAATAGACACGGTCCCTGCCCCTAGGGCTTACAATCTGAGAGACAGGAGCTGGAGGAGAGACTTAGGAAGGGAAACAGAGGGAGAGACAAGGGGTCAAACATTCATGAAGATGCGAGGTCTCAAGTGCACGTACTTGGCTTAGTACTTGTAAAATATCTCAGGATGAGGAGCACTAAATTATACGTAGTCTTTGTCGATCTACGACAAGCAGTTGATTCGGTGAATAGGCGATTGCCGGGGGGGGGGGGGAGGAGTTAAAACAGGCAGGTATAGAGCCAAGGTTGCTGGCCTTGATCCAACGGCTTTACCAGTTCACTGAAATTAGAATCCGGATTTCTGATGTAGGTGACCTGACAGGCCCTATAACTACAACAAAGGGAGTGAAGCAAGGCTGTGTGCTGGCACCTGCGCTCTTCAATGCCTTTATTAATGACTTGGTAGACCACCTGAAGGGAGATAATCTGCACCCAGCCTATGTGGCTGGCAGGAGAATAAAATACATTGCTGTATGCTGACGATATGGCACTCATGGCCACCTCAAGGGTGGGCTTGAGGCGAGTATTAGAACAGCTAGAAGAATATTGTATGATTAATGACTAGTTTTCAATTGCGAAAAGACTAAGGTAGTTGTCTTTTCAAAACGACAAAGTCAGCATGTATGGAGACAGGGTGCAGGAAGGCTGGAGCAGGTTGACTGTTGCAAATACCTAGGACTAATGTTTTCTGCGACAGGCAGGTGGGACAAACAGTGGGAAGTCATAGGAATGAAAATGCAGCAAACAGCAGATGGGGGTGATCAAGTTCTGGATTAAACATGGGGGCAGGCAGGTGGCCCCAGCTGTAAAGCTAATACCTAAGGCTATCTATGGAGTGGAGGTATGGGGTGGCCAGGTGGATTCGCACCTGGAGGGCTTCCAGAACTCATATATGAGAAGGGTCCTGGGGTCCCCCAAGGCTACGCCGATCTCACTAATGAGAACAGAGTTGGAAATGTTCCCTGTCAAAGTTAGAGCACAAGGCCGATTACTTAGGTACTGGTTTAGGATGCTGGATATGGAGGAGGACTCGCTACCTAAGGCCTGCTGGCTGGAAACATTGGGTGCTTCTAAGGGATCCTCCTGGAGAGAGGACCTGGCCACATTGCTAAATAGCCTAGGATATGGGTATCTGCTGCTGACCCAAATGATACCCATCTATCTTAGAGCGGAGATCCTGTAACAGCTGGAGGATATAGCCGGGCAAGAACAGCTTGCTCAGGCAACCTCCAGTAGGGTGACCCCTTTCTATGCTAAGTTTAAAGAGACCCTGGGGCAGAGAAAAATACCTAATGGAACTTTGCAATTTTAAAATTCAAAGAACTTATACACTCTGCCGGTTTCAATTAATGCCCTCTAAAGTGCTTGAAGGCTGATATAGCCAGATTCCTTGGGCTGAGCGCAAATGCCCGTGCAGATTGGACCAAATTGATGACCTGCAACATGTAATTTTGTTACTGCCGGAATACAGATGCGGTGAGGGCTGAGTGGCTGAATAAGACGTTGGGTGGGAAAAAGTATTGGCCGGGCAATTACCGACTTCAGTTTCTTTTATCTGCCGGGGGAGGAAAACAAGTGAGAGAAATAGGATATATGTTATCCCAAATGCTCGAAGCTAGGCAAAAGTCTGGCAGATTTAAGTTTGTGGGCGAGGAGGTAGGGGGCCCGACACTAGGTACCTGATTGACTATTTAACCAAACTGCCCTGGCCTGTTGATGAGGGATGTCTATAGATGGAAATACAAATGATGGTTAAAATATTACCTTCATTGACGCGGAGGGTGTGCGTGGGCCAATCCGTTCCGCCAAAGCATACTGTCAATGGGTATGAATTGACCAAGTATATATGAATTTGGTACATGAATTTCAAATATGTATATGTTTTATTTTATATGTCTTATTGTTTTGATGGTTGGCAAAAACCTTGTGTTACGCCATTAATAAAAAACTGACTGACTGATATTCAACCATTCTTGCCCCACGACACCCCTGAACCAGCTGCCAGCCTCAGTTTTCTGGGTGCCAATGGCTCCCGGGCACCTGCAAATTTTGCGCCCTGCCCTACCCCATCCCCCAGACCTGGTTTCAGACCAGTAATGGGAACATTGGGTAATGTGGTTATATGGTAACCCAATTAACCATTGTGGCATTATCTGGTTTGTTGGTTAGCTGTTGCAGTAATCCGTTAATGGCCAGATAATTGCCAAACTATCAAGCATGGCAGAAATTAACCGTGGTTGGCAAACTTACTCTTCCTTTTAAGCTCTACTCCCAAGTCCTAAACAACAACTGTTTACTCCAGAAGCTAAAAATGACCCCACTGTATCTTGCTGTCCTACTTTACAAGCACCTGGAAAGCTTCTTGGAGAGAAACCTGAGGCTTAATCATCCATTGCTTTGGGAAAAAAAACAACCACCTGTGTCTGCATGAAAACTTAGTAATAGCTGCCTCTGGGGAATGAGGTTTGCTGTAACTGTGTACCGGAGGGATCTGACGGTGCTCAAAATGCCACATTTAAATGATCAGTTTTTGCAATCGCAGTTTTAATGAGGTGAGAGACAGTGTTCCTGTTTAGTGTCTCTGAATTCTCCTCCCAGATATCTCTAGCTGGAGGGACACTTGGGCTTTGCTGTGTCAGGTTAACGAAAGCACCTCTTAGGCATATGAAGATACAGGAGCTCATTAAGGCCCATAACACTTTCCTTTCTCGAGACCCTAATTACAGCCAGCCTTCCTCCACGCACCATAGTTTGAGACATTCCTAGGTGACACACAGGTTAGATACTAGGGACCCGTATTGTGCTGTATCGTTGCTTCGAAGAAGAGTTGCGGATTAGAGTTGACCCGAATAGTAAATTTATTGTTAATCCAATAGTTTGGCTGTTATCTGGTTACCACAACAGCTAACTGGCAGACGGAATAACTGGATAATACCGCAGTGGCTAACTGACTCACTGTGTTACCATGTAAACAAATATTACCATTCCTAGCCTGAAACCTGGTCTGGAGTTGGGGAAGAAGTAAATGGAAACGGGATTATGGTCAACACAATGGTGGTATTAATTTATTATGATTATTGTTTATATAGTGACAGCGATGGAGCTGGCGATGTGCAATCAGTAGTGAGAGAACCAAAAACAGCAATATGGTAAATGGTGATACGGTAGACAAGGCACTGCAGTATTGCGTGGTAAAACGGAATGAGAAGCCAATAGCTTCTTGCGGGAATCGAGAAACCCTAGCAAGATCTCAGTACATTCTTGCTAGGGTTTTGAGATTCTGTAACCTTAAAACCTCTTGAAAATGCTCTGAGCATGCACAGAATGGCTGCTGTGGTCGTTGTGCACATGTGCAGCCCCTTTCCAAGCTGGCATGGGCCAAGCCAATGGCATTTTTGGAAAAGGGCAGCTGCACATGCTCAGAACAGGCTGCCCTTTTCCAGAGTGGCACCGACGTGGCCTGTACCATCTTGGAAAAGGGCCATGCACACACAGAACAGCTACAGGTGCCATTTTGCACATACTCGGAGTGTTTTTAGGGCATTGTGAGGCTTCTGAGAATCTGTTGAATGGGCAGAGAATGGGCTGATTCTTGGTCCGTTCATCTCGGGAATCTTGTCGAGAAGCCAGTTCTCGATGAGATTCTCAAGAAATGCGAGATCTCGTTTCAATCCTAATGGATACCGTTTGGTAGCTGGTCCTTGCTGGAGTGGTTCAGATGTTGGGCTAGCTACCAAATAGTGGGGGGATTACCATTTCAGCTCTCTCTTCAGCTGGGAGATCAGCAGCAAGTTCAGGGGAATGCAGGAGAGTTCAAGGGAGGCCTCCTCACCCGTTCCATAATCTTGGGTGCTTCCAGTTTCTTCCTGGATGCATTTGGCTTAGTGAGATGCTGGAATGTTTCCAAATCTTTGGTGATTCATTGCCTAGCAATAGGCGTCGCAAAAAAACACAAGACCATAGAAATGTTTTATCCGAGAGGACCCGTTAAATCAAACCGAAAGCAAATTTCAAAAGTTGGTGAATATTTGTCACACCCCCTGCTCCCAAGTGCATGCATCTTAGCACAATGTGGCTCTCCTGTCACTTCATACACCAGCTGGAGGGCTGACCTTGTAGCAAGAAAATGGGTTTGCAGCCTTTACTAAAGTGATGGATACACCTAGTGCAGCCACGAGATCAGTGAAGTGTATTTTGGCTAAGTGTCTTCTGCTGTCTGGCCACGAGTGGGCAGACTAAACATGTCTTCCTTTTAACATGCTCCTAAGTATAGCATTCAATAGCAACAGGGCTTTTCTGTTTCTTATCAGTGACTTCCAGATTAGGGCTGAAATGAGATTTCGCAAAAACGAATTCCTGTTGGAATCCTGGTTCCCGATACTGTCTCAGTTTAATCTCTTAGTACTTAGTGGCCCATCTCCTGTTGGGATTGGGCCGCCGGGAAGTGGTGTAGCCACTGTGGCGTGGGGGGGCACATTTGCACCTGGGCCCTGCCCGGGGGAGTGGTGGTGGTGGTGGGGTGCGTAGGCAGGTGGTGGCGGGAGGGCTGAGGGAGGTGGGAGGGCGGAGGAGCCAGAGGCCGGGAACAGATCTGCACCAGCTCTCTCTGCGTCTCTCTCGCCTGTCCTGCTACTGCCACTGCGGTGCCAGGTGAGAATACGGCCTAAGTTCTTCTGCTGCCTCCCCTCCCTTGCTCCACTCCCTATCCCTCCCCTGCCTCTGCCTCTTAGTAGGCTGCAGCAGCAACAACAGGACACAGATTGGGGAGATAAAGCTGTTTGTTTACAAACAGCTCCTGCCCATGTGCTGATCAGAAGGTTACTACCTTATAAAGAAGGTTCTTCGAGTGGTTCCTAACATTCTCACAACTGGGTTGTGCACGCTCACCCTGTTCAAATAATAGACCACGTGATGGTCTCGAGCTCCTCTAGTATAAAAAGCACTCACTCTCCCCCTCAGAATGACAGTTCCTTCCAACCCTTTCTAGAAATATAAGAAAAAAATTCCATGCGGGACTGGAATGGTGGGTGTTGTGAGAATGTTTAGAGCCATCTCAAAGAACCTTGTTTACGAGGTAGCAACCTTCTGTGCTTCTTCGAGTGGCTCCTCACGCTATTTTTACATGGCTCTACCGGGTAGTGGGGGGTCCGTGGGCGCACCAGTGCATGGACAGGGCATGCACACGGCTGCACATACATCCCCACTCACCCACCACTCATCCACACCCATGGAGTAACTACCGTTTTCCCCCGGTTGCTCCGTGCGTGGGGACGGGGGTGAGTGGGGATGCATGTTAGGCGGGCGTGCATGCACCCCCACACACCATGGATGCATGCACCGCATTGTTCACACGGGGCTCCCCCACCCATGAACACACAGAAATCTGCATGTTCATGGGTGGGAGAGGCCCATGTGAAAAGAGCCACATTCTCACAACTGTCTTAGTTATACTATCTTAGGTAGGAATTTAGGATGTGAAGCATATCTATTCTGTCTTGGAAAATAAATCTGCAAATATGGTTCTGAGATTATTATGGCTGCTATTTCACTAAGTTCTCTTAATGAAGTTATTGCTAACAGGAATACTGTCTTTAAACCTGCACCCCATAACCAGTTCATTTGCGCTCCCCATATAATTCACGCTGCCCTGGGGGCACAAATTAAATGGTTATGGGTGGGGGCAGCATGAACTGATTATGGGGGCACAACTGAACTGGTGAATCTCAGTGTGAATTGATTATATGGGGGCAGGGGCACAAATGAACTCATTATTGGGTGGGGGCAGCATGAACTGATTGGGGCACAACTGAACTGTTTTTTTTTTTTATAATATATAATATAATATAATATAAAAATTTTTTTCATGGCATAATGCACTTAATAAGCTAGCTGCATTTTGGGTGTCTGGTGTGTGTGATAGCAGCACCTCTGGACTGGTCGCACCGCATGCGTGCACAAGGCACCGGCGGCAAGAAGCAACAGGCCCTGGAGGCCAGACTGGCCAAGCTCACCCCCCTCCCCCATTAAGGTAGCGGACGCAGTCAGTCTCTCTGTGCCTGTCTCACTGCCCGCCCGGCTGCCCCTGCAGTGGAACCACTCCTGGGGAGTGGTGGCAGATGCTCGACTGGAGAGGTGGGAAGCATTGGGAAGCCATGCTTGTCTATGGCCACAGTTATAACTCCTAGCCACTGGTTTTTGTATATTTAGAAGCTGTCAGCAGGCCCTGTCCCATCCCTTAAGCTCCACCCACTTTGGGTTTTCGGCACGTGTGTGTGTTTTGCACGTGCGCACATGAGGGGCCCATAACTGAGGCTTGAGCCCGGGCCCTTCTCAACCTTGCTACACTCGGGGAACATATTACACTGGTTTTTCGGTCTCTGCACTGCCTGCCTGTAGTGTTCTGGGCCCGATTCAAGGTGTTGGTGCTTGCCTAGAAAGCCCTAAACAGCCTCAGCCCGACCTATTTGTGGGACCGCCTCACCCCCCGGATCCTGGATCGGCTCCTGTGGTCATTGGGGGGTGTGTGTGTGTGCTCTCCTTGAGGTCTCCCGAGTCTGCCGGGGGGCCACAATGTAGAGGGTCTTCTCGGTGGCTGCTCTGCGTCTCTGGAACTCCCTGCCAGTGGAGGCCCGTTTGTCCCCGGATCCCCCCCCCCTCCGTTTCGATGCTGTTGCAAGACGTGGTGGTTCTGCCTGGCTTTGGGGGGGGGGGGGTAGAGTGGGGCGAATGGGTTGGGGTGGGTGGGGATGTTTTATTCCTTCCTTTGTTATATATGTTAAGGTTGTTTTAAACATTATTAATGTTTGATATTGTTTGCTGCCCAGAGCTGCCTGTGGCAGGATGGACGGATTAAAAATACTTGAAAATAAAAATAAATCTTGATGTCTGGATGAGGCTGTCCCGATTGGGCCCCCTGACAGCTTGAGGCTCCCCCCCCCCCCAATGTGTAACTTCATTTACCCTCAGATATTTTGATCTGGATGCTCTGAATTTTCCAGACTCTTCCCCCGCCACCCCCCGGCCTCCATGCAGTTTCAGTTCAATTATTCAACTTCATTCCTGAACCAAAATCGCGGGAGAACCTCCCCCCCGCCCCCCTCCAACCTGAATATCTTAACGAAGCAGGAATGAACTGCAGTTTGTAATTGCTACCGAAATGGGCAAATTCGCAGAATGCCGTGGTTATTTATCTCAGCCATTGGCTGAAGTTTTTTGAAAATTTTCTGTCCAAATCAAATGGAAAAAAAGAGGTGTGTGTAGTTGGTTTTGAACCCAAAGTTCGTATTTTGTCCCTTGTGCCCCCCCCCCCCCCGGTAGAGGCTGTTTTGGTGCAAAACCCAAAGTGAAATGTTCACAGTTTTTATGGGGGGAATAATGACACATGTTCTGATGACTTCCAAACTCTGTTTCTGAATGAAGGAAAAGCTTTGCTGGAAACTTCCCAGCCAGAGGCATATAGCTAGGCTGGCAGGGGCCCTGGTGCGGAAGATGGCATGCCTCCTCCCCCCCCCCCCCCCCCCCCCCCCCCGCCCCAGCAGCAGGGGACCCGGCTGCACCAGGGAGTATGGCTCCGCAGGCTCAAGGATAGTTATGCCTTTGTTCCCAACCAGTCCAACCCCAGTATTAGCCCAGAGAGAATGATGAGCCCATCAATTACATCGGGAGGAGCACAGGCGACAGGGTGACAGAGCCTTAACCTTGAAACTACTTACTCTTTTTGGATTCTTTACCTTCTTGATTGCTAGAAAAACACCCCTGAACAATTTATTACCTGGAAAAACAACAAAGCTTTTTTTAAAAAGAAAACTAAACATTTGCACCGAGTTCAAAGTCTCGCAAGGATGAAATGAACAATATTTGGCTAGGATGCAGGACTCTGAAAGTACATATATTAATCCATTCATTAAACACCAGATGGACAGGTATTGCCTTTGATCTGCTCTGGAATTTTTTACAGATGTCGATAAACCTTGTGTGCCAGGATCAAAAGCCCTTAACTTGTCATTCTGTTGCCCCCAAGGGTGACTTTTATGAGTCACCAAAATGAACAGGTCGTCCCAGAGGTTGGTGTCCTTGGGAAACTTGACTTTATTTTTATTTTTTTCTGGCAGAGAAAGAAGTCATGTAGAGTTCACAGGTGCGTTGGCCCAGCAACAACAATCCCATTGTTTCGTACCAGTCATTTAAGTGATTTTAGCGGTCGGGGAAGAAAGTGGTTTTTCTAGGACCTTGCGTGTTAATAGAAAAACCCTTGTGAAGGGTGAGCCTTGAGTTGTCCATCGAACTAACTGGGCCACTAAATTAAAAGCCCTGCACCCTAAAACATAAATTAAATGGTTAACAAGCCAGTGTAGAGTAGTGTGGTGGTTCTCAAGCTGGGGGACGAGGCAGGTATTCTGAAACTGGGGGAGGGGGAGAGATTAGCTCCAGTCTGAGCTAGATGGAATTCCCAAAATGGTGGGTGGGGGAGGAAGAGTGTTGAGCAAGAAGGTGTAGGAGGAAGAGGTGACGTGTTTACTCTGGAAAAATCGGGAGCAGATACCCCCCCCCCCCCCTTTGCTTTGTAAACCAAAGTGTCTTGGAATGCAAAACCTCCTGTATTTGGCTGGTGAGCATAGGATACTGATCGTTCCCAGGCTGCAGCGCGAAGTGTCTTTCCTGCTGAGAACTCTGGAATTCATCCCAGAATGCACTGCGTGCATGGTGTGAAGGGCCAGGTGCCACTGTGTGCACTTGCATGACATGGACACTGAAGGCAGATGACGGGGGTACTCAATCGGTGCTTTAGGGGCATAGTGTGAAATGATACCAAAGTGATTTACTAAAACCTGAAAAATTGCTTCACCTTTGTTAAACCAGCTTAGTGTTGTTCATGGGAAGGTGGCCCTAGCCTACTCTCACAATCAACTCCCCCCCCCAGGGGAAATAGGGTATGTGTGTGTGTGTGTGTTTTCTCACATGTGAATGTGCCCCTGAGGCTACAGGCACTGATCATCACTGCCCTGCTATTGCCAAGAGTTGAGGAGCTAACTGACGAGAGAATGAAAACTGCTCAATCCTTCCCTTTCCTGTACTGGAAAGGAGTGAGCCATGTTCTGCTTTTCAGAGCATCACTTGCCGAATTCAGCTCGCACTGAACATCAGAAAGATTTTAATCCATGGGGCAAAGTTTTATGAATTCCAAGAAGTTCCCAACATAGTTCATTAGTAATGAGTTGGGTAATTAATTAAGCAAGTTTTGAAATTGCCTAAGAAGTCACCCTGAAATACCATTGCCTGGAGTGTCCTAAACAAGTGATTCCCATAGGTTAGACTGTGTTCCCCTCCCCTTACTCAGTGAAGCAAGCAGTCATTCACATGAGCAGCCTGGTCTTATGAAACTGAGTTGCGGTGCAGCGAGTTGAGCCTCCTTTCTGCTGGTAGGTGAAGCTAAAGAGGCTTAGCTCGGATAATTTCAGCTGGGATGTGTAGTTCCATGGAACATGATGGACGTCCCTAATTTCAGAGCCCTACTGCTCTAGAGAATATATTGGACATCCTTTACTTCAGAGCCCATGCAGTCCCATTGAAAACAATGGGTGTCCCTTATTTGACAGCCCCCATAGCATCCTAGAATGTGATTTTTCCCCCCCCCCCCCAGTCTCCGCAGCTGTAAGGAATTAAATGGTCATCTTTTTTTTCCCCAGAACCCTACAGCTCCTTGTCTTCACCTACAAAACCCTTCACAACCTTGCTCCCCCCTACCTCTGTGCCCTGTGATCTCCCTCCCAACCCTTGTTCCAGCACTCCACTCCTCCTCCATCCCCTCCCTCACCCTCCCCTGCTCTCCCAACTGCCTTCATCCCTTCTCCCTCGCTGCCCCGCACGCCTGGAACTCCCTCCCTGCCCTCATCCGCCTGGCCTCCACCCTCCACACCTTCAAGTCCCTTCTCAAAACCCACCTCTTTCGCTCCGCCCTTCCTAACTCCTGCTGACCATTCCCACCCAGGATTATCCCCCACCTGTTATCTGCAAACTCCCAATTTACTGTAACAAGCCAAGAACGTGTACCTGAGCTCTCACATCCTCGTGAATGTCGCATCCCTTGTTGTCTCCCCTTCCCTGTTTCCCCTCCCCCTGTCTTTAGATTGTAAGCTCTCGGGCAGGGTCCATGTCTATCTTGGTCTCTGTAAAGCACCAGGTACATCGCTGGCGCTATATAAATGCTTATAATAATAATAATAATATATTTGCCAAAATAAGTGGTGTCCATCTCAGAGCCCTGTAGAATAGAATGGATGTTCCTTATTTCAGAGCGCCTACAGCACCAGGAAAACATACTAAGGCTGTTTTTAGATGTGCGTGGCGGTGCCCACGCTGGTTTTCCAAAAGACCCGGCAGCCCGATTTACACGAGCCGTCGACGCCGAATACACGCATGCGCGGGTGATGCACATCCATTTCCGGCCGCGAACTGACCGGGTCGGCGATCGAGGCTGGTCATGCGTGGCTGGAAATGGATGTGCATCACCCGCGCATGCGCATTTTTGGCGGCGGCGTCACGTGTAAATCGGGCTGCCGGGTCTTTTGGAAAACAAGCGCGGGCACTGTCGCGCACGTCTAAAAACAGCCTTAGAGTTTGCTTATCAAAACCCCCTTGTGTTCTTTGCAGTAGGTACGAATTGATCTGCCATGAATGCCATTCCCATTGGAAATGGACCTTCCGCTGCCTTCCATGTGATGCAAAATCTTAATGCTTTCTTGCCACTTTTGTCGGTTCCCGTTCAGGAACAGTGTGGGCATTCCACGGCACTATCGTGGTTACTTTTGAAATTTTGATCTGGCAACCCTGTATCGAAGTGAGGTTGCTACTCGTAGGGCACGCTCATGTGAAATAAACCTTATCCAAGGATAGAGATGTGGAGGATGGGGGTGTGTGTTTGGGAATTGAATTCCCACCCCCTCTCCCAGAAGCATTGCTTCCTGAGAATGTTTGACAGAGTCTGAATGAAAGCGAAAGACCTTCTCTTCCCTTAACAGATGTTCTACCTTTCCTTACTGACACAGCAAGCACATTGGGAGCTTGGGAACCTACTTACCATTTCATTCCATAAATCAGCTTGTTAATTGGCCGGCCCGGCTGCTGTACTTGACGGCCTCTAACTTGTCTGCATGGCGCATGTAACACGGTGTAATGTAAACGTTGCTGTCCTCGCCGTTCTTAGCAGCCCTGTCTTCAAAAGCTAGCCAAGGTTAAAGGGAAACATAAGAGGACCAATAACTGACTGTGATGAATAGAAGCGGGTTTCTCCTTGAAGAGAGGATTCAGGGGCACTGGACTCGGGTAGTTATTTTCAATTAATCTACCTCCTCTACCATAGAAGAGGCCTAATCCTGCTTGTTGACTCAGCTGGAAGCAGGAGCAGGCTTTGCTTCAGGGGTGAGGAAGCTTTCCCCTCCTGTGGACCACTTGGAAAATTAGTACAGTCTCTCCAGGCTGGTTAGGAGTTGGAGGAGGGGGGTGCTCAGGCGAGGGAAAAGAATGGTAGGGTCTAGATCATTCATGGACTAGGATATGTCGCCTGTCCTTAAGTGCATGCGCTCTGCTCTGCTCCTTTCCCCTGAGCTTGCTCTTTTAGTGCTTGTGGGTAGGGCTGGATCTATGGGCCAGATCCAGGAATTGGAAAGAGGCCACATGAAAAACAACTATGGGCCAGATATGGTAGATTTCCCACCCTTGCTCTACTTGGTGAGTAACATCTGAGAATTGGAGGCTGGTTCTTCATTCCCCTCCACTTTTGCTCTTCCTGCTCTCACATGGGTTGGGAATCTCCAGCTTCCAGTTCATTTTTGGCTCTTGGGTACCCACCTTCTGGTTGGGGGAGATTCCCCAGGCTTCCATTGGTCACAGCCAGTCATGCTCTTCCCAATGACCTGCAAGTGGCCCATTGGCTTGCAGAACGCGGTGCCCCGGTATGGCTACCTTGCTCCTGTGAGCGCTTCTAACCCTGTGTGTCCCCAGGACAGAGACTCCCCCTCCCATGAGACAATTTGACCTGCGGATCTGGCCCATGGGGGCAAGAGAAAACATGCTCCCATCGCCGCTCTATCCTGCGCAGCTTGATGATGCAGGAAAAAACATGAGCAGTGCAACACGGCAAAGGTTTAAAAAAAAATCCCTCAAGATGTCAACACCGAGTTTCTTTCATCTGAAAATGAGGTTTTTTTTAGTTGAAACAAGCCATGCTGTGTCTTGGCAGCTCCAGGTTTGATTGAGTTGTATTTAAATAGAATGAACTTGGCCCCGTGCTGTCCTCCAGCTGGGTGCTTTTTCCAGTCTTGGGCCTTGGTCTGTGTGAGATTATTTGTCTCCCGGTGAGACAGCGGTGGTTTGTGCCATGAAAATAACGATTTTCCCCGGGAGGTGTCAGCTATGTCAGATGAGCAGCAGCATGGCGGGCAGCGTGACTCTGAGATGCACCTGACCTTGCTGAGTGGGGGAAAAACAAGGAACAGTAAGAGCAGTAAATAACAGCTACCAAGAGGCGACATTCAATTTGTATGTGTCTGCACATGACTCTGCGGCGTTAACACTCTTGGACCAGATCATCATTTAAGACTCTTGCAAAAAGTTCAATTATTTGATGCATCGATTGAGAGATCTCAGGCACCAATTGAGAAACTGTATAGCCTATTAGATAAGGTATTGGAGTTGGGCCTGAGAGTCCAGAGTTCAAATCCTGTCATAGCCATGAATCCAATGGGTGGCCTTGAACAAGTCATTCTCAGCCTCTGGTCCCCATCTATAAAATGGGAATAATAATGACCTACCTCACAGGGTGGTTTTGAGCTGGAGCTAGATAAGGGAAGAGTAAAACACTTCAGACTGCTCTTGGGTTAAACTAGATCAGGGCAAAGAACCAACCCCCTCCCCCTTTCCCCTTGTGGGCCACTTTGACAATTCATTTAAGGTCTGTGGGCTATAGAGAGGAATTGTGTGTTTCTGGGGTGTGCTCAGGGAAGGGAAAGGAAGGGTTCAAATCAGGAGTCTGGATTTAACGTTTACAGGCTAGAGGTTTGAAGGAAAGATTTTCGGTGTTGCAAAAACTTTCAGAATCTGTAAGAAATGGATTTTGGAAATGTCAAACCCTATGTAACGCATCAGCGACTGTAATACACGCTAGTAAATTGTGAGCTAAAGGGTGTGCTTATCAACCCCCCCCCCTTGTGGTGGTCGCAGTACAGATGAATTGATGACTTGCTGCCAATGCCGTTTCCATTGGAAATGGACCATTCGCCACCTTCCACGGGATACAAAAACTTCGTGCTTTCTCGCTACGTCTGTTGGTTCCCATTCAGGAATGCCTTTTTTTGGTACTGTGGTCCTTCTGCTACTTTGCTTTGGTACCTTGATCTTTGTATGCTGCCTTTTGACCCGTAAATGACCAAACAGATGCTGGAAAGTGATGCAAATTGCTGAAAGTGATGAAAAATCCCCATTGGCAATCCCGATTTCAGCAAAAGCATGCAAACAATACGGATTGTGGACATACCAACAAGCATGCATCGCCATTCCTAAAAGATTGGGATTTGTGGATGGTTTGGGAACAGCTGTTCCTGGTTCAGCTCTACTTTGCATAAGAAGTTCATACACAGGATGAAGAATGTGAATGTGCAACCACAAAATTTGGCTAAGTAGTATGTCACGAGCTTGTTAGGTGGTCTTGGGCAAACCACTATCGGCCTCAGTTCCGCATCTGCAAAATGGAAATAATAATGCCCAAGATCATACAGGATACCAGTGGCATAACGGGGAACTGAATCCAAACTTCCTGTTAATGAACCATCCTTTTGAAAACCACTCAGTGCTCTTTGATAAGATGGTTCAGTGGTATCGTTCCAATAAGCTGTATATGGACAGGGCAGCATAAATGGAGAGAATCTGGTCTCTTCGCTACCTGTGTGAAATGAGCAAAATAAATTGCTCCTATTTTTCAAACCCCAGCTGTGATTACCCAACGTGTCAGAAATGGGGAGATGAAGTAAATAAGACAAATAGAGGGCTCTCTAGGAGAGAAGTTTCCAAATATGTTTTTTGGGTGGTTGCTCTTGGGGCACAAACAAGTGACCCCGGATGTGTCTTTGCAGACGGACCGCTAATATATTGTCTCCGAAATAACTGATTCACCTGAAAAGTGGCAGGACAGATCATATTCCCCCAGATGGTGCAGGAGAGCAAAGTGATGTAGTGATGTCTTAGCTAGAAAAATATCGAGCTTGGTTCTTGATGTAGGGAGATCTGGTGCGGACACAGCTAGTGGGTTTATTATCTCTGGGTGGGCTTTGCATTTTCAAGTAGCCCTTGAACTATCCAGACGTTAACTTTGTCCAAAACCAGACTTGGATATTTATATTTTTTTCTAGGTATTCCATTTTGGACTTCCAGTTTGGTTGATTTGGTATTTTGGTCAATGTGGTATTTTGGTTGCGTCACTTTTGGCAATTGCTCCTGGACAGTAGTGCAAATACTGCCAAATGATGCAACCCAAAACCTGAGAAGCCAAAATAGAATAACCAAAAAAGGATAACCACCAATGCACGGATGGTTATTGGTGGTTATTACCCAAACCAATATTTTTGGTTTGGGGGTAGTGCAGATTCAATGGATTTACCGGGGTTTTTTTGGGTACCCATCTCACCTTTAGAGTTAACTGTGAAAATGATTTTTGTTTGCAAGGAGGGGGGGTGGAAGGACCAATGATATTCCATTTCTCCTCCCCCCAACCAAAATGATTCTTCTGTAGTTTACCATAGCTATTTTTCTATTCAAGTGTGTAATCTTAACTGGAAACGTCCTGTTTTAAGCTACACCCAGAGAACTCTACATTCTGGTTCTCCAAACCTATGGCTGAAATGGAGTCTTGTTTTTTCCCTCAATTCTCGTTGAGGATCGAGCTTTTTTGGCTTGATTTCCATGATAATCAAGAGAAGCCCGGGTTCTCAACCCTTTCTCAATCAAGATATTTTTTCTCAATTTATTACCAGAGCCATATGTGCGCCGTGTCCCATGCAGAGTCTTGTGTCCCATGTCTCTGTCTGTCTGTCTGTCTCCTTTTCTGCAGCCCCCAACTCCACGTTGGGGGGAAAAACAAGAAAAAGAGCTGTGAATGCACAAAATGGCCACCGGGTTGTTCTGTACATATGCAGCCCTTTTCCAAAATGGTGCCGGCAGCGTCCCTGCCATTTTGGAAAAGGGTGGCTGGTCTGTGCATGTGCAGAATGTCTGCTCTTTCCAAAATGACGGTGAGACTGCCAGTGCCCTTTTGGAAAAGGGCTATGCATGCACATAACGGCCTGTTAGCCATTTTGCACATGTGAAGCTGCTCCCCCACCTTTAAGCAAGACTTTTGAGAGAGTCACGCACCGTTAGTGAGATCTTCTCAAGATCTCACTAAGGGTTCTCTATTACCATGAGAATCAAAACAGATTCTCGTTTCATCCTTACTCAAACCCAAATTTAATTAAAACACACGTTCAGCTATTTCCTAAAGTCCCTCTATCCGCGCCAAAGTGCAGTTCCCCTTGGTGTCACCCTTCGGTGGTGCTGGCCCCAAGCAGAGCAGCCAATTTTTATAAGGCAGGAAGCTGATGGTGGGGTTCCCTCTGGTAGCTAGGTGTCTGATGCACTGCCTGGGTTGGTTGCTGTCCCTTCCCATCACCTCGGCTGGGCAACAACTTCCAGGAGAGGCCAGATGTTACTAACAATCCAGAGGGTGGGGAGGGAGAGTGGGGAATGCAGGTTCCCAAGAAGAGCAGCAAAAGCCCATAGGTATAGCTCTAACTAACTACCTTACTGAAATCACGTGGTCTGTAATAGTCCCATTGAACTGACTGACACTACTCTGGAGTTGGTAGTTTCAAGATGCCGCCTCAGCTGATGTAATCAGCGCTACCCCACAGGGAATTTCACTAGTTGAGGATCCACGCTGTTAGGAGCATCTTAGAATTTCAGAGTCTTTCCCACTTAAAGGAGCAAGCGAACTCCAGACTGGCACCAATTTAATGAGAATGAAAGCCCCAGGAAGGAAAACTGAGCTCAGAGGACCAGTATAGTACAGCCATTAACACCGAGCAGACAAGGACCTCGGAGGGTTGTGTCCTAGGCCCTGACTTGTGTGCGAAGTCTACAGGCAGGGCCTATGTTAGGTCAGGAGGTTGGAGCCGCCTTCTCTCACTAGCTTTGAATGGGTAATAAATAACGTTTTATTATCTCCAAGTGCCAAGCGGAATATCCCCTCTCTCATGCATATCGATTCAGTCATCTGTGTTGACAGGCTGATCTGAGATAGAAACCCAGGAGAGAACGAGCAGACTTAATACAAATCTTTTCATGTTGGTTTACATCTGTGATGGAGGAACCTTTTGGCTTGTGGGCCAAATCTGGCCCGTGGCTATTTTAAAAAAAAGATTTATACTAGGGATGGGCGTTTGGATTAAATTGTGGATTTGGATCTGTAATTTGCAGATTAATTACGGATTCGGATCCCATTGATGGGAAACTTTCACATTGAAGTAAATGGGAAACCGATCTGTACTCCTGTCTGTAGTTTCCGGGACAGTGGGTCCCACCTCTCCCACCCCCATTCTCTGGGGTGGAATTTACTGGCCTCAGAGGGCTTGATTGAAGCACCTGCTGCTGCTGTGGTGGTTGTGGGGGCTCCAGCAGGACCCACGTCACAGCCTGCTTCCTGCTCTCGATCACGCGTCTGCAAAATGGCCACCGGGGCTGTTTTGTGCCTGCGCAAGATGGCCGCTGCCTTTAACCAAAATGGCGGCGGCCAAAATGATGTTGCCACCATTTTGGTTAAGGGCAGTGGCTATTTTGCACATGGACAATTCAGAACAGGGAACAGATGGCGGCGAGGGAGCCTGTCAAAGTCCCTACAGCAGCGGTCCAGTTCTCCAAGGCTAGTAAGGACCACTTCAGGGGGCTGGGGGGGAAATCTGGATCCGCTGCTGGCAGAGGCGTATTACAGACTGGTGCAGATTAATCCATAACGGCCTGTTACGGGCAGTTTTGGATTAATCTGAATCCATAATGCCCATCCCTATTTTTTTTTTACATGGCCCTTCTCCAATTCCTGGATCTGGCTCATGGATCCAGTCCCTACCCGCAAGCACTGAAAGTCTGTGCTCACAGGAAGGGAGCAGAGATGAGGGCATGCGCTCAACAGCAGGGGATGGAGGCAGGGCATAGATCCGTGACCTGGGTCCCCTTCCTTCCTCCATCCTGAGTGCACCCCTTAAGCACCCGCAGCTCCTGCCTGACCTGTGGACCTGCTAATTTTCAAGTGACCTGTGGGAGAGTATCCATTTCCCATGCCTGGTTTATATACATCAGCAGCTGTCTCTTGTGTGCCGCTGGGTTTGCAGTTCTCTCTAGTAGAATTGATGCATATGGCTGAATTTGGATCTCTCTTGCGTTGGTATCTTCCCATTGATTTTTGGTGGAGTTACTTCTGAATTTATACCAGGCTAAATCAAGAAGTGTGGATTCCTCCAATTGTAATTCTTCTGTGGCATGGCTCTGCAACCTCTAACTAGGGTTATGCATTTGGGCGTAGCTAAACCACAAATAAACACAAAGCCTGCTTTGTCTCGCATCAAAACGTGCTTATTTCCCTGCAGTTTTGGGTTATGTGTAGGTGTGCTTTGTTTCCCTCAACTTCTACTTCTAGTTAGATCTTTTAATTGCGGGTTGAGCGCCGTTTGAGTATCTTTCAAGTTTCGTGGCACGTTCTGCTCAGGGAGGAATTTAGTCCCAACAACAAAGGTCTGTTGCTGTTGTTTTTCTTCAGGAAAGGGGATTAAAGGGATGGGGAGCTAGAGAAGTGTGGATTGTGTTTTGATTTCTGTTTGCTTCTGATCTTTGAGTGCTTTGTGGTTCGGGGCCTTGGTCTGCTTCCATAGACAAATGGAGGTGGAGTTCCCATGTTGAGCAAATGACCCTACCAAGTGTGATTCCCGTGCTTGGGGTGGGGTGAGTGTGTGGGATTTCCCCCCCCCCCCCAGTGCTCTGGAGCTCATTGATACCAGGGGTCCGTTGCTGTTAATCTTTGCTGACATTTATGGGTGCCTTTATTATTTTATATTATTTTATTAAAAGATTTAATATCCTGCCCCTCCTGCCACAGGCAGCTTGAGGCGGCTCGCAACAACAAAGATCAACATTTTGAAAACCATAAAATTATAAAAACATATCACTCCTCCTCCTCCATCCCTCTCCTCCCCCACCCTCTATGCATCTCCCCCGCCAAACGCCTGGTGGAACAGCCAAGCCTTACAGCTGTTTCTAAAGGAGGGAAGGTCCGGGGCCAGACACGTCCCCACTGGAAGGGAGTTCCACAGCCTCGGTGCGGCCACCAAGAATGCCCTCCCCTGCGTGGCCCTTGGGAAACTCTGGGGACCACAAGAAGGGCATCTCCCGATGACTGCAGGGACCAGTCTAGCACCCGGGGGGTGAGGCGGTCCCGCAGATAGGCAGGGCCCAGACTGTTTAGGGCTTTATAGGTTAAAATCAACACCTTGAATCGGGCTTGGAAGACTATCGGAAACCAATGCACAGAATGGAGCACTGGTGTATTGTACTCCTGGTGGCCCAGTCCGACCAAAAGACGGACCACCATGTTCTGTACCAGCTGCAGCTTCCGGGCCATCACCATGGGTAGCCCCATGTAGAGTGTGTTACCATAGTCTAGTCTCAAGGTGATGAAAGCATGGATGATGGTGGCCAGGTCGGAGTCTGAAACATACGGACTAAGTCAACATATCAGATGTAGTTAGCAAAAGGCATCCTTCACCACAGCCTCCACCTGAGCATCCAGGCGGAGCTGCGCATCGAGGAGTACCCCCAGACTGCACCTGGGGAACCAATAGAGGACAGACCCCATCAATGATGGGGGCTGTTAGCTCCATCGCCTTACCCACCAGCATCACCTCCATCTTGTCGGGATTCAGCTTCAGTCGGTTAGTCCTCATCCAATCCCCCACTGTCGTCAGACACCGAGTAAGCACGGGTGTCGTCAGCATATTGGTGTCACCATACGCCAAACCTCCTGATCACCTCGCCGAGAGGCTGCATATATACATTGAACAGGAGGGGGGACAGCACCGAACCCTGCGGGACACATGTGAGGTCTCGGTATGATGAAAAACACTCCCTGAGTACCATTCGCTGGGTTCTCCTGGTCAGGAATGAGCGGAACCATTCAAGAACAGTCCCGCCCACCCCTGCACAGTCCCGCAGGCGTGCCACCAACATCTCGTGATCAACCGTATCAAAATCAGCTGACAGATCTAATAGAACCAACAGGGTCGAACGACTCTGGTCCATCTCCTGGCACAGATCATCCACCAAAGCCACAAGCGCAGGCTCCGTGCAATAACCCGGATGAAATCCTGGCTGAGAGGGATCAAGAAAACTGATGCAATCAAGATGCCCCTGGAACTGCTGAGCCACCATCCGCTCAATAACCTTCCCTAAAAAGGGAAGGTGAGAGACAGGTCAGTAGCTGGCAAGGGAGGCAGTGTCAAGCGATGGTTTCTTGAGCAGAGGCCGCACCACTGCCTCCTTGAGACAGCCCAGTACTTTGCCCTCCTGAAGGGAGGCATTGACCACCCCAACCAGCAACGGCCCCATTGTCTCCTTGCAAGATTTAATTAGCCAAGACGGGCACGGATCTAATTCACAAGAGGTGGCCCTTACAGCCGTCAACGGGTGTCAGTCTGAAATTGATCCCATAAAACTGGACAAGGCGTGACTTCCATAACCTCAGGTTCCCCTAGTGTAATAAGTGCAGCGTTGAAATCGCGGTGAATACGAATGATTTTATCCACAAAATAATTCACAAACAAACATATCACACCGTGCTATAGATGACTCCACTCCAAGGTGGAGGGAGGCCGGACTGACCAGCCCCTGTTCCACCTGGAAAAGCTGCGGTGGGCGAGACTTTGCAAATGGCGCTATGAGAGCACCGAAAAAAGCTTTCTTCGCTGCCCTCATCGCCTCGGCATGTGCTCGTAAACTGGCTCTATGCTGCAGTTTGTTGGCTTCAGTACGATAACGATGCCACCGTTGCTCCAACTGCCGCCCTTCTCGCTTCAGCACTCACAGCTCCTCCGAAAACCATGCGTGCCTGCGGTGCTATCGCCTGGGCAGCAGACGTTTAGGAACCGTCCGATCAATGGCCTCAGTCAGCAGAGTGTTCCATAGTGCGACGAGGTCATCGATGAGATGGTCGTTGAGGTCAGAGGGTACCTCCTCGACAGCCAGCCGGAACCGTTCCGGTTCCATTAACCTCCGGGGGCGAACCATTCGAATTGGCTCCACCGGGGGCAGATGTGTGCTGAGAGAGAAGTCTCTCGGACTCTTTTAGAGAAGCACCTGCTAAAAAGTCTGCCACTAGTAGAGCCTGGGACCATTATACAAGTTGTAGGACACCATTGCAGCTCCAAAACATGTATGGTGGGAGGGTAGTGGGTGGAGAGGTGTCTGTAGCTAAGTTGGAATGGGCCCAGACACAAGAAATTCACCATCCTCTCCCCTAACTCCCCCCCCCCCCCCGAACTTTCCCCTCCCTTCGCTTGCCGCGCTTGGAGGCTGTGCTGCCTGCCTTGAGCTGTCGCTGCCGGTGCTTGCTCCATCCTATGTCATCTGCCGGGTGGGTCCCTCATGCCCTGCGTGCTACAGGCGCATCTGCTCAGCTCAGTCTCCGCCTGGCCACTCCACAACAGTACAGGATCTGTGGAAGCCCCCCTTTCAGCTTGGGCCCTCGGACAAATGTCTCTCTTGTCCCTATAGTAGCTGTGTCCCTGGTGTGGCTGCCATTCCCTGATGAATTTAAATTTCTGTGCACCTTCCGCGTTCCAGCCACGACTACCCTATGGCTGGATGTGGGAGTGCAGGAGTCTTGTTTGCAGGCAAGAGGAAGGTTCACTGAGCCCCCAGCTATGCAGACAGTCGTAACTAGCACACATGAGCTTTCTCAGGCACCAGCTGCGGTACACAAAGCTAGTATCGATTGAACCTTGAACCGATGGCTCCCATTTGAGCTCGGTATTTCATACAGCTCTGTTCAAGCCCTAGTTGCTGGAAGACCAATAGTTAAAGGGAAAGGAGCATAGGTCATGGGGTCAGGAGTGTGAGCCTTGGGCAAAGCGATTGTGCCTCAGTTTTCCCCTCTGTAAATTGGCGGTGATACTGAGATATTGCAGATCACTCTGAACACCACAAATGGAAGGTGCCAGGGGAAAGGGAAGATGAATAGAAGCAGCAGAAAGGTGACAGCTGGCAAGGGGTGATAGAGCAAATAAGGAAAATGCAAAGGGCACTGTTGACCAATAACCAGGTGTTTGGTGGGGGTGTATGGAAATGGAGTGGCCGATTAACACTTGTATTTTAGGGGTTTTGGAAAGCACATGGCGTTTAGAGGTTGAACGGTAACCAAGTCGTTTATCTAAAGTGGGCGGTGGGGAACCTTTTCCCTCCCAGGGGCCACTTTGAAAATGAGTACAAGCTCCAAGGGTTGCATGGAAGTTGGGGGCGGGGGTGCATTCAGGAAGAGGGGGGTCTAGATCCTAGATCTGTCTGTGGCGTCATGCATCTGTCTCCATATCCTTATGTGCCCCTCATCTCCACTCCTTTACACTGTGCCCCATCTTTCTGTGCTTGGGGGTAGGAACGGGATCCAGGGGCTAGACCTAGAAAGTGGAAAGGGGCTAAATAAAAACCAGCCATGGGTCACAGTTGCCGCCTGGGCCTGAAGTTCCCCATCCCTGATCTAAAGCGCCAAAGTTTCACAATGAGATTTACTCCTGAGGCAACCCTGTCTTTGAAAACGTGAATGAGGAGGTTTATTGGAAAAACCTGCCCGCCCCATGCTTCTCCCCCAACTATCTGTAGGCAACATATGTCTCCCTCTATGCTTGCAAAGGGCCTTATCGTATCACTGCCAGGAAACACGACACCACATTTTCTCACACATCGGAGACTTGCATTAGCACCTTGAGTGGACTCGGTGGGGCAGAAAGAAACGTTCCTCAGACCGACTAGGAAAAAAGGCACCGGCTCTTGGCTTGAGGGACGGGTAGATATTTAATGTGGTAAGGTGTGTGTGTGTGTGTGTGTGAGAGAGAGAGAGCTGCTAAGGTTCAAATTCCCTGCTCTCTCTTGAAGTTGATGATGCTGTAGAAAATTTAGCCCTGTGTTTTATTCTGTGTTTTAACGGGACTGGCTGCGGTTGCCTTTATTTTTGCAAATGTTAAACCTTACATGTTAAAAACAACAACACAATCATGACGTGAGAACCGGTCAATGAAAATCATGCTGCAAAAAGACAGCCCCATGAAATAGCTCTGCTTTCATGTATTACCCAGTTCCATATGTTAGAAATGTAGCATTGCTATGTAAACACTGGAACAGCCTGTACGTGTTTCAAGCTAGATTATCCACGATTATATCTGCCCAGAGTATTTAGCGTCGCCACCTGGGTATATTTCTTGCAGGGCATCTGAAGCAATATACTCTTTATTTTTTTTATTATTATCTTATGTAGCCCATTTTGCCTCCCACTCCGTTTTACCAGTTTGTCAGAGTGAATGCTGTTTGCACCTAGCAGAAAGTCGATTGCTTGAAAGACTAATGACCTTTCAAAGTAAATATTAGTCATCTTTTTCTTTCTAACAGGGGAAAAGATAAAGAATACCATATGGTTATAGATACTTGCTCCCAAATCTCCTGGTTTTGATGAGGGAAATGCTTTCTCGGTAAACAGATTATTGCTTTTAGCTGAAGATTATAAAATAAAAGATCCACCCGGGAGGCTTTCTGTGCAGCCGGAGAATATTTCTGCCTGGTCTAATTGATAAGAGAGAGCAATCGGGTTCCTGCTACCTGTGAACCAAAGCTGGTCCTTTTTTTATTTTTATAAAAACCTGAGATTGCATTGAGTTACTTTTATTTTCCCCCGCCCCCCTCTCCAATCCAAAAATACCTGCAGGTGAATGTGAGTGATTAAGTCCGGCAAATCCGTTTTGGTTTCAATCGTTCAGACTCTTAAAATATCACTGTTGTTGGGTTATGAACAGGGACCCATGTTTGTTCACTGCATAGTCCCTATTCGCTGCAATGGGGAAAATGCAGTGAAAGAGTCTAGGGGTGTGCAATTCATATCATTCTTTACGAAAACGGCACGACTAATGTTACAATAATGGATGAATAAGCAAATAATTGTTGTTTGCTTTCATCCATTTTTGGGCAAATTAATTAAAAATAATAAAACAAAACTCACCCCACAGGAGCAAAATGGGCTTTGGGACCATCCTGTGCGTGCGCAGTCCCTTTTCCAAAATGGGGCTGCCACTGCCAGTGCCATTTTGGAAAAGGGCAGTTTGTGCACAGAACAGCTCGGGACGCCATTTTGTGCATGCACAGTGTTTTTTAATTTTTAAAAAAATTATTTTTAATAAAATAAAATGACAACCCCCCTCCCCCCCAAATGGTAGGGTCATTTTCAAACCCCCTCAAAGACGAAGGTTTTTTTTTTGTAAATGAAAATGAATGGTGTGCCTTCTGCCCTCCCCTAGTGAACATGTGCCCCTGGTTAGGAAACAAGGGCCAAGGGAAGGTGAGAGCGTTTCCGAGGGGAGGAGAGTTTCTGAAATCAAAGGCAGTGCTTTTTTGCTCCCTGCACGATTAACCTGTGGAGCTCACTGCCCTGGTACGTTGTGGAGGCCAGTAGGATAACGGGGTTCAAAACAAGTCCCAGCTCTTAGGCCGGGGTGGGGGAACGTTCTCCTTCCTGTGGGCCACTTTGAAAATTAGTACAAAATTAGCAGGCCTAATAGTGAGTGTGTGCGTGTGAGTGAATATTAGGAATTAGAATATTGGAATCGGTTCAATACAATTTGCTCAATTTTTTTGGAATAAATTGTAGTGATCCAAGGAATCCGATTCTGCCGAGGGATCCGATACCAAGCCAAGCACGTGCACTTGAGACCTCGCATCTTCATGAATGTTAGACCCCTTGTCTCTCCCTCTGTTCCCCTCCCTAAGTCTCTCCCCCAGCTCCTGTCTCTCAGATTGTAAGCCCTAGGGGCAGGGACCATGTCTATTTTATTACTTTGTAAAGTGCCAGGTACACTGCTGGCGCTATATAAATGTTTGTTAATAATAATAATAATCCGATCCAAAAGGATCGGTTCCCCTGGTGGGGTCTATCAAAGCTCCTTGGAACAGTGCTGGTGCTGCTCCAAAGAGGGAGCCCCAGCTCTGCCTCCCCCAGACCAGGACCACGTAAGGGGGAAAGGGGGTAGCTGCCTCCCAGGACCTCTACCCAGCCCCCATTTCCCCCGGCCCGCTGCCTGTATCACGCCACACGGGAAGAACGGCCATGGTGGCCATTTTGTGCATGTACAGGTTTTCCTAGTATTTCTGCCAGGCGTGGCCCTGAGAAGGCCACACTGGGCACCATGGGGTGCCACTTGACCAACTCCAAGGCCGTTTTTAGATGATCATGGCCGCGCCCGCGCTTGTTTTGAAAAAATGCCGGGAGCCGGGATCAGACGATACACTCCTGGCAATCACATGCCTGGAAGGGGGACGCGCATGCTTTTCCGGCCGCGTTTGACCGGGTTGATTTTTCAGGTGCGTGATTGCCGGGAGTGTAGCGTCTGATCCCGGCTCCCGGCATTTTTTCAAAGCAAGCATGGGCACGACTGCGATCGTTTAAAAACAGCCTAAGCCTCTGCCTCCCAGCACCCTTGTCTGGCACCACATGCCTCCCCTGGACTCCTGCCCGGTTGCCTGCCCCAGGGCTGCTGCAACGGCACCTCTTCCCCCAGCTCTGCGCCATCCCTCTACCCCCAGCTCTGATCCCTGCCCAGCACCTGGGCCCAGCAGGAGTCTGGGGTAGGGGAGACATTGGATTTAGGCCATATTGATTGGATTCCAAACCAATTCCGATGAATATAGTTTAAAATCAGATTGAAAGTTGGGTTGATACAATTTTGAACCGATCCTGAATGATTTTCCCATCCCTAGTGAATATGCTTAAGGGCTGTGGTCAGGATGGGTGAAGGAAGGGATAGGTCCAGATCATGGATACATCCCCTATTCTTGAATACATGCCCTTGTCCCTACTCCCTTACTCAAGCTCATTGTCTTTGGAGCATGAGGATAGAGACTGGATCCGTGGGCGAAATGTAAGAATTGGTAAGGGATCAATTCCCCTCCCTCCCTAAAAAACTACCAAAAAAAGCCCCAGCCACACGCTGGATTGGCCCATGGACTAGAGGTTCCCCCTTCCATTCTTGGAGAATAGGCCCCTAAATAGCTGCTATTAGTCAAGTTGATCAGAAGATGAGACCTTGGACTGTTTGTGATCCAGGAGTGAACATCAGGGAATGGATTGCTCCATTGTCTTGTGACTGGTGGTCTGTGCACTCCTCTGAATCAAATGAAGTTGGCCACTCTCTTGACCCAATCTGGCAGCACTTGTCTTGAATACAGGGCCTAGTCAAGGAAGTCAATAGAACCGTTTTATTATTAGCTATATCAGTGGTTGCCAAGCTGTGGTCTGTGGTGGTCAGTCCCTATCGAAACTATGTTGCAGGCATCTCTGGTGCTGCATTGTTATCAACTTGGGCTATGCAAGGTTTTAGGGCGAGGGAGTTGTGTGAACAGCAGGAGAGTATGCTGTATAGTTCTTCCTAGCCCCGATCCATCCTGACCTTTCCTTCCTGAACCCGTTCCCTGAGTCCACTGTTGCTCTGGACCAGGGATCCTTACAATATCCATTAATGATTTTCCTCTGTTGGAATCTGACCAGGATGGCTTGAGTCATCTTCTGGATTTGGCAGAAGAGGCAATAGTGCAATCTGGACTCAGTTCCCGTCTCCCACCATATGAAAAACAAGAGTGATCCCAATGAAATCAATGGGATAATGATACTATGAGCATGGGGTTAACTAAGCTTTTGCTACTTGAGCTGAAAACAACCTCCTGTAACTGGCATAGGCTTCTGCAGAGCTTATACTGCATTCTCCAGAGTTTAAAGCCTTCATGTGTGATGAGCAAAACAGAACATTTTATACGAGCCTGCATGATATTTTTTGAAGCTCGCCTCGTTACAGGGCCATTGTAAAAACGTGGATCTGTTCAGCCTCCTACGTCGGAGGCGGGTTTGACAGGTACTTGAATAGGTTAGGGCTGTATTATGAAATCTCGGGGAAAGACTCAAAGGTCATTCCTTTCATATGCAAGACCCTTCACAGCCCTCTCAAATGTTACCAGTGTCGCGAATTTCAGGCTACAGCAGCTCCCAAATTGTACAAGCCACGTGGCGCTAGTTCAGTCCCCTGGAACTGGAGAGCCTGGCTCGGTGCCCTCTTCGCTGATAAGAGGAAAATTGAAATGTTTTGGTTGTCTCTACGTTAGGTTTCTTTGTGGTACGTTGTGCACCTCCCAGCAGGGTAAATCCCTCAGTGACTCCCACTGTCCCCTTTTCAGGAGAGAGAGACAAAAAGACTGGATTTCAAGCCTTGGGCGCCTCTTTACTGGTTGCCTCCCAGAAAAAGCATTTGAAAAGACATTGTGGGGAGATGATGGAATGACAAGGAACTAAGTGGCATGAGAAGCAGGAGAGCATCCGTTCCTCTTTGTGCACTTGGAATGCTGGGAGGGGTGCGTGAGAGAGGGGATGAGGTTTATTCCCAAAGGGGTGTGGCTTCTTGGCTGAGAAGGCGGGATTTGTCCCTCTTCGGCTGCTCAAATTGTTTTAATATGTTTAAGGAACAGCAAAATGTGAGGCTCCATTAATCCTGGGAACTGCAAGGACAGTGGAACTATTTTTCTGCTACTGGAAACCAGCTCTTTGGGGGAGCTTTGTGAGGGACTTGCCTGGCGTGTGTACAAAACAGTAATACCACATGGGCTCGGACCCGTGGCCTATCTAGCCCAGTAGCCAGCTCGAGGAGAGTGTCGTAGTAGGCTCAAGATGAATTACAGCTTGATTTGTCAGTCTTGGGGGTTTTAGAATTAAATTCTAGAACGAGAAAGCTTAAAGGGACCTCTTGGGTCCCATCCCACGCAACGATGTGCCCCGAGGCAGAACATCCTCGACCTTAAGCATCCGTGACAGACGCCCTCCCTGTCTTCCTCTTGAAAACCTCCAGGGAAGGAGCTGCCACAACTCCTCTAGGCACAGCTTGTTCCCTACCTCACATTCTGAGAAGCCAAAGAGAGACCAGCCCTGCGCAGCCCCCTCAGCCAATAAGCCTTGCCCCTCTGTGGATAAGCTCCATCCCTTCACGCTTTCATGCGCACGCACGTGGCTTTGCCGGCAGACGTGTGCAGGAATGCAATGCAGGAAGCCGAGCCCCCTGGGTAGGGTGGGTCGGTGCTTTCAGACCAGCCGATCTCCATGCATATCCTGGCTGTGCGTTCCCTCCCGCAGCCAGAATAATATGCGCGGGGGTGGAATGTCTGAAAGTGGTCTCCGTTTTATGCTATTCCATTGTCTCCCCATCGGCTTCTCAAGGGCTTTTCTAGAGGAGAGGTTTGAATTTCAGTCTTTTTGTGTCTCCCTCCTGAAAGAGGGACAGTGGGATTCAGCACCCAAAGAGGGACTGTCGCTCCTAAATAGGCACTGTTGGGGAGGTATGCAGTAGTCGGCCCAGTCCTTAAAGGGACATGTAGTAGAAGCCACTGCCAGCCACTCTGCCCCCCTCCTCCCCCAAAATGGGGCGCACGCACTACATTTATGCAATCTTGTCTGGATCCAGCCCCGTTGCGCATTTCTTTCAGCTTGGAACGTACTCTCCTCCAACGAGGGAGGTCACTGAGATTCCTGGCTCTTTCAAGGAGAGTAGCAGACTACTAAAAAAAAAAATTGTCTGGGAGGGAGCTGGGAAGTAACAATGCATCCTCTCCTAATTGCCTTTGCTCTAAGACAGCGCAACATAAACCGGTGATGAACTCTTTAGACGTCGTTGTTTGCAATCGTGCTGCCGAGTAAAGCCGTACGCAGATCTTGGCTTGCAGATTGCTCGAAGAACACGGTAAATATTCCACTGAGCAAAATTGTTTGTCATCTGGGCTTAAGAAAGAGTCTCCGGTTCCTGTTGTGTTTGATACTATAAGCAAGTTTCTATAAGCCAGTGTTTGTAACTGTAAAAACTACCATTCACGTATTTACAGGCAAAGGAAGCTACTGTCTCCCTCAGACTCGCAGTTCTAACCGTCCTGACAAACTCCAAATGCTGCTGAGCCCTCGGAAACATCGTATCTGCTCCTTTCTTAAAGCTCTATACACCAGAGTTCTGATCTTGCACTGCTGTGAACCACCGGAGTTTTCCACAGGGAGGCCTCGTATGTAGCCACCCTCGGGTCTTTTAAGCTGATCTGTCTAGACAGACGCTTATCCACTACCACTTACCAACTTCATCGCAGCCTTGTGCCTGACTGTAACCTGAACCTGACAGGACCAAAATGAACGGACAAGGTCTGATTTGAGATGGAGGCAACTTTCATCCACCACAGTCAGGGGCAGGCACTGGGTCATTGAATATTCTCTGCATGATCAGAACTTTTGAGTGAGACAGGATCAGGTGACCAATCAAAGATGCAAGCCGGGCGGAGTGTCTGGGTCCAGGCCAGAGACATAGAGTCCGAGCCGGAGATCAAACCGATCTGAGGGGCAGTGCAGAAAACAAGAGTCCAGAGACGGGCTTAGGTCAGTGTCAGAAATCAGTCTGAGCCGGTAAACGCTGACGAGCCGGAGGTGATTTTGTTAGGCCTAGATGACATTGATGGCCATCTAGGCTAGGGCTAGGGAAGTGTTTCCCTCCTAGGGGTCACTTTGACAATTAGTACGAGCTCTGGAGCCGCATAGAAGTTGCAGATGGAGGGTGCTTAAGGGGTGTGCTCAGGAAGAGGAGGCAGGATTTGTCCACCTGCTCGTTTGTGCATGCCCTCATCCCTGTGCCTTTACCCTGAGCTCAGTCTTTCAGTGCTTGTGGCTAGAGGCTGGATCCATGGGCCAAATCTAGGAGCTCTTCCGAAGTCACGTTAACTTGTGACCGTTCTTCTGATTCATCGCCTACAAAGACTAGGTCTGACTTGGGTATCTCTCCAACATCCTCTGCACTGAAGACCGAAGCAAAGAATTCATTCAGCTTCTCCGCAATACCCTTATCGTCCCTGAGCTCCCCTTTTACCCCCTGGTCAGTTACTGACCCAACTGATTCTCTAGCAGGCTTCTTGCTTCTGATGACCTTGAAAAAGTTTTTATTATTAGTTTTGGCATCTTTAGCAAGTCGCATCACAAATTCCCTCTTGGCCTGCCTAATGAACTTTCTACATCTACTTTGGCAATGCTTGTACTCCTCCCCTAATAACCTCATTGGGACTAGCTTTCCATTTTTTAAAAGGATGCCTTTTTGACTCTAATACCCTCTTTCACCTCACAATTTAGCCACACAGACAGATGATTGAGCCTCTTGTTACCTTTTTAAATTTGTGGAATATATTTAACCTGTGGACTTCCAAGAAAACAGTCTCCAGCGCCTCTGACATTTAATTTTTGCACCGGCTCCTTTTAGTTTCCCTCTGACTAGTTTCCTCATTTTTGCATAGTTCCTTTTTTTAAAGTTAAATGTTATTGCACTGCATTTACTTTGCATTCTCCCTCCTATAAGTGTGTCCACTTTGATTGTATTTTGATCACTATTGCCAAGCGGCTCTAACACAGTTACCCCTTGCACCAGGTCCTGCGTTCCACTTAGGACTAGATTCAAAGTAGCTCCTTCTCTCATTGGTTCCAGGACCAGCTGCTCCAGGAAGCAGTCATTTATGGCATCTAAAATGTTTATCTCCACTTCCCACCCTGAGGAGACGTTCGCCCAATCAATATTAGGATAATTGAAATTACCCATTATTATTGGGTTTCCAACTTTAGTAGCCTGTCTAATCTCCCTTAGCATTTCAAAGTCCATCTCACTGTCCTGGTCAGGGGGTAGATAGTATAATAGACCCACTGCTATATTCTTCCCCGTTACACGTGGATTTTCTATACATAGAGATTCCGTTTTCTTCTTTTAAAATTTTAATTCTGCTTGACACAATACTGTCTCGTACACATAGCGCCATCCCACCACCAGCTCGATCTGCTATGTCATTTTGATATATTTTGGACCCTGGTAATACTGTGTCCCATTGGTTATCCTCATTCCACCATGTCTCTGAGATTCTTATTATGTCTGTATCCTCATCTAGTGCCGTACACTCTAATTCTCCCATCTTACCTTTTAGACTTCAAGCATTTGTGTATAGACATATATCCTTTTTGTTTTTATTCTGTTTATTATAAGTAACTGTTATCCTGGAATCAATAGAGTTGACTGTTTTCACGCCGATTTCCCCCCATAGCTCCTTGGGCTACTTTCCTATGCTCTATATTAGGATACTTTAATTTCCCTGAATTAGAGTATTTTTTGCAGCTGCCTCTGTCTGAACCATGCGCTCCTCAGCACCTGTCGGCTTTCCCTTAGATTCTAGTTTGCAGACTGCCCTATCTCCTTTTTAATTTTTAGTGCCAGCAGCCAGTTCCTTTTTGGTTAAGGTAAAGCCCGTTCTGTTGGTATGGGCTCCCCCTTCCCCCAAAGGTTCACCAGTTCCTAACAAAACTAAAGCCCTCCTTTCTGCACCATCGTCTCAGACTCCGGAGCTCAGTCTGCCTCTTGGTTCCTGTGTGTGGAACCAGGAGCATTTCTGAGAACACGAACATTAAAAACACCCAGTATGTTCTATTTAGCTTCCTCAGCCTTCTGGGCTGTCTTTTATACCGGGGAGTGGCCAATCAGGTAGGAAAGGCGTGTGGCTTATGTTGCTATGAGAAGCCAATCGCAGCGCCCATAGTCAGGGCAAAACAGTGGCGCTGTGGGGCTTTCCACTTTCGGCAAAGCCCTAGAGATGTTGACTCTAGGGTGGGGAACCTCAGGCCATGGGGCCAAATGTGGCCGTCAGCTAATTGTTATTGACCCCTTTCCATTTTCTGGATCTAGCCCCACTGTCCAGTTCCTACTCCCGAGCACTGAAAGACTGAGCTCAAGGTAAGGAAACAGAGATGAGGACATACACATAAGTATAGGGGACAGATCCATGATCTGGATCCTCCTCTTCCTGAGCACATTCCTTAGGCACCCCTGCCCCCCAGAATTTAGGTTATTGAATGGGTGGTGGCCACGCAGCTCCAGGGGTATCTGGACCGCATCGGTTTTCTTGACACTTCGCACTCAGACTTTCGTCCGGGTCACGGCACTGATACTGCGCTTGTGGCCTTGGACGATGATATGCGTCGGCTGTGGCGAGGAGCGTTTTTTGTAAACTGCATCTGGTCCGTCTCCTTCGGACTTGTATTTCGTGCCCCGACCTGGCCACCGTCGTCCATACATTTATCACCTTGAGCCTGGACTACTGCAACACAGTCTACGTGGGGCTACCCTTGGTGACGTCCCGGAGACTGCAGCTGGTGCAGAAAGCGGTAGCCTGCCTCCTCATGGGGACGGGCTGTCGGGAGCATGTAACACCGGTGCTTCGTTCTCTGCACCGGCTGCCTATAGTCTACCAGGCCTGATTCAAGGTGTTGGTGATTACCTTTAAGGCCCTATACGGCCTGGGCCCTGCTTATCTGTGGGACCGCCTCAACCTCCATGTCCTGAACTGGCCCCTGCAGTCATCCAGGGGCACCCTTTTGGATGTTCCTGGAGTCTGCCAGGTGGCGACCTCTGAGAGGGCGTTCTCAGTGACCGCGCCTCGAGTGTGGAACTTCCTCCCGCTGGGGATCCGCTGTTTACCTAACAGAGTGCCTTGGGCCTGCTCCTGCTTGATTTACAGCGGAGCTGGACTTAATTATATGCACACTGAGTTCAGCATGAAATGTACTAATGCACAAGGTAAATTACTGGAATGGCTTTTAGCCCCATTAATAACAACTTTCAGGATGATGCTATGACCATACATAATTCATAAAATGTGTGCTCTGTGACAAGTAGGTGCAGACCCACAGTGTATGGAAGACGTGGGAGCATAACACAGATCTTTGCCCTCCTGGCTTTGATGTGGGTAGGTATGCTGTCCCCACTTTATAGGATAAACCAAGGTGTAGAGAATCCTATACTAGAGATTCCCAACAATCCCGTTGAGGTCATTAGGACCTGGATTGAAACTAGACAGAGTAAGATTTCCCTTTGCAGGCCTCTTTGAAATTTAGTGCAAGCTCGACAGGCCAGATGGGAATTGCGGGGTGCTTAAAGGATGTGATCATTGGGGGTGGGGTGGGGGGGTGGTCCCAATCGTGGATCTAAAATACCATTGATCTGTTCCCTATCCTTGAGTGCACATCCTCATGTCCTTTCTCCTGAGCTCGGTCTTTCATCGAAGACAAGGGGGTTTGATCCAGAGGCCAAATCTAGGAACTGGAAAAGAGCCAAATAAAAACCAGTTTTGATTCTCGGGTCATTCCCCAAGGGTAAAATGATCTTTCCCAAGGCCTCATCGAGTAAGAGTGGCCAGGGTGCACACGATCGACTTGATCCAGGCATCAGCCTGACATGATCTACCAGGACCTCTCTGGCAGGATGTGGTGTTCCAGGTCGGGGAGGGGGGACTCCTGCTGGCTTCTAGCTCCAGGTCACCTCAGCAGCTGTTTCAGGAGTGTGGGTAGCATGGACTCCCCTTTTAGAAAAAGCCATTCCTGTTGCAGTGGAGGGTCTCTTCTAGCCTATTGCCTCCCCAGAGGCACAGGTCCCGCTCTCCTCCCCAGAGGCAGTACCAGTCTCTGAGATACTGGTCCCCCTTCCCGTGTTGTGAACTACTAGAGACGAGCTTGGGAACACGATTGACCTCTTGGCTGCCGCTGCCCTAGAGCATAACCATGGCAGAGACAGAATAAGAGTTCTCGTTCTGTCGTTCCGCTTGTCCATCTTGTTAGCATTTTGTGTAGGACAGAATGAATCGTCCCTATGTCCTGCTGCCATCGGGATCATAGCGACAGCTGGTGTCTTGGATAGCTGTAGGTTCCCTGTGGGCGTCCTGTCCGTTAGTGTCCTTTATTTGACATTATGACTACATTTCCAATAAAGCTATTAGCATCTTTCTGAAGACTGTTTAACACTTCTACGAGAAGTTTCATTTGTAGCTTACGGGCTTTAAAACTTCTCATGAAGATGACTGACTGTAATCATGTTCCCAAAAGTGACTGACTTCTCTAACTCAGCAGACCTCCTGGAGCTCCCTTCGCAAGGCCTTGTTGATAAGAGAGAGCATGGAAGCGTTCCCATAGAGCTCTCTGATGCTCAAAGCAATGATGTCTTCAAACTCCATCCGTTCCCCTTGGACCACCTTGAAGGTGATCTCTGCTCAGGTCCTCAAGTTGTTTTTGTTCTGCTTATTAGCTGAAAACGTCGCATTTACGCAAGTGATTCGTATTTTCAGCTAGCTAAAGAGTCCCAGAGCTGTGGTGGGTGCAGCCTCCTACATCACCGCAGGAGTCAACGCACTCTAGCTATCTACCCAGAAAAGTCCCCCCAACCAAGAACCAGAGGCGACTAAAAAGAAATCCGCCGCAAGTAGAGGCTGGGACTAACCAGAGCACAACAATGCTCGACATAACCGGGAACAGGCACCAGGGAGACCTTGAGGGTCATCTAAGGCAGGGGTTGGGAACCTTTTCTCTCCCAGGGGTCACTTTGAAAATTAGTGCAAGCTCAAAGTTGGGGGCCGGGGTGCTTAAGGGATGTGTGCAGGGTAGATGAAGGAAGAGGAAGGTCCAGATCATGGATCCATTCCCTATCCTTGTGTGCTTGCCCTCCTCTCTCCTGCCTTCCTCTGAGCTCATTGTTTCAGTGCCGGGTTGAGGTACGAGATTTTGGATCCAGGGGCCAGATCCAGGAATTGCAAAAGGGCCAAATGGAAACTAGCCACAGGCATAAGGTTCCCCACCTCTAACCTAACGCAGGGATGGGAATCCTGCATCCTGTGGGTGAAATCTGGCCCCTTTCAGTCCCCGTGGTCCATTCCCAACCCTCAAGCATGGAAAGACTGAGTTCAGGGAAGGGAGCTGAGATGAGGGTTCTTTCACCTCAGCTCTAGCAGCTTTACATGGACTGAGCCTCCTGTCTCAGACTTCCAGCCCACAATCTCACCCTCACGCTGGGCTCTGCTCCCCTGCACAAAAAGCACAGGACTATGGTGTCCTCTCTAGCCAGAGGTAGCAGATTAACCCTTTCCCTGGCCAAACGCTGACTTAGAGCCAATCTATCTCGTCTGTCTCATGCCCTGATACCTCTGCTTAATGTCCTTGCGAGTTGTTCATTTCCTTAACAGCCTGGCATTGGAGTAGGCTACCATGTGCTGGCCGATGATGGATGCCTGCTGTCACTTGGTGGGGAAGAGAGATGTTTTGGAGGGCAGCAATAATGAGACGGCTTCACTTTGTGCTTGGGTAGAAAGAGACTTCCTGTATGAGATGTAAAGGGGGAAAAATGCCACAGGAGAAAGTTGACTGGGATTTCAAACTGCGGTACTGATAGAAAGAAAGTATGCTTCGTCGAGGGGCTCCTGCTCATGGCCCTGAGAGCCACAGGTCTTAGTGCTTACTGCGATGCTTGGGTTTATGTTGGAAGTTGGAACATGTTCTCGGGGCTGGCCTTAGAATTTGTCGAGCCCAGGGTGAAAATAAAATGAAGCCCCCCCGTTGTGACCCTGTTCTTTCCCCTAGAGGTGGTTGTCTTTGTTAGCGAGTGGGGCCCCCTCACCCTGCCCTGGTGGAAATGGGAGCCAGTGTGAGGCCCCTGGTAGTAGAGAAAATAGTGAGGCTCTATGTATTCTGTTCCTAGGGTTACCATTCCTCTGGGGTTGACCTGGAGTCTTCCAGTTTTCCAGCACCATTGCCAGGCTCTGGTTGAAGCCTCCGTTTCCCCATTTATCCATGGGTACCTGGTGTTGGGCCACAGCCTGCGAACTGGTGCCAGACACAAGGGTATAGGCCCTAAAGGCCGGCAGGAACCCACTCGTGCATGCGTTCAGACACCAATTCAGCAGGAGACTTTTGCAAAAGAACTCAGAAGGTTTGATTTGGACCGGCTGACAGATCACTGGCTGATCGTTTTGCCTGAACAGGAGAGCAAGTAACAATGCAAACGGGGAGTGCGATGTTCTGGTGAATGACCAGGGTTTAAATACCCCTTTCCACTCCCTCGTTCCCCAAGATATCTCGGGGAACAGAAGGTTCTGCCTTCAGGACCTAGTTACTGATAACCTCATGACCGAGCTGGTTTTTTGCTGACTTGGGGCGGATAGAAACAGGATGGAAAAGTAGATATTGTCTTCTCTTACTTAACGAGTATTATCTGTTCTAGTTCACTTATGGTTACTTGCCACTCTAAACGCATGGCCCGCAACTGACCCATGTGCAGTTGGAGCCAGAGAGTCCAGGATGACTTATCACCTGCAGCATCCTTGACTGCCTAGGATAAGAGGGAGTCAAGCCTCTGTTCAGTAGTTCTCTTTTATCTTTCCTGCTCCTCTTGCTCTGAAGGGGCCCTGTCTGCCAGAACTTATTTGCTGCACACAGCCTGTAGGAAAGATGCCAGGTTAGGGCCTCTCAGCCTTTTAAATGGGGTCTAAGGAAACCACCCCATGCCAACCCCTGATAATCTAGGGAATCTTTTTCTTTTTTTTTTTTCATGTGGATTGAGGTTAGGGACGTGTCTTGGTTACCTCATTTAAGAAGGACATTGACAAACTGGAGCAGGTTCAGAGGAGGGTGACACAGATGATAAAGGCTCTGGAAAACAAGTCTTATGAGGAAAAAAATAGAAGGAACTGGATATGTTTAGCTTAGCAAAAAGAAGATTAAGGGGTGACAGGCTGGCAGTCTTGAACTAACTAAAGGGCTGCCACAAAGAAGATAGCAAGGAACTATTCTGCAGAGGGCAGGAGTAGAAATAAATGGACTAAAGCTACAGGAAGGTAAATTTCAGTTAAATCTCAGGGGAAAAAAATGTCCCAACAGCAAGAATTGGGTGGCTTTGGAACAAATTGCCTAGGGAGGCGGTAGGTTCCCCATTGCTGGAGGTTTTAAACAGAGGCTGGACAGCCATCTTTGTGTGATGTTGCAGCTGTAGTCGTCCTGTATCCAAGCAGGAGGGCTGGACTAGACCCTCAAGTTGCCTTCCGATTCGGACTTTCTAGGAATCCATGTCAGCAAGGGAGGTGTTGAATCTGAACCTGGGCAGAGACTGGCAGACGCTAGAGGCTGGGACCCTAAATAGGGTCACTACCATGCTAAAAAATGGGGACCCAGTGAGGCTGGATCTGCATGATTAGATGTGCAAGTTTCCAAAGCTATGGGTTGCAATATTTCTGCTGAGACTGTGAGGTCGCAGCCAGAAAAAAAGTTTGGGAACCCCTAGCCCAAGAAGTCTTTCACACAGAAGCCCTAAGAGCCAAATTTTCCAAAAAGAACTTGGGACAAAATTTTCATCTTCAGCCTTCCCTTCCCTTTCTCATCCAGCACAAACTCCTTGTCTTCACCTTCAAGGCTCTTCGTTGTCTTGCTCCCCACTATCTTTCCACACTTGTTTCCTGTCCCATTCCCACTTGGGAACTTCACTCCTCCTCTACCATCACTTCCTCCTGCCCCTGAGTCTCTTTCTCCTCAATGTAGTTATTCTCCCTTTCTTCCATGCTGCCTACTACGGCTGGAACTCCCTCCTTGAACATATTCATTCTGCTCCCTCCCTCCTATACACCTACCCCACCTCTTTCATTAGGCTAGGCTTTCCCTAGTGCCTCTTCCCCTCAGACTGCTCATTGATCTTCCTTTCATTCCGAATCTCCTTCTCCCCTGTGACCAAGCTTAACGCATGCCCCTGCGACTTCTCAACTTAAGAAATGTATCCATGGCCAAAAACAAACCAGACGTGAGCCCACACCAGGTCTGGGGGAAACCTGTTTGTTTTTATTAAGTGTTTGCCCCTACTGGATACAGGGCCACCCCCCACCAGACCCTCCACAGCCCCCACTCATGGTCTCGAAGGATACGGAGCCGGCAGTGTGGTGAATGCGGACTAACATGTGCCTTCGTGCCTGTGTCCCATGAATTAGGGGGCGTGCAGCACCTTTGTATGTACAGGTCTGCCAGCACCATAGAGCCTCAGGTGGAAATTCTAGAGCGTCTGAGGAGCGACCACTTTCTGTTCCTCTCTCTTGCTCCCACTGGTGCTGTCAGTGGGGGCTGCCTGCAAGATGCTTTATTTGCCATGGCCAAATAAATAGGAGGAAAGTCATTTATTAGACTGGGCATGCAAATCAAGTGAGTGGGGGCTGCACAGTCTGAACCCAGACTCCAGTGCGCTAGTGTCTTGTTTGAAAACACCCCCTGTCTCTCCCTATGTTCCCATCTCCCTTATTTCTTCTAAATTTTAAGCCCCTTGGGGCAGTGACCAGTCACTAATCAGTAATTGTACAGTGCCGGTGCTATAGAAATAATTATAATAATAATCACTTACCTGCATGGTCTTGTTGGGTTGCTTCATTTACTTTGGTCTTTCGGTGATTTTTGGTTTGGTGGCTTGGACAATTTCCAGTATTTTGGTTACTTTATTTGTGGCTGTTGTGTGCGCGTGCAATAGCACTAATAGTGGCAGAATGAAGTAACTTAAAATACTAAAATAAATGAAATGATCAAGCTGGAACACCTGGAACACTGTCTGACAAAATAGGAATGAATAGTGGCCAATTTCTGCCTCCTCGGATCCAGATTAAATGGGGGGAACGTGACAAGTGTATTCATGTTGGTTGATGTTAATTTCAGTGCTGGGATTATGCTCTATTTTAAGTGTGGCCAGAGTTTCACTGCTGAGATTTTTCAGAAATTTGGCCCTTAATGAAGTAGCTAAGCAACATCTGCGCTGCTTGGAAAGTCGAGCCTGGAATTTGACCATTGGAAAATCCACCTCCCACAATTCTGAAAACGTGGCCTCCCCTTTCTACGACGCACCATCCCATACCATGTCTTGTTCTCCAGTGGTAGGTAACCTAGGTGAAAACCAGATGTGTGGGTGGCATGGCAGCTCCCTGGCTTGGAGCAGGGTGGGGAACAGTGCCTGCCAACGGACCAAGCATTTTGACACCCGCACACCCTGGCTGGGTGGGTGCAACAGACGTGTGGGGGGGCGGCCCCATTCCACCCCTGCCCTGCCCCCTTTTTCCCAGCCCCCCACCGGGGAGCTGGGGGGGCAGAGCGGAGGGGTGGGCCGGCCAGGAAACTGCCGTGCCGTGAGTCGTGGGCCCTAGTTGACCAGCGTCACCTGTGTTTTCACCCAAAGCTATAGAAACCGTGGGGACAATTTAAAAGGATAATCAACGCTTCTATTTATTTGTGCATGGCAAATAAGAAGCCCATAGGATCTTAGTTGGGCAGAGTGTGCAAAGCCTGTGTTTTATTTTCTGATGCTTTTAAATGCAATGAGTAAGTAGCAAATGCTTAAAGCCACTGGCAACTCTTAAAATGTTTCCCATCCTGTTGAAGATTGACCCAGTCCTAGCGTTCCAGTTCTGGATTTATCTGTTTCCATTGGGACTTTAGCTTGTGCTTGCCCCTCTCCATGCACAAGACAGACCCTGGAATGCTTTGAGATCCCCTGGAGGTGGGGGGAGGGGGAATAGCCCCTTGATGGCTATGCTTGAGTCATCATGGCTTTTGTTCATGCCCCTTTTTGTAGAGGGTGAGACTAGGGTTTACCACCTTCTGAAGCTTTCAACTGGAGAAGACAAGGCTATTGGAAGGCATGTAGCAACAGGGTGGTTGTTACACCCCTTTCTGATGCAACTCCGCCCCTATGGACCATTCTGACATGATGCTTCATGTGTCAGGGCCATATGAGACAGGCGTCAGGAGAGTCCTTATGGTCCGCTTCCTTTTTGACTTGGTCTTCCTCCTGCCACCTCTGGAACTGTCCTTGCTTCAGGCTTCACCCTTGACTGACCCAGAGATACCAGAGCTTCCCTCAAAGACTGGAGAAACCTGGGTGAAAACCTGGAGTCTCTGGATGAAACCCAGGGAGGTGGCTGCTCTAAATGAACCCAGGAACAGAATTTGCAGCTTGGAGGGCTCTTTGTACTTCTGGGACAGTCGAACATACAGCTCCACCGCACGCTTAGCATGCCACGCTTCCGAAATCCGGTTTCATTAGTGAGGCAAACGACAAAATGATTGCATTTAGTCTCCTGATTTGCTAGCGAAATCTGAAGCAACTACCTCTGCCCATGAAGACTTATTTCAACCGCTAATTTAATGCAATGATGAAATCTTGAACCTTCTGAAACCGGTTTGTTTTTGTTTGTTTATTTAGAAAAGGAAACCCCACCATTTTCGTTTCCCCATACTATCAGTGTTCTCCCAGCAGCGAAACTGTTCTCCAGTGTACACAACAGGGATGGTGTGCTCTCTTAAGGGAGTGGTGTGAAACTGTGGAAAAGATACTCGGCTTTTAACCCAGAGACTGCGGTTATCATTTATATAGTGGTGTGGTTTATTTTTTGTTTCACTTTGCCTTGTAGCTTCTGTGTCCTTAGATCACACTGAGGTCAAAGGTTCATGATTTTTCTCCATAGTTTGGAGGGCTGGAAAGTTAGTTCTTTGGGGGGAAAAGAAATAATAAAAGAATTTTGTGGATGACTCCAGGAGCAGTGGTTTAGAGGGGGGAATCACGAGACCTGCAGTAAAATCACAAGAGTTGTCAACACTGTTTTTCTCATGAAGACAAATGTAGCTATCTGAATTTTTAGGACCGGAGCACCTTTTAAGAGTGCGTAACTGGTACAGCTGCACAGGGACCCTGCTAAGGTCTGTGAGTGCACCAATCTGCAATGGGCCCTGTGCTAGGAGGGGGTCCCACTATGGCTTCTGAGCACGGTGACATTTTGCGGGCCCAGTGCTAGGATTGGCCCAGCAGGTCTCCAAGGGCACCAACCAGCAATGGGCCCTCCCAATAGGTGGTGGTGGTGGTCCTACCGTGGTCTCTGATTGGACCAAACTTCAGGGGGTCTGCTGCTAGGAGACAATCTCCTCCATTGTGTGCTGCCGTGGTCCCTAAGGTCAGCTACAGGGCGCTCTCTTGCAAGTTCCGTCATTACTTGACTACGCAGGGGTGCGTACAGAAGCTGCTCCACAGCTCTGGAACTCCCTTCTCCTGGAGTTTTGCCAAAGCCTGAGCGTAGCATTTTCTGGAGGCAGCGTAAGACTGACTTACTTGGCCAGGCGTTTGACAGATGGGGATAGTTTCTGAGGAGCGGTTTTTAATGGGAATTTTATAGATGTACAGTTTGTATTTTTATGGGTTTTATTTGGTATAGAATTTTGTGTGCATGTGTGGCTTTATCTGAACCTTCAGGGCTAGAAATCAAGATAAATAAATGTGAGGTCCCCCACCGTGGCCTTTGCTAAGGTCCCCACAATTTCAAAGGATGATGTTGCTTAGGACTGTTGCCGAATTGTCAGTTGAAGAATTATATCGACAGAGCCGTTTTGAATAATTTACATACATTACCCTGGATGCCGTACGGCTTTATTTTTTTCATTTTTTAAAAAAATTATTATTATTTGGTAATCTTCCTTTTGGCTAATAAATCTTTAATACCACAAGATGCTGAGGAAGGCAGTGATGACAGCTCTGTTAAGACTAATGAGTCCCAAGAAAGTCAAAACATGTGCCTTGGGGTTGACGTTTCATCCCTAGCAGAGCTAATTACGTGGCCTCCGCATACGGCATCCTAGAAAGGCCATTAATGGATTTGGGTTACATTAGTGCCATTTCCCATTCTCATTAGATGATCACTGCTCTCGTTGTCAGGAGAATGGATTTAAAGAGTTTCGTTTTCTGGTTTCATTACAGACTGCGGTATGAGGATATATTATATATATATATATAAAAATAGATAATATTTTTTAAAAATTGTTCATCCGTTCCCCGACAGATGATGATCTATGGCACCGCTATGACCTTTTTAACGAGGCAGCCTTTGGTTGGTGTGTCTATTCTACATGTGGGTAACCAGGCGGGGGTTATAAAAAAGGAGAGAAGCAGGCGTGGCGCAGAGGAGAGGAAACAAATGTCTTTTTTGAAACTAGAATATTTAAAAGGTTAAGATACCGCAGCATGGGCGAATGTCTCAGAATAATGAGGAAAGGGACATGGCTATGAAATGACACACGTTCAAGGCATTTCACACACTCATTATTTTAACAGCCATGTTTCACCTTGGATTCCGTCATTTTGTTGATAACTCTCATTATTATTTATTGAGTGTGGGAGGTTCAGTGGGTACTTGCGACAACTGAGGGGCTTATCCAAAGTCTTTGGAAGTAAGTGGAAAGACTCCCAAGTGATTTTGGTGACTTTGTAGGAGTAAGACCAGGAGTCCAACGTTGTCAACAAGTTTTGAGGTGCCTTGGATTTTGGGCAACTCCAGTAACTTTTGACCAGTGATGGGGAGCCTTTTCTCTCCGATGGACCAGGTAGGAATTGGGGGGTAGGGGTGTGCTTAGGATGGGGAGGGCCTGGATCATGAATCCGTCTCCTGTTAGGGGTGTGCAGCAGGCACATCATTCGTTTTCATTTTTGTTTACAAAAATCCTTTTGTTTTCAGAGGGTTTTTGTAAATGACCCCCCAATGTGTTCTTTAAATTTGTAAAAATATATTTTTAAAGAAGTCACTGTGCATGCACGAAATGGCTGTTGGGGACCATTCTGCCCATGTGCAGCACTTCTCTAAAATGGTACCGGCAGTGTCTGCTTCACTGTGCATGTGCAGACTGGCTGCCCTTTTCCAAAATGGCGCTGGTTTGGAAAAGGGTAGGCATGCGCAGAATGTCCCCAGTGGCCATTTTGTGCGGGCACAGTTTTTTGTGTTTTTTTTGTAATGAAAATGGATGCTTTTTTGTTCATTTCCATCCATTTTTGTATTTTAATTACTGAAATGAAAGAGGTTTTGTTTTAGTAATTTAAAATAACAAAAACAAATTGCACACCTCTGTTCTCTGTCCTTCACTACATGCCCTTATCTCTGCTCCCTTCTGCAGAGCTCACTCTGTCCATGTTTGAAGGTAGGGACTGGATCCAGGAACTGAAAAGAGGAGAAATAAAAAACCACCAAGGGCTAGATTTGGCTGATGGGCTGGAGGTTCCCCAGCCCTTTTTTAGAGGCTTCTAAATGGGTCTGATTCTCCCGTGGGTGACTGTTGAGAGCTTTCTGAAGCTGAGGCTCTGTTAAGAGGTTTCAGTTTGGGGTACCTAAAACTTGCAATATGAAGTTTTAAAAAAGCAGAAGAATGGAACAGCTGTAATATTTGTGTTTCAAATACGAAACCTGAAAAGTCTTTTTTTTGTGTGTGTGTGTGTGTGTGTGAGAACCTGAAAACACAGGTAATTTTGAATGTTTACTTCAACTCTAATCCTCATACTGTTGAGGTTGGTGCGATTTTTTTTCTTGCGTTGACTTCAGCAGAGCCAAGATTTAACCCGTGGTCTCCAACCATTCATTACACTTCTGCAATGGGGTCACTCTTTCAGTGCTTGAGAGTAGGGGCAAGATCCAGCAACTGGAAAGGGGGCCAAATTTATTTATTTTTTAAAAAGAAGCCTTGGTCTAGATTTGGCGCCTGGACTGCAGTTTCTCCACCGCTGCCCTGTACCTACCCCGTATCGTAGAAACATGGTTGTTTGTTCTATTTTTGAAAACATTAATTGGAGAAGATTCCACCACCTCCCATGGTAACCTGTTCCATTGCTCAACTGAGCTTACAGTGGGGACGTTTTTCCTAACATTTACTCCTCCCCCACCTGGCAGCGATTCAGTTACAATGTCGGCTTATGCAAATCCAGTGATTTATCACTGTGACAACACAAATATCTTTATTCCGTATGTGCTGTGATACACAGCTACATGAAGGGGGAAAGGAATGGCCCTTTTAGACAAGGGCAGCTTTATGAAAGCTACTTTTCCTTCCGTGAAGTCGGCTTGAGCAGCAGGAAAACCCCAGCCCTCGTCCAGATGTTCCAGGCTCGTGATTTTCCCTATGGCTTTTATCACGGAGGGAGTTATTTGGAAAATGATTTCTGGTGGAAGGGCTGTTTTTTCAAGAGCTGTTACTTGACAGCCGTCCAGTGGCTACAACAGTAGCCAGGGCAGGCATCAGAATTTGTGGGGCTCAGCAGGGCAAAGATAAAATGCAGGGCCCCTGGTGGCCCCTCTTCTTTCCCTGTGGCTTGGTCCACTTGGGGGTGCCCTTCGCGATGCCCTGTAGGTGGTTATATTTGGGGCCCTGCTGGGAGGGAGTAGGGCCCCCAAGTTCTGTCCTGGTGAAAATGGGGGGCCACGGTGGGGCCTCTGGAAGGAGAGAAAAGAGAGGGGCACAGGGTGGTTGCCCCAGGCCGCCCTGTGGTAAGGCCGGTCGTGGTTGTAGCTGTCGCCATCCTTCATCCAAGGGGGGGTTGGACTACAGGACTGTCGAGGTCCCTTCCAACTCTCAAGTTCTATGAGTAGTTGCAAGTTTTATGGCAGGGGACATAGCTCAGTGTCTGAGTATTTGACATCAGTTTAAGAGGCCTCTAGTTCAAAATTTGGGTCTCCTCCGCCCCCCCCCCCCCATGCTTCTGTATTACCGCAGGCTTTTAGAAAGAGGCTGGACAGCCGTCTGTCAGGGATGTTGTAGCTGTGGTGGTCCTGCATCCGAGCAAGGTGTTGGGCTAGGCAACTCTTGTGGACCCTTCCAATTCGGAGTCTAGGAATTACTAATAGGTGGCCTTGTTTGCATGGTGCTCTTTCCCTCCTGCAATGTGCCAATGCTAACTATTTGGTTAATCATTAGATATGGGGACACATTGTGGCGAATGGTTAACTTCAATTCTGCTCCCTTCCTCCTGAGCTTTTTGGGACTGGGCCCATGGGACAGACCCAGGTATTTGAAAGGAGCCAAATAAAAACATCCATGGCACATCCCATCGACAGGGCCAGCCTTGCCACAGGGTGACCCAGGGGATCTGCCCCCCAGGCCCTACCGTTTTCTCTATTTCATGGGCCCTGCAGACCGGTGGTTCCTGTTTTTATCAGGGCAAGGTGCATGACCTCTGGTCCCTCCCAGCGAGCCCCCAAACATGACCTCTTCAAGGGTCCTGTGGAGGGGTGCCCATGGGGGAAGTGGTGGGACCTATCCTGGGCATTGCAAATTCTGAAGTGGTGCCTGTCCATCAACCTCTCCAGTAGTTGCATCTATAGATGGGTGTTAGGCATGGACAGCAGGGATATTGGTACGCACAAACCTTGAGGCCTGGTTTGTGCACACCAATACCCCCACTGACTTCAGAGAGTCCCAGTCATCATCATTTTGTCTCCCTCCCACCCACCCCCACCTGTAGGCAGCTGCAGTGCTGGGATCCAGTTCGTTAGTAGGGCATTAAGCTGACGGCTCAGGATCCACCTTTGCTCTGCTATAACCACGGCTCTGAATTTTAATCAAACCTTCTCAAGTCTGTTTGGAAGATGTCCTCATCTAGTAACCTCACCAACTGAAAAATGAAAGTGATACATTTAAAGGAATGTATTAAATCTTATTGAAAACCCTCATCTTTGAAACAAAGAAATGAGGCGATACCAATAACCAGACTTTCTCCACATTTTTCTTTATGATTAAATTAGAGTGTCTTTTTTGCAAAAAAATAAATAAATAATTCTCACCACCAACTAGGGCATGTTGCAACTTGTCTCATTAGCTGCTCATCAATTCCTCTGTCTGTTTCTCTGCAATTAAGGAAGGCTGATCAGAGGTTTTGCTGCTCTTCAAACCTGACCGATGGCTGTAGAGAGTTAGGTTCCATTGCCTTCTGGAAATGGAACAGAACTGGCCAAGCGCCATCTTTGTTGTAAAAGGAAATGACCCTTCCTTGTTCACAGAAAGGTTGGAGAGGATGCAGAAGAGTAACAAACGTGAGAAAGGGTTTGGAATGCAAATCCTATGAGGAGAGGTTGAAGGATTTGGGTATGTTCATCTTGGAGAAAAGAAGACTAAGGTCGGAAGGGAAGCGAGATATGATAAGTCTACAAATAGTTGAAAGGCTGCCATAAAGAAGGTGCAGAATAGGGGTGAACAAGAAATTCACCTATCCCTGTGCCTGATCAGAATTTGGTGTTTCATCCATTCTGATTGGAAATCGGAATGGACAAAATTCTGTCCGATCAGAACACACAATAACAATAATAATAATATAATAAAAATGGCCATTGTGTATGTGCAACTGGCTGACGGGTTGAGTACCCATTTGAGTATGGGCAGTGGCCATTTTGTGCTTGCACAATGACAATTTTAAAAATCATTATTTCAATTGGAAACCTTTTGGATCAAATACCAATCAAAATAATAATGATTAAAAAAATCAATCAAAAACTAAAGTGGTTCCATTTTTTCCAGACAGAACGGCACTTTGGACCCAGCCCTAGTGCAGAACAATTGCTCTCTTCCTATGGTAAGTGGGAGAAGAGGCAATGTTCATTCTCCTAGGACTTGTATTCTGACCCCGATCACCTTTTTTTCTCTCTCCTCAAAATCCTTTCCGGCTTGTCAACATCCTTCTTGAAACATGAAGCCCAAAACTGAAGACAGAGAGAGTACTCCAGTGCCAAGTATAGGAGTATTACCGCTTCCTAGGTCTTGGGGGAATTCATCGGAGTGTTGGGATACCAGGTATGTGGCTGAAGAGCAGGTAAATCTTGCTTGCACTAAGCCACACCCTGGTAGCTATGCTCCCTCTACCCCACCCCGCAACAGTCTTTGCTGATGTATTCCCTGTTAGCTGCAAGTTGGGCTGCGTGGGCACGACTTTGAAAGCGCTACAGGTCGTAGGTTCAGGAATGGCTTGTAGCTCAGGATCTGTGGTATGTTGTGCCAGAAGATGCACTTGTCCCTTCTATCCGCTCAATATAAGCCACCTCCGATATGTTGAACGAGCCGTCAGTAGTTATACCTCAGAGCTATCACCATAACCCTGTTTATAACTCTCGTATGCTGAGAAAAAACTGAAGAGTGCCTTTACCATCATCCCACAGTGAGTCAATGGATTTAGATCAGCAGAGGAGATGGTTGGAAGAATTTTGTTTCAAGGAATCTGCTCTTTGTCATGCGGACTTGCTTGTTTGTACTGGAGGAGGTAATTACCTGCCCTCCCCCCAGTCCTTTGCTGTCCCAGAAAACTGCAGCACTTATTCCTTTTGTGTTTCTCTCAACATGCCTGCATCACTGACTGTTTGTTATTCCACCCCTTCACCCTCGACATTGCTGACCGTTGCCTGCAATTTCCCAAGCAGAGAGATCAAAGGAAGGGAAGAGCTATTTAACTCTTGGTTCCCCTGTTTGTAAGAACAGCGGCATCAGGGTCTGGTTACTCTGGAGGATCTATCCTTGCTTGCGAGAACAAGCCATAAATGATATGCCTTCCCATTATTTAAACTCAAATGGCAACACTTTTGGTTTAATGTCTTTCATTTGTCATCAGTTTAGGGACCTCACTAGACCTTGGTTTCATCAGTGTTGCATTTAAATGAAGAGCTATTCTAGAAACATAGGACCCACAAAGAAAGAAATGAAAACCATTAATTCGCAGATGATCCTGCAGTACCAGGGATCTGAATTTGTCACAAAGCGGTATTTCTTGGGTGTCTGGAAGAAAATGGCAAGTTCTGCATAAATGATCCCACTTGCCAAATGATATGTTCATAATGGCATGTAATTGTCCAGGAATGAGAATCTAGCCTCTCTGAAAGCAAAGTTGTTACTGAGCTGCAGAAACTGCTTTCTCTGAAGCATAAATGTCAGGACATTTTAAAGCAAACTTTTTTTTTTTTGGTGTAGCAATCAGCTAGTCTCCCGAAAGGTCACTTAATCATTAGAGATAATATTGTAAAAAAGCAATTAAGTAGAAAAAAGGATACACAAAGCTGACCTCTATCAGAAAGGTTGTATTTTTAGCATGTAGGCTAGCTTGGTTTATTAGGATTTTAGAACACACTTATCTTGGGCGTGTGTGTGTGTATATATATGTGTGTGTGTGTATATATGTGTGTGTATATATATATATATATATATATATATATATATATATATATATATTCACTCAGTGCGTATGATGGAGCAGGCACTGTCCTTTTAAGGGTGACTTGCCAAAATTCTTGGCTCCGCCTCCTTCTAGCTCTATAAAGCTAGCAGCTGCAGCCAGTGGACTGTGAGTGCTCCTGCAAGTGCAGGGAGCTGTCCTTGGTGCTGAAGGGAAGAGCTAGAGGAGGTGGCTTTAACGCTGAGACAGGACTAATCTCTAAATAGTGGACTTTACAGCATTGCCCAAAGTGGTCTTTTTAAAAATCTTCATGAGGCTCATATCGGTATTGAACAAGATCACATTGTAAATCTTGTAATCTCCATTACACGCAGAGCCGGCCTTTAGAACTTGTGGGCCCTGGGTGAAAATAAAATGTGGGGACCCATAGCCCCACCCCTTTAACAATTGGTAGTATGGTGCTCCCCCATCTCCAGTAGGTGAGGGCATGGCTCCGTAGGAAGCAGCGTTACTGCGGTCTGTGAGTCGTGGGTGGGAGGGGGGAGAGGACCCCGCAGAAAGATCCCATCCAGGGGCCTTAGAAGCACTGAGAAAACTAGGACCAGCCTTCCTGCAGGCCCCCCTCTGACCACGGGGCCTGGGCTGTGTTCCCTACTGGTGCTGCTTCAGGCCAGCCCCGATGGTGCAGATGGCTAAACGGAGACGTGGAGAGGTGAAGCGGCTTGCGCAAGGGCACAAATGATAATTAAAAGCCTATCCCAATGGTGCAAAGTGGAGGCAGGGATGGATTCAACTGTGTAGCCCCCCACAGGGTGCCATACTTTGGTGTCGAAAGGGTCTATGAAGAGTGTGTTTGAAATGACACCATGATTGTCAGAGACACTGTCATGAAATACAGGCCCACAGAACCTCAAACACAACGAGGCCCAGCCTGTTGAGGGCCCCCAACACATGGGACCACTTATAAACTAGAATAACGTGTGTAAGACACGGGCCTGTATTGCTGGGAGCTGTGGCCACTGAAGGGGATGATACGTTTAATTGAACATTAAAAAAAAATGATTTCAGCAACATTTTTCTTTTTCTATTGGGCGAGTTGTTGTGTGTTCGCCAGACATTCCTGTATCAGGAGGGGGCTGGCACCACCGTTTCGTAGACGGCTCAACTTGCCTGAATCCAGCACCTAGTGGAGGGTCCCTTCATGCTGAGCCACCCCCTCCACAGCAGGGATGGCCACAAAGTAGGTCCTGTTCTATTGGTGGATCATGAGCAACATGATCCCGCTCTTAAACCCTGTGCCCTACGCAAAAGGATGCATCATGCAAACCACCAGCCACCCCTGCGCTACGGCGTGAACGTGGCATGCGTGCAATCCACGCGGGATATGCACAGGGGAGTTTAGGATTGGGCTGCTCTCTCCAGCAGATCATGGGGTAGGGAAGGGAGTGGGACCGGCATCCCAGAGTGTGGTTCCTGGAAGTAGGAGGACTCAGAAAACTCTTCCGGGGCAGTGGGGAAGGCTTTTTCTAAAGGAAAGGGCTCCTCTCTATTCCTGAGATCAGTTGCTGAGGTGCCCTAGGACTGGGAGCGGTAGCCTGAATTGCCTAGGGGCACTAAAATCCCAAATCCGGCCCTGAGAGCCAGCAGGAGGGTACCTGGTAGATCACCTGAAGCTGTTTGCCTGGATTTAATGGATTGCATGACCCATAGGTCTGCCCCCCCCCCCCATTCTACCAGATGAGGAGGAGTAGGGACCAAGTGTCTTGAATCCCAAGCTAATGCTTTATCCACTGGACCAGCCTGCCTCCTATTCTTCTGGGAGACAGCTTTGGGGGAACCACACTGATTTATCCAAGCCGATGGCACTATCACATTCGTTGTTTTGGAGATCTGAAATAAGAACCTGGTGGCTGTAGTATAAGGCCCAGTTGGTGCCCATCAGAAGGCTCCTTGCATTAATAGAAAGAAACCGAATGCATGAAAGGGGCCTAAGAAATGGAGATTATCTTTTGTGTGTGTGTGTTTTAGGAACCCTTTAGCTAGCAAACTGGACTGCTGCCCCTTGAAGAAATCGCCACAGAACAGCAGTTGTCCCCAAGCTGCGCCTAGGGTTTGTCTTTGGTTAAAAGCAGAAACGTGCATGGGGGTTGGGTCTTTTTTGAGGCAGTCCTGCAGCCCGACACACGTGTCTTTTTACTCACCGGCCTTTCTTTGCGAACCCAGCGGTCCATTTCACAGTTTACTTGTCAGGCGGAAAGGATTGCTTCGTGCGCATGATGGGGCCGTTTCTTTGGGCAGATTGACTCGCAGTCGGGGCATGAGATCAGAAAGGAGGGTGCCTTAGAGAGAAACACAATGGGAAATCCAGCGCAGCACAGGAGAGAGGCAGACAATGATTCACAGAGTCTGAGCCCACTAGGCCAGGCTGAAATGATTTACTGTATCTACCTACCCTCAAGGGCTTTTATCAGGCAGCTGTGAACACAACACACGGCTGATCTTCCCTTTGGTATAGACCCGCAATAACTAGGCATTTTTCAGGCGGGAGAGACGTGACTATAAACGCGAACGGAGGTCCTTGTGATCCCCAGCCCCCCAGATAAATGCTGCTGCCATTTGTGTGCTCTAGACAGAACTCAGTCTTCAGTGTCTGCAGAATTTACCTGTGTGTCTGATTCAGCTAAGGCAAAAAAAAGGAAAAGAAAAAAAAGGAAACATCATTTATTGTGCAAAGAAATAAGTTAATGGCCACTCCAAGAAGCTGAATGGAAGCCTCTAGGCTATTGGCTTGCTGCTGTCCTGCTCAGTTGCTGTTACAAGAACAGTCTGTGCACTGGCTCGACTCTTCCCCTAATGCAGGGGTGGGGGAAATGTTTCCTTCCCAGGGGCCGCTTTGAAAATAATAAATGTACTACCTGTTTCAGCTCTAATTTTTAGTACAGTGGCACTTGGTATATGACATGAGGTGGCCACCATCCTCTCCGATTTTCTTTGACTCCTTCTTTGAGTCAGGTACCTATTTAAAGTTGGGTAGACTGGAGACAGCCATTTGGTGGGGAAAGACCAAGAGGAATTTGAATTCACAACCTTCAAGGATGTAGTTGAGTGCTGTAATCACTTGGCCGCCTCTTAAGGCAGACTACACCAAAGATCTAACAAATGAAATAGAAATGACTGAAGAGAAGAGTGGGAGAAAAGTGTTAACTAGTCCCCCACCCCCAATTTTACAAATGAAAAATGGAAAGAGAGAGAAGAACTAAGAGCCAGATTGTCAAAACTGCTAAGCTGCTTATAAGTAGGGCTGCTCCTTAAAGCGCTACACCAACACAAGCTCCATTGCGGTGATAGAGATATGTTGAGCGGAGTACTTCGAGGACAGGTGCCTCAGTTGCAGTTTTCCTCTGTCTATCGTTCCAAACCCATTTGATTTATTTTTCTTCTCCCTTCAAATAAAACGTAAAAGTCTGAAAGCGAAGGCCAAAATAAATTGATTATGGACCAGAAACACTTGCCGTATTTAGAATCAGCCGCCAATAAGCGTGACAACCTAAGTGATTCTGTATTTGCAAACATGGTAGAATAGAACATCTTTAAAAAATCAATACGAAACCACTTCAGCATAAAACACGAGAAGATTGATACTTAACTTGTCTTGAAAGGGGAAGGGGGTAAACCTAGTCTCTCCAGAGAGCTGCTGAACGAAAGTCAAAGCTGAATGTTTAATGCAAAAGATTTAAAATGCACCCATCTCCCTCCCCGCAGAATGAAAAATAAAGAGATGCCAGAGGGTTGATAGAATTTGGCATGAGACTGAAATTTAATATTTGAAAGAAAAAAAAAAAAGAAAAAAAATTGCCTCTCAAAAATTCATCAGACTCCTGACACTTTCCCTTCAAAAGCAGAAGCCAGATATTTTCAGCAAGAACAAAGACATTTGATGGTTCAACAAAGGCTTTATTAAAAGGTTTTGCTGTGGGAGCAAAGTGCTCTCAGCATTAAATGATGATTAAGACAGATTAAAGGTACCCCACCTCCCACCTTACTCTCTGGAATTCCTCTCGTCTGGAGTTTTGTAACATTTGTGACAGAAGCGTTGCTTTTAATATCTGACTTCAGAACTCTCTCTTCCCGTCTTAGTATTAAACATAAGGAGGATGTTTGGAAGACACTCACTAAAGAGTGGGGGGGGTGGGGGGTGTAATTCATTTTCATATTGTTTAATTACTAAAACGAGCAATGGCCCATTTTGTTTTAGTAATTAATGTATGAAAACAACAGAAATGAAAATGAAGGGAAAAAGCGTTTTTCCATTACCAGAATTAAAAATGAACCATTCTATGCATGCATGCCCTTTCCCAAAATGGGACTGGCAGTGTTGGTGACATTTTGGAATAGGGAAGCCAGTCTGTGCATACGCGGCAGCCATTTTTCACATGTGCAGAACCGGCTGCCCTTTTCCAAAATGGCGCTGATGTTGCTGGCACCATTTTTGCACATGCTTAGAATAGTTTGGTGGCCATTTTGTGAATGCGTAGTGATTTTTTGAAAAATACTTTTAAAAATAAAAATCAAAAAAATAAAATGAAAAAACCCCAAACAAACATTTTCCTTTATGAACCCCCCTCCCCCCCTGAAAACGAAGGGCTTTTTGTAAATGAAAATGACGATAAAACTGCCAGGGACAAGGAGGATCAGCCCTGGGGTCCTTGGCTGGATTGGCTACTCACGTGGCTGGGGATGCCAGCAGCCCACTCCAACAGCTGATGGGCAGGCAGCCGAAGTGTGTATTCTGCCCCCCGCCGCTCCAACATTGCCACCAGCCGCCTGTCCGCTTCCTCCGGGAGCCCAATCCTTGCTGGCACAGCGGCCTTGTTCACCTTGTTCTTGGCCAGATGCGTTTTGGTTGGAGGGTATTTAAGATGTGTGGTCAGGATGGGGGAGAAAGAGCTTGGATCATGGATCGATGCTATAGATCCTTGAGTTCATGCCTTCATCTCATGTTCCCTTCCTCTGAGCATGCTCCTTCAGGGCTTGACGATAGGAGCTGGAGTCATGGGCTAAGATCTAGGAATTAGAAAGGGATCAAATAAAAACCAGCCATGGGGATAGATTTGGCCTACAGGCTGGAGGTTTCCCCACCTCCTGGTTTTCTAAGATCTACACGACTCGTCTAAATCGTGTGAAATAAGTGCAGTCCGCAGAAATGGCTGCTGTTGACTGGGTGTAAGAAGCAACCTCTCCATCAGTTATTTTAGGTACTTACATGTTCCAAACATCCCTAGTATCTGAGCACCTCTTTATCTATGACTTAGTGCAACTTTCAGATATTTAAAAGGATGGCATACAAAAAGTTGGGGAACGCTTTGTTCTCCACTGTCACAGAAGAGAGAAGAGGCGGGAACGGGCTTTCATGTGCTCTCCCTGTATGTAGCAATCCTTGGTTCTTCTGCAACCGCGTCAGCTGGGGAAGAGCGTCCCCCCAGCAGCCCCAGGCCGAGAAGTGACCAAGGATACTCCCGGGAGACCAGGAAGATGCTGTTTTCCACCAGCGCTGTCAATTTAAAATTCATTATCAGATTAATGAATATCAGATACCAAATTTTAAATCCACCCCTCTCCACTCCCCAATCCATTTGCAAAGTTCACAGAACATTAGTGCCATACTGGGTCAGACCCATGGTCCATGAAGCCCAACAACCTGCTATAGTAACTCGAGAGAAGTACAAGTACAGATCATGGAGTGTGACCCATCTCCTGCTGACTACTCCCATCTACCAGGGGTACAAGCCCCAACTCGTGAGCATTTATTGCTCTATCCTTTAAGAATCTATCTAATTTCCTTTTGAAGCTAGTTATGGTGCTGGCTTTCACAGCCTCTTCTGGCAACAAATACCAGTCCACAACTGAGTGAAAATACCACACTGAGTGAAAAAGTATGTCCTTTTGTTTGTTTAAAATCTTCTGCCATTTAACGTCACAGAGTGTCCTCTTCTCTTGTTGTGAGAGAGGGCAAATAAGTTTCCTATATACTTTTTCCACACCGCTCATGATCTTATCAACTTCTGTCCTATCCCCGCCACTTAATTGCTTTTCCCCCCAAGCTAAACAGTCCTAACCTGTTGAGCTTTTCCTCGTATGGAAGTTGATCCAGCCTTTCTATCATCCTTGTTTCCCTTCTCTGAACTTTTCCCAATTTCCTGAGATGGGGCGACCAGAACTACACATAGTATTCAAGGTGGGGTCGTACCAAAGATTTATACAGTGGCATTATGATATTTTCCCTTTTATTTTTATTCCTTTCACAATAACGACTAGTCTAGGGATGGGACTTTGGGCAAATTCTCAGTATTGGTTGTATATGGGTATCGAATCTCCATTTATCAGATCTATCGTATCTATCTGTATTGGATCTTTAACATTGTGGTTTTTGCCACTGACTTCAATGAGGAAAACTGCAGTGTTAAAAATCTGTTAATGTAAAAGAACCGATATTGCTGAAACCGAGAATTATCAGTTTATTGGGTTAGTTATTGGCCACCCTCATTTGTTGGCAATACCGAGGGTCCCACCCTTGATGCCTAGCCTTTGGTTTCCCTTTTTGACTGTTGCCACACAGTGAGCCAATGGTAACTGGGATACAGAATTCTAATCTGAACACAAGCTTGCAAAATCTGGTGACTATTCAATCTACTCTGCATATGCATAGAATGGTATGGTTGGACGTGACCTCAAGGGTCATCTAATCTCCCCCCTCCAAGGCAAATAGGCTTTACCTGCAGTAGGGGTAGCCAGGCTTATGGCGCACATGATCCACTTGACCCAGGCATTAACCTTAGGCAATCTACCAGGACCCCATCTGCTGGCTCCAGCACTCCAGACTGGGGCCTCTACTGCTGGTTTCCCATTCTAGGGCACCTCAGTAACTGATCTCGGGATTGGAGACGACTCTTCCGGCTTTAGGAAAGAGCAATACCTGTCGTTCTGGAGGAGCTTTCCTAGCCCATCTTCTTCATGGAGACCCTCCCAACGGCACCGCTTACCTCCTCAGAGGCGATTTCCAAAAGGCTGGTACCTTTCCCCACACTATGAACTACTGGAGACTCTCTTGTGATCCATCAGTAGATCAAGATCTACTTCTTGGCTGCTCCTGACCTACAGCATCATAGATGCTTGTCCAGACTACGTGGTTGAGGATGGTCATGGAATCTCCTTCCTTGGATGTTTCCAAAGATCATCTCCCAACCATCCTTACAGTTAGGAAATTTTTCCTAATTTTACCAAAATCTGCCTTGCAGTGAATCCTTCCACCCATCCTGGAAATGTGTGGTGCCTTCCCACTATGACTCCATGCTTGGGCCTCTACTGCTGGCTACATGTATTGCTCACCCTATTGATGTAGAAATATCCCAACCTATAAGTTGCCCAGGGAAGCTATGGAATTTTTCCTTGGATGTTTTCAAAACTAGGGCTGAAACTTGATCTTGATTTTTATTCTTCTTGATTCTTGCTGAAAATCAAGGTTCCCAACTCATTTTAGCGAGAATTGAGAAAACCCCAGTTGTTGACACTTTCTCGGTTGAGAATTTTTCTTGATTTACTTCTTGATTTACCATGTACAGTATACCAATTTACCGTCTGCCACATTCATCCCGGTAATGTGCATGCACAAAATGGCTGCCCATTTTCAAAATGGCAGTGACGCTGGTGGCGCCATCTTGGAAGGGGGCTGCACATATGCAGAACAGCTATGGTGGCCATTTTGTGCATGTTCATTACTGGGATGAATGCAGTACATGGTAAGTGGTACACAGTAAATCATGGTAAACAGTAGATGACAGTAAATGGTAAATCAAGAAAAATTCTTGACCAAGATCTCAAACGGTTACCAAGGATCGTCCCGAGATCTCGGTAACGATACTCAATTCTTACAATAGTTTTGCGAGAAACAAATTGATTCTTGTTTCATCGCTATAACCCATCTGGACAAGCATCTGTCTGTGATGCCGTAAGCAAAGAATAATCCTGCCTTGGAGCCAGGGGATTGGACTAGATGACCCTTCATGTCACTTCAGACTCTGCAGTTCTACGATTCTATAACTGTCAGTTCCCCTCTACTAGCCAGTAAAGGGCAAAATAGAGAGAGGGTTGTAGATAATGAATGGTAGAGAAACCAGCTTCGATGAACAAGAAATGCTTATTCCCTAGTGTTAAAAGTTACTAGCCTCGATGAAAAATTTGGTGCATAGGCTAAAGTTGCCCTGAGGCAATCAGGTGCATCTGGCACTTACTCAAAAGATTGGCTGGGGCTCAGTGGTTTTGACAGCACGGTGCAGGTCACATTTTCACATGGACGAACTGCTGTTGAATGAATGCTCAGATGCATTAGAAACAGGAGATGGGGACATGGGTGGGGGGAAAGAGAGAACGTGCACCTCCATTTGCAGATTAGACTTGTGTGTTGTCTTCTTTCAAGCCTATTTGGTCCTGAACAAACACATTTATTGTGGACTTTGCCAGGCTGTTAATGATTGACTTCCTTGCTTTGGGGGTTTCTAGGCAACTTGGGATCTTATTTCATGCTGATGTCCTCATCAACTCTTTAGGATCATGCGGCGGTCGTTAGCTTTACTTTTTGCTTTCTTCCTGTGATGCCTTATTTGAGGGTATGGGAACACCTGGGGTGCAAAACAAATTGTCGTCTTGGGGGGCAAAATCCAGGCCCCTTTAAAGTCAAAGGGAAGTTTGGCCATAGCTTTCATTAAGAGCTAAAATGGGTAGTAGGTTTATAATTTGCGAGGAGTATTCCCATGTTCCGTGGAACAGCCTTTTGAGTTCCTGAATAATATTCATGACCAAAACGGGGACTTGCATATTGTTTCCTTCCACTCTGGGTGTTCTGGTATTTTTTTTTTTTTTTTTTGGGGGGGGGGGGGTTGACTTTTCGTTTTTTAAAGTTATTTTCTGTCACTTTGGTATTTCAGTTATGTCACTTTTTAGCAATTGTGAAATAGCGCTAATATTGTAGAAATGACACAATTGAAATACCAAAATTGATGAAATAGTGAAATCACTTAACTCTCTCTCCCCCCCCCCCCAAGATAACTGAAAGGGATACCCAGTGGAGTGTATGTGGATATTGGCTATTACTTGAACCACCATTTTTGGTTTAGGTAGGGTATATTTGATAGCTTTGCCTGTTTTCTCAGCTACTCATTTCAGCCCCAATTTTGGGGGAGCTAGGATTTAATTTGAAACTCTTGTGGACTCCCGTCACCCACCTGTTGGCATAAGACCATATCCTTGTGGGTAACACCAGCAAATCATAAGGCTACAGGTCCACCAGCCCTCAAATATTCCCAATAGCTGCAAGACCTTTTTTTAAAAAAATAATCCTAAAGTGTCTTAGGCTGTTTTTAAATGACCACATTATACTGTTCTGAAATCGTTCTTACCGTTCTGAAATCGTACAAGTCTGTCAGAGTGACGTCATTGTCCTAATCAGTCTGGTTTCTGCAGCTAGATGACTACTGTTGTGACATTATATTAGAGTATTCCTTTACTGGTTGTCTAAACAATTATGTTCTATGGTGCAGGGGGGCTCTGCGCGGTGGTTTATTGGTGGGGATTTAGTAGGGGAGGAGGGTTATACTTTTGGGGTGGGTGGGTTGAGTGACTGGGTTTTCTTTTATGTTGGGAGGTTATTAGGCATGTTCCCTGTCCCCAGTGGGGAGGGGGGGGGGTGTAGGAAGGGACTGGGGTTGGGGAGAACCCCAAGGAAGGGGTTTGAGTACCTCCCAGTGAGAGTGGGGGGTAAGGGGAGGCCGGAGGCTGTGCTGGCAGAGCAGTCATGGGGAGGGGTCCTTGGGGACTGGCTGGGGTGAGGGCTGCGGCCACTGCGGTGATGGGACGGGGGAATTATAGTCTCTCTGGGGTGTGTGTGTTCGATCAGTGAGATGGGACAGATGCCTGTTCCCCCACCCCACCCCTCACTGCCCCCCAAGCAGACGGTGAGGTGGTTTATGAACAGGGGGCCCCTGGCCTAAATCTGATGGCGCTGAATGCAAGGTTGGTTGCAAATAAGTCAACAACTGTCCAGGAGTTAAATACTGGACCAAGCAGTTGACCTTGTGTGAATCATGGAGACCTGGCTGGATGCTGAGTCAGGGCCTATTCTGGTTGACCTTGTTCCAGCTGGGTACTCTGTGCGGCATCAGCCATGGCCAGAGGAACAGGAGTGCGGTATAGCTATTGTTTTTAGGGACTCGTGGTCCATTAGGAAATATCAGGTGCAGTCTACATTGGGTATTGAGGGTCTCCATCTTGTGATTGATTTGGCGGGAGAGAGACTGGGGGTGCTGCTAGCATTATGTACACTTTTACCTGTATGGCGGCATCCCTGCACGCTCTAGTTGAGCTGGTGTCGGAGGTGGTATTGCAGTCCCCAAAGACATTAGTCTTGGGGGACTTCAGTATTCACACTGATGCCAGACTTAGAGGGGCAGAGCGTGAGTTCATGGCCGCCATGGCAACCATGGGCCTGTTTCAAGTGATCATCGGCCTGACACGCGATTGGGGGGGGGCGGGGGGGCGGCACACCTTTGACCTGATTTTTTTTTTTTTCCTTGAGGCTGGGGATCTATTGGTGGGGGAGGTGCCAGCAGTGCCCTTGTCATGGATGGATTATTACCTCCTACGGGCCAGTCTCCTGGCGCATGTCTGCCCCCTGAGAGGTGTGAAACCAGTTTGGTTGGTTCGCCCCCGGAGACTAATAGAACCGGGGAGGTTCCATAATGCTCTTGGGGAGTTACCCTCTGGTCTTGATGACCGCTCGCTCGATGACCTAGTTGTGTTTTGGAACACCTTGCTGACTGAGGCCATTGACTGAACAGCTCCTAGGCATCCGCTCCCTGAGCATTGGCACCACAGGCCTCCCTGGTTCATGGAGGATCTGTGGTGGCTGAAGCGGGAAGGGCGACAGTTGGAGCAATGGTGGTGCTGTTTGTGTGCTGAAGCCGGCAGATTGCAACATAGAGCTAGTTTAAAAGCCTATGCTGTGGCTGTGTAGGCAGCAAAGAAGGGGTTCTTTGCTGCCGTCCTAGCATCTGCGAAGTCTTGTCCAGCGGAGCTTTTCTGGGTGGAGAGGGGGCTTCAGACAGCTCACCTTCATCCAGTCCCTGACAGTCCCTGACAGCCGTCATACACCAAGTAAGCACAGAAGCACAGAAACTGCTAGGCCTGAGTCAGCTGAAAAGGAGAGGTAGAGTTGGGTGTCATCAGCATATTGATGACACTGAACATTAAACCCTCTCACGACTTCATCGAGCAGCTGGATCTACATGTTATGCTTTCATCATCTCAAGACTGTTCGGAGGCTGCAGCTGGTGCAGAATGTGGCGGCCCGCCTCTTTACAGGGACGGGTCACCACGAACGCATTACACCTGTGCTCCATTGTTTGCACTGGCTGCCTGTAGTTTTCTGGGCCCAATTCAAGGTGTTGGTACTTACCTATAAAGCCATATACGGCCTGGGCCCTGCCCATCTGTGGGACCGCATCACTCCCCGGGGTCTGGATCGACCCCTACGGTCAACCGGGAGTGCCTTTCTTAAAGTTCTCCAAGTATCTCGGGAGATGACTATGAAGGAGGGTGTTCTTGGTGGCTGCACCAAGGCTGTGGAACTCCCTCCCGGCAGAGGTCCATGTTGCCCCGGAACTCTCCTTTTTTCGACGACAGTGTAAGGCCTAGCTGTTTCGCCAAGCTTTCGGTGAGGGAGATGGGTAAAGGGTGGGGGGATGAGGGTTAGGGGGGTGGGTTTTTTTGTATTTTTGGTGCCCCACCATATGGATTTTACAGTGGTGTTCTATATTTATTGTATATTTATCTTATTTTGTATTTTTGAATTTTATGTTTAAAAGAATTATATTGTTAGTCACCCCAAGCTGCTATTAGCAGGAGGGTGCAGGGTATAAATTTGTATAAATAAAATAAAATAAAATAATGGTCTGACTAGCGGTGGAGTTTAAAGTGAGTGGGGGCAGTCAAGCCACCGACCGCTGTAGAACGTTCTACCTGTACAGGTGGTGAAAATGACTGCTGTATAACGTTCTTTATAACGTCTTGAAAATGGTGTTTTACAAAAACGTTTTAAAACCTGGAAGCAAACTGGAAGTGTCCGGAAAAAATTAACGTTCCCACTGTATAGACAATCACCTTTATGATGGCAAAAAACCAAGACATTATATAATGTATTGTCAAAAAAAGCCTTGGTGTCTGCGTTAACTGTCTTAGTGTCTGCGGTTAATAGCCACCATTCTGGATAGCTTGTCGGAATTTATTTGTGCTGTTAATTTGTTACCTTGACAGTTAGCCAACAAGCTGAATAACCAGATAATGCCACAAGCACAAATTGATTTACTATATCATTTGTTACTGCAAAATGGAATGTTACTCTGATTGGTCTGAAACCAGGTCAGGAGGGAGGGGAGAGAGGAAACAGGAGAGAAGTTGTAGGGAAATGGCAATACAGAAAATGGTGCACTGTAGCATTGTGCTGTAATTATTATTATTATAAGCATTTATATAGCGCCAGCGATGTACCTGGCACTTTACAAAAAACAAGATAGACACGGTCCCTGCCGGAGAGCTTACAATCTAAAGACGGGGGGGAGGAGAGACAGGGAAGGGGGAACAGAGGGAGAGACAAGGGATGCGACATTCACGAGGATGTGAGAACTCAGGTACACGTTCTTGGCTTGGTTACAGCATTCTCGGCAACCGGTTAACTAGTTAATCCCTGAGACAATGGATACCGCTCGGTTTCCAGTTCTTGCCGGAGCAATTGGATATTGAATAGCGGCGGAAAACCGTTTTGGCTTTAGTCAGTGTAAATTTGAGACATCAACAGCAACTCGCCCCACGTTGTGATTGGTCTGGAAGGGTGAGCATGGAGAAGAGATGAGACTACATCAACCTCAGACCATGTGGGCCACACCTGCATCATGTGATGTCCTCATCAGGGGCCTGCTCAGGCTGGGAATTCCAACCCAAGCAGGTCCCGAGTCTGCTGTATCTGGGATGGCCCTGCCCCCTTTGGGGCACCATGATGCTATTACACTCCATAAGGGTTGGGGTCACATCAGAAAGGGAGGGTGGGCAAGAAAAGGGGAGGGAGGTTCTCCCTCTTTCTGATGTGGCCCTGCCTCCTAGCGAGACCCATGATGTCCTGGTGCTCCTGAGGGATGCTGCCGTTTCCTGGGGAACCTAGCCTGGCCCAAGCCTTGAGGGGCTTGGCTGGGCAGCGCCCCTGACCTCTGCCTGATGGGACCAGTCCGTTTCTTCAGTCTTGGGTTGAGCTCAGGACTTCGAATACCATGGCTCCACAGTGGTAGCAACCACCTCTCTGTAGCACTCCCAATGGCATCTCTGAATCCTTCTTGACTGATGGGAGCTACAGACTGATCCCTGTTGGTGGTGAGAGGGACACGTGCGGCCTGTGGGCTGAGGGTTTCCACTACAATTGGGTTGAAGATACGTCTTTCCCTGTGGATCTTTCGGTGTGCGCTGTGCAGAGGTGGCCTTACGGGGGCCAAGCCAAGGGGGACCTACATCTCAGAGGACCCATGCCTTTCAGGAGTGGTGGTGGTGCTGGGGTCCCCAGGACAGGCACTTCCTGCAATATCCGCCCCTTCCTCTCCACATCCCGGGCCTCACCAGATCTAAGGTGGGCCCAGAATACTCGTATCTTAATGGAAATGGATAATTTGTTTCCCTCTCCTCTGTCCCATTGACTTGGAAGTTGTGTTCCCTTTGGGGAAGAAACATTGACATAGACAAGGGGGCCGATCCCATGCTCTGCGTGCATCTGTGCGGGAACCTGGCACCCCTCCATTGTGGGCACGTGTGTGCAGGCGGGGGTGAGCGTGGGAACTGCAAGCCATGGGATTGGCCCCATGGAGTGGAGAACCTTCAGCACGCAGAATCTGTTCTCCAGCCCCTGGAGACTTTCCCCAACCATCCTTTACTTGGCCTGCTGCCTGCGTTCTGCAGCCCACCAGCCATTGGACAGCTGTGGATTACTTTGGGGCTGGTGACCGCACCCCCTACACCGGAGGCGGTGCCCAACCCAGGATGCTCACTCCCGTGGGGGAAATGACCCAGCCTCTGGTGGGTTCAGGGCCGGACTTACCACAGGGCGACCCGGGATGACCACCCCAGGCACTGCAATTGTGTCTATTTCTGGGGCCCCCGTGGTGGCTCTTGTTTTTATTAAGGCAGGGGGCCGGGCCCCCACTCCCACCCAGAAGTGCCCCATACTTCTAGGGACCCCTGAAGGGGGTGGGGCCATGAGACTACCAGGGCTCCCGAATTTTATCTTTGCCCTGAACTCAGCAAACTGTAAGGCCGGTCCTGGGTGGGATGAATGTTCCTTGCTCCTGACTATTTTATTTAATTTTAATTTTATTTTAAACTTGTACCTTGCCCATGCACATAGACTCTGGGCAGCTTACAAAAATAAAAACCATAGAAAGTTCAGACAGCTGCCCTAAAATCCCCATCCCAGTCCCCTACCCTTCTAGGCAATTTCCGAATCCGCCAGCCTGTAGCTTCCAGCAGATGGAATAGTTCTGTGTAGTCTTCAGCCAGAAGAGCGCCTCCAATTCTTCAGTTCTTAATGAAGGGATTGTCCTCCTAATGCAGGGAGAGCACCTGGTATAAAGACTCGGGCAGTATATCCCGGGGAACAATTCTACACTGGCACAGGGCGGGGATGGGTGAGATGATATAATAGGTTTTATTTTAACTTCTGTGGCGCTGGCTTGCCAGGCAAAGAGATGCAGAACTCCTAGCAGAAAAACCATGAAAGAGGTGCCTGCAGCTTGAAGACTGGTCTTTTTGTGTCTCTCTCTCTCTCTCTTGAAAGAGGGACAGTGGGATTCAACACCCAAAGAGGGACTGTCCTGGCCAGAGGCTTGTGTGTGTGAATCGTGCAGGAGGGGTGCTTTCTCCCTACACACGCTCTCCTGCTTTACACACCTTTAAACAAATGGATTGGGATTTACCTTGCCTCCCAATTAACGTGTTCAAAGTCATTGAGCTGCTCCTGCCTTTTATTTCTAATGTGAATATGAACCCAGCATGAACGGTAAGTGATGTAGGATGGAGGGGAGGGGAGGGAAGGGTGATGGGGGGGAAAGGGGGAAGAGACTTGCATGTTTTATCTCCATGGTAACAAATACTAGCGAGGGGAACTGCTGATGTCGAGGCTTTGAAGTAGATCATTTACAGCCTACTTAAAAGGCTGGTCCAAAGGATACGGTATGTAGGCTAAGCAACGGGGAAACCAAGGAGGCTGAATTTTACATCACCCTGTTAATAGAACATGCAGGGTCCATTTCAACGCAGAGATTTCATAAGACTCATTCTGACTGCGGCGGGCCGGATCCTGGCCTTGGCTCTGGGGAATCTGTCCCCATGTGTATACAGATTGAATGGCCTCTCTAAAGCCTTCTTTCCCTCCACCCAAAACTAATCTCCACGTTTTCCTCGATAGCACTGTCATTTAACTCCAGCCTCTGTGGGGTGCTTGCTTAACACCTCCCCAGCCTGGCGCAATTTTCATCAAAACGTTTTTAAGCACAGAAACCACGCAGACCTTTGGATTGCAATCGGCCAGACAGACTCTTCCCGATCAAGCCGCTGCTTCCTTTTTAATGCTCTTAAAAGGCATCTAATCCCTGGCAGCAATCAGCAAATGACATTCTGGAAGGGGGTGGGTGAGGGAAGACATGATCCATATACATTTATTTCGAAAAGCCATTTGTTTAAAGTCGCACTGGCAATCTCATTAGTTTTGCTAAGATCGTAGCTTTCTCTAAAGAAGGATTTTTTCAATGTGTGTGTTTCAAAATTATTTATTTAAAAGCAGCCAAAACAATTAATATCACCCACCTTTTGGGAAACCCAGTTTCCCCAGCATAAAAATCAATGGTGATTTGAATGTCCCCCTTCCGTCTTAGTGCCCGCTCATAAAGGGGGTGGAAAAAAGAAATCCTCTTTGTTTAGAAATGTTGTTAAGGAGCAATAGCCGAGGAGACCCCCCCCCCCCCCACCCCCCAGCCTTTTCCTAGACTGGGTCCCAGTTCCGTTGAGTTTTCCCAGGAGCATCCCCCAGTCAGCGACAGGCTTTCCATGAAGAAGCTCTGACTGTGTCGACTTCTGTATCCGCTCTGGTTAATGCTTGCTGGAAGAGAAGCTGCCTCCCCCTCCCCCTTTTTTAAAATTTTTGTGGTGGGGGGCCGAGTTGGACGGCTTAGGCGCAGGCATGACAGTCAGTCAAGAGCCGATGACCACATCTGAGGCTGGTACAGTTTAAAGCGATTTAATGCCACCCGTTTCTGTGCTGGCAGCTTAGCAACCCGGAGCAGAAGCGTGGCAAGCCAGAGAATCTTTAGAGCAGCACTCGGGGAGACACGGACAGGTGACTTGAAGGTCGCTGGAGTGAGGAAAGTCACCTGATCCAGGAAGCTTTACCTATTAGGCAGGAGTTACAAGGCAGAGGAGAGTGTGTGTGTGTGTGTGTATTAAGAGAGGGAGGCTTACACTTTTTTAAAACCGGGTCTCTTGCCAAGGGTTGGGGACTATTGGCAACGCAGCCCGTGGAAGGTGTCACCTTAACCATGTCCCAGCCGACTAGCAGAATGCATTCAAAAAGGGCAGGGATTCGAGCTGCCGTGGTACTCATAGGGTTATTGCACAAATCCAGAAAGCAAAATAAAGAAAAAAGGTAAAGCACAAGTTTCTTTTAGTTCTTAAATTATTATTATTATTATTATTATTATTATTTTCTTTTCCGTTCTCTATGTCTAGAAAAAAGCCTTGCCACCACAGTTGAAATGTGGGAAATCAGTGTGGGAAATCAGCCGGGTGTGTGTGTTTGTGTTGTATCTGTGATTCTGTGGCAGAGATGATGATATTCTTCTATTTGCGTGTGCCAGCCAGCAGTACTACTACAAAAGCAGAGTTAGAGGCACAAGGATGACCTGTCTATTGCTGTAAGCCCTTACGGAATTGCTAACGAGAGAGTGGGTCTCTCCGCAGCCAAGCTTACTTATTGCCTCTTCCTACCCAATATTACCTCCAGGAAGTACTGTATCCTTCTAGGCATTACCGTGGTTGGTAGGATTGATTTGACTTGGATGAACAAAGCTGTCTCTCTCTTGGAACAACAGTTGACAATCCCCCCCCCCCCCATTAATTGACGAAGCTTACGGACTGTACTTTCTGTCTAACTTTGCAGTGGGAAGGCAGTCTGTTTAGAATGCTATGTTCAGCTGGTGCGTTTCAACATCTTCTGTAGTGAGGATTCCAATGTTTTCCTTCTTCCGCACATCCTGATAGGAGAATTCATTTTTAAAATAAATTAAGTTCCTCCGGGGTTTGCAGTGTTTTAAATTGTTTTATGTAGAGAAACCATGTCTCCTGGCATCCCCCCCCCCCCCCCCCCGTAGCTTTTATTAATTTATTTGTATACTAAAGTATATGCCACCCAAACCTCTGCAGTGAAGTACAATTGTTACTTTCACAGGGGGCCAAAGAGAAAAATGATCACGGCAAATAAATATTTTGTCATAGCTAGTTTGTGAATTCATGTCAAAAGGTGCAGGGAGGTGGAACAGCTATTGCACTGAAACGGTGATTGTTTGGGAAGTGGACAAAAGCCAGGTAGTTTTTGGAGTTCAAGATGAGACTCCCTTATGCCTGAGTGTTGTGATTTGGTGGTGTATGCCACGTTCCCCATTGTTTTGACATAGTACAACATGGTTGCCCACACATAATAGACAACAAGTTGACTTGAGGACAAGCGTTGTAGATGTGGAGTTGCGGGTGTAAAATAGAATCTGTGAATTGTTTGCCTCTTGTTCTCTGGAGTCTTTACTTATGCGTTAAAAGGAATTGTCAGGAACATGTCGAGAGAGAGTGTGGTTGCTGTGTTGGCTCTAAATGTAAGCGATGGTGACCGTTGTTCAGCTGATCTCTTTTATTGGACTAACTTCTGTTGGTGAAACTTCTAGATGCCTTCAGAAGAGCTCTGCGTTAGCTGAAATCTTGCATACTCTCCCCAACAAAAGTTTGCCCAATTTAAAAAAAAAAAAAAGTCCTCTGAAACTCATGACTTGGTGACTGATGAGGAATCATCAATGTGCTCATCCAAAAGGCGAGTAATCCTAATGCTGTAACCTTTACCTTTCTGCACACCATGCAGCCCCTAGGGTTTGATTACCTTGTTCGTGGCATTGGATGGAATTCTGCAGTCAATAGAAACTTTTCCACTGGCTTCAGTGGAGTCAGGATTCCATTTATAATATCCGATCCTGGTACCCAGATCTGCGTGTTCTCATCAGGCACAGCAGAGAAGCATCTCTCTCAACAGTCCCTGTTTAGGAGGGTGCTGAATCCCACTGTTCCTCCTGCAGGGGGGCAAAGTTCCTCTTTCAGGAGAGAGACAAAAAAAAAATGGTGTTCAGACCTAGACACCTCTGCAAGGACCCGGCCTTGAACCCCACACCCTCGGGGGTTTTGGAGCAGTGGCCAGCCCTCTTATGCCACCACTCAGCTTGCCTCTGGCCAAACGACTCCCCCACCCCCCCGACTCCTCCCTGTCTTTCCCTTGCCACACCCTTCCTGTCTATCTTCAGCTCCTGTTGCGTTGGCTGCCAGCCAGCATATAAGACTTTTTGGTAGCCCTGAAGCCGTGTGGAACAACACTCTCTCCCACTTTCCAGCCCTGCCTGCAGCTCTTGCTCTGTCCCTTGTGCCCTGGTCTTGTTCTCAGCCCCATCCTGCCTCTCCTAGCCTCTGCCCCCATCCTTGATCCTGAACCCCCCCCCTTCATCCCAAACTGCTAACATTATGGATGCCCCAGCCCCTCGCACCCTGTGCTCCTTACAACCCCTTTTCCTGGTTGCCTCTCCCCTAGGGTTTACCATTAGCGATAGGAAATCATATTGAAAATTGGAATCTAATCAAAATCGGTATCTGATTTAGTTGGATTGTATTGGGAAATGGATCGTATTTTTCCCCATAGACTTCTGTCGGGAAACTTTCAGTTGAAGTCAATGGAAAACCAAACCTACTCAGTTCAATAGGCCATTCATCATTCTAAGCCACAAATCCTAGAATGATGATTGGTCCAGAGAAGAGCCCAGCGAAGTTTCATAGTAGAGAGAGGGGGAAATGAGCATGCGTGCACCTCTGAATCCGATCCAATGAAAATTGGGTGGATCGGGAAAATCAGGTGAATTGTATTCTATTCAGATGAAAATCAAGTTTAAATCAGATTCCAATTTTCCCATCACTAGTTACAATACCTCCCTCTTTAAAAGAGGACGATTATGAAAAATGCTTATGAAAAATACAAGTTGCACGGATGCACTGGAACCAATTCAATGTGCCTTTCATAAGCGTCTCCTTTTGAAGGGGAGGTACGGTAATGCTACTCTCCCAGGAAAAGCACTTGATAGGACAATGGGGAGATGATGGAATGAGAAGACGGGGAGCTTCCGTTTCTCTGTGCGTGTGTGTGTATGTTAAGTGCATGAGGGGCAGGGCTTATTCACCGATCGGCAAAGGGGTGACTGAGGTGTGGGGCTTGTCCTTTTTTGGCTGCTGGAAGCGTTGGGACCTATGGAGAAGCCAGTAGGAGTTTCTTCCATACTTGACATTTATTCACAGCAGTATTATTATTTTAATTAATAACTTATATAGCACTTTCAGTAGTTAAGGTGCATCACAATCCTTATCCTGTTCACCTTCCGACTAACCCTGTGAAGGGACATCATTAGTATTCCAATTTTGCAGAAGGGGAATTGAAGCTGAGAGAGAGGGTGTTCTCATATGGACATGGGGGTGCTCAACCCTGGAGCAAGTCCGGGGGTACACCCTCACGTTTGCCAGCTTGCAGCCCCATCTGGGTCTGTTAGATGGACCCAGCAGCTGCCACGACCTGTGGTGTGCCTGTACAGCACCCCTCTCCTACACACAGGGCTGGCCTTAGTATAAGCGGGGCCCAGGGCGGGGAACAAATGTGGGGCCCCTTTCTTTGCCGCCGGTGGGCTTAGGGGTGCTCCCTGGCTCAGGGGGCGCTCCCCGGCCAGGTCTGGGGGCGGTGTGCTTACCCGGGCCTGGGCTCGGGGATGCGCGGTGCACACCCCTCCGCCCATCCCCAGGTCTGAGCAGCCATTGGATCACTTATCTGATCCGCCTCCACCTCCGGCCTGGGCCCCACACCGGGCTCGGAGCTTCAGGTGGGGTGGGCACCGCGACAGCAGATTAAATCTGCTGCCGCGCTGCCTGCTGCCACCGGAAGGTCCTCTGCCTCCCCCTTCGCTGCCTGTCACAGTCTCGGCCAGGGGAAATGAGGGAGAGAGAGGCAGAGGCCCCGCCTTTCGCTCATTTCCCCTGGCTGAAACAGCCAGACAGCAGAGGGGGGCAGTGGCGTGAGGGGGAGGCAGGGCCTCTGCCTCTCTCTCCCTCACTTCCAGCAGACGTGAGGGAGAAGCAGAGGTCCCGCTTCTCCCTCACTCTGTGGGTGCCCCCCCCCCGCCTGTTAGTCTCTTGGCCAGGGGAAATGAGGGAGAGGCAGGGCCTCTGCCTCTCTCTCCCTCATTTCCCCTGGCCGAGACTGTGACAGGCAGTGGGGGGGGGCACGGAGTGTGGGAGAGGTGGGGCCTCTGCCTCTCCCTCACTCCTGCTGGCCCCCTCCGCTGTTTGTCAGTCGGAGGTGGCCGGGGGCCCCAGCTCGGGGGCCACTATCAGGCCGGTAGCTGGGAGCCCTGAGTGTGGGGCCCCCCCACGAGTGGAGCTTGGGGCGTCTGCCCCATGGTAGGACTGGCCGGCCCTGTCTACACACCATAGAGTTGCAGGTGAATTGCCCAATGCTCTGGGCTGCTGCCTGCAAATCCATGGTGTTGCCCAGGGCAACCCCCAGCCAAGAGCGGAGCTGCAGCGGCCGTCTACCGAGCAGACGGGCAGCAGCCCTGCCTCTGTCCGGTGCCCCAGGGTTTGGCTCCCTGCTCCACTGCTGGTGATGCTCCTAGATGTTCCAGGTGGGGCTTCCTTGGGGCAGGGACAGCCTGCCCTGCCTCTGCTCTGCCTGCATGTCTGGCAGGCCACCTTGAAATGGACAGCCCGGCACCCAGGGGTGAGGTGGGGAAGAGGTGTGAGTGCTCTCCATGTGAAAACACCCGCAGTGACTTGCTCAAGGCCACCCAGTGAGTGAGTTCATGGCTAAAATGGGGATTTGAACCATGGTCTCCCAGGTCTATGTCCAACAGGTTATCGGAATAATAGTTTTTGCCTATATGGAAAATTGGAGTCTCTTAAAATTAAATATTTTCAATCTGTTTAGAAATCAAATTTCAATCTATGCATGGATAGATTTCCATTTAATAGGGCTACGGTATTGTTTTAGCTTAGAGCTGTTCCTACTTGGCCTGAGTTAAGTTTCAATGAGTGTGTCCACACAGGCCCTAGTACCATTTTAATTACAAAAGCCACTGTCGGGGCCGAGCCATACGACCATTGGGCTGGCATGGTTAAGGCATATCTGCGGCCTATGCTGCACAAGGAAGTCCTGTGGGCAGCACCCTGTTCGACTACCTCTGACTTCCCCCAACCCAATGGATCAGGTCCCCACTCACGGCTGAGTGGATAGGAGGAGGCAGCCATCCAGTGTGAGACAAAGCAGCACCCACAGCCTTCAGAGATGTAGTCCAGCTGCCTTAATCACACCCTAAGTCTGTTGCAACGTTTCTTATATAGGCAAGCACTGAAGATGTAACCCTTCTGAAGCACACTTTATTCTTTAGAATATCTTGCAAAGAGGTGGGGAATCTTTCCCTCCCGAGAGGCTATTTTGAAAATTAGTACAAGGTCTGAAGTTCATCTATAACTTCCCACTTGTGCACTTTACAATTCTTGATCATTCCATTCATCCAAAATGACAAGTTTTCATTCTTCTTTTAGCTAGTGAACATGACACCTTACAACCTGAATAACTGATGTAACCAAAAGGAAATATCAAACGGAATGAAATACCTGAAGTAGGGCTGAAAAGAGATTTTGCCAAAACGGGAAATCTCGTCCAAATCCCTGTTCCCGATACTATCTCGGTCAAATCGAGAACCTCTTGGTAATGTCTCAACTGACATTTTGTTTCTTGATTTTACCAACTTTCCACTTACCAGGATCCCATTTACCACTTTGCTGTCCATTTAGAATCCCAAGAGACAATACCAATGCAATGCCACAGGTCTTGCACTCCATGAACGATATGCGGTAAGCAGTAAGTGGAAAGTCAGTAAATTGGGACATTATCTCATGGTATTGAAAACTGAGAAATTACTTCGGTATTGGCTAATAGTTGGGGAATCAATCCCGGTTCCTGATATGGCATAATTTCTCACAAGCAGCGATTTTAGCTCCTTGTTTCAGCCCTAATCTGAAGTAATGAGTGTGCAAATTTCATTTTGCACATTGACTATAATTCGGATATTCCGTTCCCATGGTGCATCCACATATGCAAATTATATTGACAAATGCAAAATAGTACATTTAGTTTCAGCCCGAACAGAAATGTTCCAGGGAATCTGTAGCCAGTAATGACCATTATACAGACTTTGAGGATCATCCTGTAGAATTTATACTATATTATAGGATCATTCTAAATAAGACCCAAGGTGACGCAAGGAGAACTTCTGGATGCTCAAAATCTTGATAGACCTAAAGGAGAGCTGAGATTTTTGAAAATCTGGTCCATTGGCCAAGAGTATTAACTAATAACTTGGCCATTTAGGGCACCATTTACAAATGGCACCCACAATCCGGGCTGTATTTTCAAAGGAACTTGGTGTTTTGGGTGCCGAGGTTCCCTCGGTGTGGGGCTTCCTCCCTCCAGATATTTGTCTTAGTTCTTCCCTTCTCACCGTTAAAAAGCACTGCTGGCGCTATACAAATAATAATAATAATTAATAATAATAATAAATAACCTGAAGCCTTTAAAAAAAAAACAATTAAAAAAAAAAAATTCCCCAGGTGATTTTAGGGGATCATTTGTTGGATTTTATTTCTTCCTCTGCCCCCTCCTTTAAAAAAAAATGTTTCTAAATGTACTGTCGTCTTAGTGTATTTTACTGAATTTGTTTTCGTGACATACTCTGAGAGCCATGTGTCTGAGTGGGGAACAGGAGCTATATAAATAAAGTTGTTTTTGTTCTGTTCATTTAAAAAAAAAAAAAAAAGTCTGGTTGCAAGAGGAACTACTGAACGCAAATTCTTCTTATTAAATTCCTCTTATTTATTTTCTCCCATATTGGCTGGGGCTTTTAGTAACAGCCGTAGACTGCTGCTGCACTTACTCAACCAGCTGCTCTGAGCTACATAGTGCCTTGTGATGTCCGTGGTCTTGAGGCCAGTTCTGACTACATTCAAAATAATGGCCTTCTGGGCATGAATTATTGTTTTTAATGTTTTGTATTGGCAAACATGGTCGTGAACTCATCTACCGCTAATTTTTTCTTTCTGTGAATCATATGATCCTAATGCTAGTGAGTACTCCGAACATAGGGGGCTTTCTCACATTGCATGCCCCCTTCCCCCCAACACATGTAAAGTGGGAGAGCACCCATAGTCAAGTGGGAATGAAGCAAGATATTGATGTGAATGAAATAATGAATAAGCCCAATCCCACTCTTCTAGGGGAATCTGACTGTTTAATTAAATATATATATTTTTAAACGGAAGAGTGGGATTGGGCTTCTCTCTCTCTCAGTGGAAAGATTTTCACTGATTTCAACAGGAGTTGGATCAGGCTCCATGTGTTTATTGCCACACAAAGATTTGCAGGATCAGACCTTCGGAGCGTTGCAGTTTAGTGCCAAGTTGATCTTATATTTTGCTGGACTCCTGGCAGGGAGGAATGCTAGAAATCTCTGAGGATAATAAACTTGAGCTGTTCAGTGTTGTCAGGTGGGCTGCTCTTATATTCCTGGGGTTGGCAAAAAGATAAATAAAATAAACTTCTGAAGTTAATGGCAGTTTTGCATTGGATGAAATAAAAAAACATTTAAATCCAGCAGCAGGCACAGGTGTGACCATCAGGTTGTCTGTGACTTAGGAAACTCAAATCTGTGTTCAACCTGCTGGTGGTGAGGCCTCCTCGCCTGGAATACTGGGTTCAGTTTTGAGCATCCTGGACAAACTGGAGAAAGTTCAGAGAAGAGCTACTAGGATGATAAATTGGCTGGGGGGGTGGGGGGAAACCCATAGGAGGAAAGGCTGAAGAATTGGAAAGAAGCAGAGAGGGCGACATGAGAGCAGTTTTCACATATCTAAAGGGCGCCATGGCAAAGATGGTGAACGTTTGTTCTCTGCTGTCACCGTAGATAGGACAAGAGGAATCAGGATTAAACTGAGGCAATGTAGATAGGGTGGTCAGATATGCAAATTTTAGAGGACACGTATGAGAAATGCAAGTTGCAGGGCTGCACTGAAGCCAGTGCAACTTGTATTCCTCATACATGTCCTCTACAATTTGCATATCTGGCCACCCTAAATGTAGATATTGGGAAAAACGTCCGACCTGTAAGAGCTGTTGGGCGATGGAATAAGTTGCCCAGAGAGGCTGTGGAATCTCCTTCCTTGGATGTTTTCAGAGTCCATCTGGACAAGCATCTGTCTACAATGCGGTAGGAACAAGGCATCCTAACTTGGTGTTGAGGCTGACCTAGATGCCCATTGAGGTGCTTTCCAGCCCTACAGGTCTGAGGGCAGCCACACGAGCTGTGGAGGGCCCGATCCCTGCATGGTGCCATGGCGGGCAAGCGCTGCAGCCACACTGCAGGGTCAACACGGGGAGCAGGGTGGATGGTCGCCCCTCTCTCCCATGAGGAAGCCGGGACGCTGATGGAGCTCCTGCCGTGGCTGAGGCACTGGCCACATGAGCAGGTGCCCAACCTGCTCCGTCTCCCTCCTCGGGCCTGACCAAAATCCTGCCTCTGGGTGCGACGTAGCAGCGGGCGACAGGCCACAACGCCCACTGCTCAGAACCCTGCTGCGGAGCTCATTATGTGGCAGGACAGAAGGGCCGCACCTTGGACCGGCTTACCCCGTTAAGGCTGCTACGCAACGTGTCCTTGGCCTTTTTCCGGGGACACGTGTAGCAGCCAGCTACTCCCCCTTCCATGTGGCGGGGAGGAGGGGACATCTGGTGGCAGCCAGCCACATGTGGCAGGGTGAGCAGCATCGCCTGGTCTGCCGCCCAAGATGTGGTAACCCGCCCAAGGCATCTTGTGTTGCTGCACCCTATGAGGCATGAATTTTAGTTCCTCCTTTAATGTGATGTTTAGAAATGTCGCTATTGGTCCTTGTATGACCCTTTTCCTTACAACTCCATCCCAAATGCTGCTTGTTATGCATATACCTAGCCTGCATTTATTTTCTCATTTGTTTCCCGCTCACTGTATTTAGATGTTTGAAATGGTAACCTTTTCCTAAAGTCTTCCCAAGTGATTTGCTTTCATGCATATAATATACTCCTCCCAAGTGATTTGCTTTCATGCATATATACACCTGTCCTGCATTCCATCTGTAGTTCTGACTTTGTACATGCCTAAGGAAGGGCATGCCCGAAAGCTTGCATGCTTTCACTAACAGAAAGTTGGTCCCATAAAAGAGAGCATTTAAGCTATGTTGTCTCCCTCTCGTAAAGGAAAAGAAACCAATTTTGAGTAGACTAGGATTTCCAAGAGAGTTAAGTTTTTCTTTAGACACCAAAATGGTCTATTTAAAAAATAATAATATTATTCCTTCATTTTTGAGAACCACTCAACTCGATAAGGATTGTAAAGCCCCCTCAACACTGAAAACACTATAAATGATGGATATTGTGAAGAAAAGTGCTCCCATTGTGTCAGATTTTCAGGAGCTGGCAACGTGCTGGATAGATAGGAGCTGAGATCCTATGGAAAAATTTGGCTCTAAGTGCTTAGCTATACAAGAGTCATGTAAAGAGACTCTGGGTGTTCTTTGCACAAGATGCCCCCACATGTGGACATCCACCGTCCATGTGGGGGAACGCTCGTGTGAATTTGGTACGTGGGGGGTACGTGCTCCTGTGCCCCATGCACTGCCCCCCCCGTCCCCACACTCCGGGGGAGGGGGGGGGGGAAACCAGAGTGCTCCATGCAGAGATGGGTGTGGGGCGGGCAGTGCGGGGACAGAGTGACCATGCATGTGGCTGCTCATTTGAAATGCTCCCCTACGACACCCCACTGTCTTGTGTAAAAACATCCACTGTCTGCAGTAGAGCTGCTGTCAGAACCCTTTCCTGTATGGGAAAATCAAAATGAGCAGTTTGGATTATTATTATTATTTATTATTAATAAAGAGAGCTCAGCATGTTGGCCCCTTTGCTTTCTTGAAAATTTGGCCCAAGTTGCAAGCCCCTCAAAACCTGGCCCGTGAGGAGCGTGTGATTTTTCTAGCTAGCATGCAGTGTGTTCCCTGGCTTGATTCTCTCCCTAAGGGGAGTTTCACAGTGGAGAACGGAAACCCTAGGGCTGTTTTTCTGCCGGTTCTGTTGAGGGATTGAAAATGAGTGGGAAAAGGTAGTGCTTAAACTTTGGAAGCTTCTAGTTGTGTGTAACTGACACAGCCTATGGGATTGACTGCACCTTTGTCTTAAAAGTGATGTGGCTTTTCTTTTCTTTTTTCTTTTTTGCATTGGGGCTTCTTTCTGCATTTGCCATTGAATTTCACTCCATGCAAGCAAATCGGGATTGGTAGCAGTTGCTGACTCCCGGGCGGTCAACATTACTTACTTACTAAGTTAGCAAGGCACCAAAGTTTAATGTCACAAATTGACTTCCCTTAGCTTGCTTTCTTCTGAGCCTGGACAGTAGTTTCTCCTACTGAGCTTCCATCCTGGAGCAATCAATCTAGTCCTGTTCATTTGAAAAGTAACTCTGGATGTGGCTGACTTTGAACAAATGGCCAATTATGTTCAGCAAAAAGCTAGTGTATGGACCAGTTCCATCGGGTCAGGGTAATGCTGTTGGCAGATGAGGTCAGAGCTGGCCTTGGGCAAGGGTCATGGCCTACACCCGGACCACATTCTTTTAGAGGCTTCGTAGTGTCTGTACCCCAAGAGCCCAGGATTTTAATCTCATCTTAGCTATGAACTCATTGGGTAACCTTGACCATGTTGCTATTTCTCAGCCTCGGTTCCCCATCTGTAAAATGGGAATTACGATGACCTACCTCACAGGATTGTTGTGAGGGTGAACTCAATAAGGGATTGTAAAGCACTTGAACAATGAAAATGCTATATAAATAAGAATAATATGAAAGATTCAATTTAAAAAGCAAACCCAAGTTGTCTCCTTGGCATGCTAATCTTTTTAAGTAATATCGGATTGTGTGAGATGCATTTGACAGTCTGCAAACTCACGATAAGTGTTTGAATGTCAAGCTCATGAGTACTGTACTGAACAATATTTATCCTTGGTTTTAGGGAATAGTAATTAAAGCTAAACTCATTTGCAGTTAAATGTCACCTTGCTCCTTGTTGGCTTTTGACTTGCTTTTGTGAATTGTACTGTAGAGGAAGCTATGTATAGGCAGAGGCAAGCTGTTAATTTGGAAATGCATCATTTATTGCAAGAAAATCTAGACCAGAAGGCCTGTACTTAAGTTCCAGGATATGGGTGGGGAATATTTTCTCTCCCACGCAAGCCATTTTGAACATCAGTACAAACTCCACACGGGCCTATCTGGAACGGTGCCCATGTGAACCTGTTGAATTTGTGCAACCCAAACCGTTGCTCATCTTTTGGGTAGTGCAAATTTCTGCTTATGTACCGAGTACTGGGAGCTGGGTCCTCCTGGGTGGGGGTGGAGCAGTAGCAGTGAAGAGGGCCAGACGTGTCCTGTGGCCTCCCAGCTTGGCTTCAGGCCTAATCCAGCCAGGTGGCATGTGTACCTTCTTCCCTGCTCCCATCCCCGTAGCTCGCTCCTTGAGGATAGGGTAGCCTGGTGCATTTCTGTCTGCATCTCCCCTGTAGCTAAGCTGGGCATGTGCACCTGCAACTTCTCAACTTCATGGGTGTATGCCTGTCTCTCCAGATGTTCCCCTCCCCTTTATCACCCCTCTCTTGTCTCTTAGATTGTAAGCTCACTGGGGCAGGGACCTGTCTATAATTGTTGATTGTGAAGCACTAGGTACATTTTTGGTACTACATAAACGCTTAATGATGATTATGATTAATAAAGTGTTGTACTTGGGCCTGGGAGACTGGGATTCAAATCCTGTCTTAGCTGTGAACTCTCAGGGTGACCTTGAGCAAGTCACACTCTCACAGCCTTGGTTCCCCATCTGTAAAATGGGAATATTAATGACCTTGCTCACAGGCTTGTTGTGAGGACAAGCTAGATAAGGATTGAAGAGCCCTTTGCACACCAACATCTCTATATAAATGATAAATAGGGACTAGATCCACAGGCCAGATTCCGCGGTCATGGATCCCTCCCCCCAGTCACCTCGCTCCTTTTAAAAACACCCGGGCTTATCCACAAACCTCTCCTCCCCTCTGCCCCAGCTCCAGTTTAAATATTTGCTCAATCAAAACCTTTATTTTTTTAAAAAAGCTTGTTACAGGCATCCTGTTTTGTTTGTCTGGCTTTAACAGGCAGGTTTTAAAGTGGCACAGTATGTTAGCACAAGTGTTGTGTGTAGGTGGGAGCGGAGAGGTATCAACACATTAGCCTTCTTTACCAGTCGCCTGGAAAGATTTCACAGTTGATGTTTAAATCTCCCTTCTATTATGCCCAGCGAGTTAAAAGAATCACTCGCTGCATAAGATCCCCATTCTGCGTTCCTCAGGCCAAATTCTAACCTGGTGTAGGTTTATAATTCCACTGGGGTGCATGTGCTTACACCAGGCTTGAATTTTTCCCTTTATGTCTCATCCTTGAGAGATAAGGGAGGAGGGGATAAATGTCCCATATATTTATTTAATAGCTTTTCTTTTTTGAGCCGCTGTCTTCTGTCCTTGGTAAGCCTTGCTTTCCATTTTCATTGGCTGCTCCCATTTCATTGATTTAATATTGAATAGCGATGGCTTTACGTTTTCATTGGAGCCTGCCCTTTTTGATTACCTTCGAATTAACACGCTGCAGCTTCCTTCGCATCTCAGGTTAAACAGCTTATTCAAAAAATGAAGTTTCGGTGCTTTCCTGTTCTCTCCCCTCTGGGAACAGCTGCAGTTTCTTTTTAATGACACTGCAATTCCAGGTGAGCGTTTCCCTTCCCATCTCACAAAGACCTCTCTCTGAGTCCCCAAGCCAACAAAAGCTTGACTTCGACTACCTGCTTGGTCCAGATCCTCACTGATACGTTTGCAGTTGTGTCTAGGAGCTGCAGTCCTAGGCCAATGAGATTCCACGATACCAGTGCCAAGACATTTGGCTTAGACATGAAAGGAAATGCTTCGTTCCCAACTGACGCCAATTTTAGTCTTTGTTTTCAGGAACATGTTCCTGCAAAAAAAAATATTTTTTTGCATTGAGGAGACTTTTCCCTGCTATTGGTATTTCCACCGGCAAAATTTCCCAACTCTTTTTGTGGCACTTCCACGTTGATGAAAATGGCAAATGAAAACCTGAGCCAAGTGGTTACGCTTTCCACGTTGCCAGGAAAGAGGCAAATTGTCTACTTTCAGCGCAAATGATGCTCAGTGTGCATGAATGTTCCAGCTCAAACCTGATCCCTCCCCAGCTTTGAACCTGGGGTGTGGAGGGGTGTGAAGGCAGGCACTTAACCACAACTCCACCACACTGATCCCAGTGGAGCTTGTGGCTGCTCAATGCAGGCCATCTCCGAGGTGTGTCTGATTGGCTGCGAGTGTTTCTCCACCCCTCCCCTCCCCTGATTGGTTATCACCTGATATAAAGCTTCATGGATCAGCTCTGAAGCTTTAGTCAAAGCAATCCAACGGCTGCCGGGCAAATCCTGGCCTCTTTGCCTCCGTCACACCCACCTCTCCTTGTACCGATGATCTGGGCTGACGTTCTGGCCTATGAACTCTCTGACGTTATTGACCATGGTACCCGTATGGCCCTCAGGCTCAGAAGCTCAGGCCCTGGGCCTCACATGTGGCAACCAAACTTGGTACAAATACTTGACAAAGAGTGGGTCCCTGCCCCCAAAGTGCTTACAATCTAAGCACAATAAAACAGGACTGGTGTCAGGAAACAAGGAGACAATGGTGTAAATAATTTTTCTTTCAGTAATTCCTAGTTATGCCAAACGACGCCATCTTGGAATCTGACACAGGTAGGTTTAGGGGTGCCACCTCTCTTGAGTTTCACCTGGAGGCTCTGAGGGAAACCCCTATTGTTCCAGGTCAGCTAGGGCACCCCTTCCCCAAATACCCCAGAGAAATCAGAGCTTCTAGGGATGGCCACAGCAGAAAGGGGGCAGGCCATAAGAACTTCCCTCACCTTCTTTCAAGTGGGGCTCTGTCCCCATGCAACATTGTGAAGTCACAATGCTCCATAAAAGACAGGGTTCTGTAAGACAGCGGGACAACATCTCCTTTGCTCTGCCCCCTCTGATATGGGCCTGTTCTCTCTGGGTTTCCTCCCAAAGTGTGGTGGCTCCCTACACAGGATGCAATTCTCTGGGCAGAGGATGTTATGCTACCAGTAAGCATGGTTACAAGTCCCACTTAATTGAATGGACCTCATGTCCAAACTGCTAGTGCAAGTACCGTCTGCTTGAAGGATCAGCCCCCCAACCCCTGACTTGAATCCCCTGCCTTGGATCTGCAAAACACCAAATGTTCAGAATCCAGATCCTAATCCAGTTCCTCATTTATGTAGCTCCCCTTATCTATACGAATACTGTGCCAAAATCCAGGATCTGAACCTCCCAGCAATTTCGGATCTGGATCTGCCCCAAATCATGTTCTCTATCTGCTTAAATTGGAGTGACGTCAGTATATACCAGCTGGCTCCAGATCCTGACTTTCGCCAATTATTTATAATATCTGGGAACCACGCTGCAAAAGAAACAATGTGTCTGTCAAGCAACATCCATCCTGTTGTTAAACCTAATGAGGTTAGTATGAAGTGCAACAAGGATCGGAAATGGAAATTGCTGTGTGGGGGGTTACTTTGCAAACCTGACATTAAGACAGAAAGATTGATGACTTAGTTGTATTGACTATTTCCCCCCCCCCCCCCGTTCTCCTTTTTTAATTACAAAGCAGATTGTGAAGGGCTTATTTCTTCCTAGTCTCTCCTGAAAATCTCCCAAATAGGATGATTGAATTGCTGGTATGAATTGATCGATACCCATTTCTGTCGTCCGCTGCGTAAATAAATTTGTGAAAATGAGTGGATTGTTTTTAAAAAAAAAAAAATTAAAAAAATCTAAATAAATACACAGAGCATGGACTTGGGGCACCTTGGGCAGTTGCCGACGTGCGTTAGTGCGTGTTAATGTGCCTCGTTTGCCTGTGCGAGAATCTGCGAGAGGTAAATGACGCACAGCTTATGTTACGTGGGAAAACAAAGCCACGCAGCTTTGGCGCTGATCATGCAGAGAATGCAGAGCTCGATTTTTTTTTTTTTTTTTTTTTTTTTTTCCTAGCGCTGCATCCTCTCCATGATTGGTACCAAAGCCACATGGGTTTGTTTTCACGTGCAGCATAAGCTGCACATCATTTACTTCTCGCAGCTTCCTGCTGAGGCAAATGGGGCGCATTCATGCGCGTTGGAAAATGCCCCTTTTCCCTCCCGGGGGCCACTTTAAAAATTAGTACAAGCTCCAAGGGCTGCATAGAAACTGGGGATGGGCTCGTTGGGGTGCACTGAAGAAAAGGAGGGTCCAGATCATGGATTTGTGCCATGGATCTGTCTCCTATCCTTGTGTGCAGGCCCTCATCTCTGCTCCCTTACCCTGAGCTCAGTATTTTGGTGTAGGAACTGGATTGAGGGGCCAGATCCAGGACAATATACAAACTTGCCAGGGGCTGCATTTGGCCCCTGGGCCTTTCGCAATCCTGATCTATCCCATGGATGAATCCCATATCCTTGAATGTATGCATGCTTCCTTGCTGCCTTTCCCTGAATTCATTTTTCAGTGCTTAAGGGGAAGGGACTGGATTCAGGGGCCGGATCCAGACGTTGGAAAAGGGCCAAATAATAGAACTAGCCGTGGGTTGCATTTAGTCACCGGATCAGAGGTTCCTCTCTCCTAATTCGTGTTCTTTCAACTCTTGACTGCAATGACAAAAGCCATTGTGTGACCAAACTTTTCTGTAGCATCAACTCAATTAAAATCTCACAACTCTGTGGCAATTACACTCTCGCCGCTAGGTGACCCTACCCTTCGGTTGCCCTCTTGGCCAAGGCTTAATGAGGAAAACAAGAGGTGTCATGGCTTAAATCTGCCCCAGACATCCCGGCCCTTGACCCTGGATGCAAGTGGGAGGTTTGCAATGGCTGGCAGAGCTGCCCAGTTAGGCACCATAACACTGCCAGCCCTTGTGCAGGGCCAGATGTTGTTGTTGTTAGCATTTATATAGCGCCAGTGATGTACCTGGTATTTTACAGAGAATAAGATAGACACGGTCCCTGCCCCAGAGCTTAAAGTTGGAGGGGGGGATGCTGTTGCCCCTGCTGATCAGCTGTTGGGCAGCAAAAAGCTGGCCTGGGCAAAGAGCAGGTGGGTGGCAGTAATAGCCCCCTTCCTGCCCATGCACAGTAGCTGCAGCAGCAGCCTTGTCATAGGAGACAGTGGGGCTGAACCGGGTGCTTTTGCATCCAGCTGGGACTGGGGTCTTGCAAAATAGCCGCGGTGACGGGGGATAGAAGAGGTGCCCGAGCCAAGCCCTGCTCCTGCCACTCTCTTCCCCCCCCCCCTCCTCTTTAGGGGAACAAGTTCTCTTTAGACTTGCAGCACCTGCCTTTCCTACAATACCAGGGATGGCTTGGAGCACCATACTGCTTAGTGTAAGCTGCTTGCGTCTCCCTCGGTAGCCTGTAGCAGACTGCTAGGGTTTCCCCAAGTCTGCTACACTTATAGCTCCCAAAGGGGAGTTATAGTGATGAGCAGTGTGGTGCTGGATTTGGACCTGGGAAAGCCAGGGTTTGAATCCTGCCCTTGGCCATGAACTCACTGGGTGGCCTTGGGCAAGTCATGATCTTAGTTCCCTATCGGTAAAATAGGAATGTGCATGTGTCTGCCTGTCCCTGTGTTCCCCCTCACCCATCTCCATATTAGATTGTAAGCCCATTGGGGCAGGGACCTGTCTCTGAAAATCTGTGACTGTGAAGCGCTGTGTACGCCTAGTAGTGCTAGAGAAACGATTAGTTGTAGCAGTGATGAGCAGGCCTCTCTTTTAGAGTGATATTTTGGGAAGAGTTTTTAATGGCTCCAATTTTAAGGTTCTATTGAGGTGAAACGATCAACATAGCAGGCATATGCTGGGGGTTCTGGAGAGCAGTCCCGCCCCTCCCTGGGTTCTAGTGCCAAGGAAATAGGACGCGTATAGTGTTGTCAAGTTGCCTTTATTAGAATACGGTACAGGAGTCTGGTTCTATGTTCCAATCAGAGCACTGTAGCATGGTCCACAGGTCAGACCAAACAAGCGTCTGTTTCTTGTCCACTTCAGATCACATGGCCACAATCGAACGCTTGTTTACTTGACTCCGGGGTGTAAATAGACATAGTACTTAGATTCAGGTTTCACCATGTGTCTAGCTTCTACCTGAGGACAGCGATACACTCAGGGTGATTACCTCTGATTTAAAACCGCTCCTTAAGAGGTAACAGGATCTTTGTATTAGGGAGGGGGAAATGAGACCCATGGCATTTATTGTCAGTTGAGTCTTCCCATAAAGATAAGTGAGGCAAGAGTGTAGCTCGTTACCATGGAGCAAGAGGTCTCACTTGAGCCTGGGGCCTGGGCTCTTTGCAGGCAACTTGAGCAGCACTAGGAGGAAGTATTCAGAGTAGGTGGGAGTGGGAGCAAGGCCAGCGCTCTGCCCTCCCACACCCATTTTGGGTCCTCCCATGGTGGGAGGACCGTCTCACCACCTGCACGAGCCAGGTAAGAGTAGGGTTGCGACAGCCCTGCCCCCCCACCATAGAGGGCAACCATGGCGTCCTTCCCGCAGTAGAGAGATGGTGGGTCATTGGGCCTGGAATGGGCACCTGGGATCAGGCTCAGGGCACATCTCGGGCCAGCCACCTACCTGCCCTGGGACAGTCCTGGGCCAACATCTGGTGGCACAAGACACATGTGCTGAGAGTCCTGGGCCGTAGCGGGCCCACGTCACGTCCATTACCCGCTGTCTGCGTGGGTAAGCTCTGCCTCCCACCCCCCCCACCCTGGAGACCACACCTCTTTGACCATAACTAGGACATGACCGTGAGCCCAGCACAGCCTTGCTACACCATTGAAGTACGGTCGCAGTGAGGGATTTTTACTCCCTAACATACAAGTTCAAATCCATCCTGGCAGAACTCGGTGGTATACAATAGAGTTCTGGAAGGGGGGGTGGGGGGGAGAGTTAGTCTATATTCTATTCTTCAAATCAGAGCTCCTTACAATAAGATGTCACATTTATTTTGTGCATTTGTATAATTGAATACTCACTCTGGCCCTGTTCTGACACACTTACAACATAAGTACTTGATTCCCAAGGATAGCTCTTTGGAGGCAATTGGTTTAGCAGTGATTGTGTTTGTAACACAAAGGTGGTATCACGGGGTGCTTCATGGAACAAACCAACTCAATCGGGGTTTCAGTGGGAGGCGGGCTAGAGAACCATAAAAATTGTTGTTTGGACCTAGCTTTATATATCATTTTGCGGTAGCTGTTACCCAACCTTTTGGCTAGTGGGTAAATTTCAGTATAATCCTGTGAACCCAAACAGCAAGAAATACGTACAAGGTGTAAATGAAAGACCACTCAGGTTTGCGACCCCATTGGCAGATATTGTAACCCCATTTGGGAGTCCCAACCGAAAGTTTGGGGGACCCCTTTTTTAGAGCCTGTTTCAAACCCAATTCCAGACTATGGAAAATTTCTGGTGGTGGAAACTCTCCCACAGACGTTGCCAGAGTTGGGTCCTGTAGCAGGATGAGCTGGCCCTGCAAGGGTTAATGGTCTCTGCTCCCCTGTACCCAGCCAGCTAAACCTTCTTAGCTGTCGTAAATAGAGGGAGAGAACGGGTAGCCAGCTGTGGCTGGGGAAGTCACCTGATCACAGGCAGGGTTCTGTCTATTCAACTTTTTTTCCCGTCCAAATTCTGCAAGTAGAAAACCCAGATTCTGCAAACAGAATAGATGATGCAAATTAACCAAACTTCTAGCAGGTTTATTTGTATATCCGTGACATTATAGACAGCAGGAGAGCTATAAGAGTGCAGTGCCTGGAATACAGATAGTTAGTTTTCATGCCCATAAGTGGTCTGGCCCCTCCTCAAAAAAACATTGTTTGACATGGATGCTCCGGCTAGTTACCAGCCTGTCTCTTATTGAACGGGTAGTGGCTCGTCTACTCCAGGCGCATTTGGATGGCATTGGTTTTCTTGATCCCATGCAGTCTGGTTTTCGCCTGGGTTACGGCACGGAGACGGCGCTTGTGGCCTTGGTAGACAATCTACAGTACACGTAGAATTGGACAAGGGTCGTACGACCCTGTTAATCCTATTAGATCTGTCAGTGGCTTTCGATACCATTAACCATGAGTTGCTGGTAACACGTCTGCAGGACCCGGCGGGGGTGGACGACGGAACTGTGCTGCAGTGGTTCTGTTCCTACCTCGCAGATAGATCTCAGCGGGTGATGCTAGAGGGGATTGTAGCTCGTCCCCTGTTGGCCTCCCGTGTGGGGTACCACAGATTTCTTTTCTGTTCCCTCTCTTTAATGTGTATATGAAGCCACTCAGGGAGGTTCTGCACGGGTGGGGGGTGGACGTCCGCCATATGCTGATGACACTTAGCTGCATTTGTCATTTTCATCTGACCCAGGCCATGCGCTGTCTCATTGCTGTACTGGTGCTTGGCTGCTGTGGGGGATTGGATGAGGCTGGGCCGATTGAAGCTCAATCCTAACAAGACAGAGGTGATGTTAGTAGGTGGGACCAGTGAGGAGGTTTTCCCCCATTATTGGAGGCATCTATCCTCCTTTGGTTCCATCTGTGGGTGCTCCTGGATTCACAGCCATTGGCTGTGGCCAGGGGCACTTTCTGCCAATTACATCTGGTGAAGAGGCTCTGCCCATATGTATCAGACTCCGAACTTGCCACCGTCATCCATGGATTCGTCACCTCGAGGCTAGACTATTGCAATGCTCTCTATGTGGGGCTGCCCTTGGTGACCGTTTGGAAGCTGCAGCAAACGCAGAATGCATCGGCCCACCTCTTGACAGGGACGGGCCGCAGGGAGCACATGACACCAGTGCTCTGAGCACTGCACTTGCTGCCTATTGTTTTCTGGGCCCAATTCAAGGTGCTGTCGTTGACCTTGTAAAGCCCTTCACGGCCTGGGCCCTACTTACCTGAGTGATCGCTTCACCCCCTGGGCTCCCGGGTGGCCCCTGTGATCGTCCGGGGGCACCCTCCTGGGAGTCCCGCATTACCGGCAGCTCAGGACGGTTTGTGCCCGCTACTGTTTGAGCCAGTCCTTTTGTGTACGGCATGTCTCTCTCCTTCCTCCTCACCCTCCTTCTTGACTATGTAAGAGAACTGCCCTCCATTTGTAGCAATTGGAGGAGAGGGAGTGTGGGAGTGAACCATAAAATGAGCAGCAAAACTGGAAAGTGGAGAGACGGTAAGCAAAAATTGATAATGTGGTAATGGTATGAGGTAATCAGTAAATTAGTTAAAGCGCAATTTACCAATCATTGCTGGATTGATTCTGTTGCAAATTTAAATCCAGTTGTTACTGAAAGTCACATAGATAATGGCTTCAGCTCCGCACTGGAGCTGGCTTTGAACTTTTTTTAGTCAAAGATTTTCGGTGAAGAAATGGCCTCCCCCCCCCCCCTTTCTTTTTTTGGAAATGCAAAAAGAAAATCAAAAAAATCACTGGTTTTGAAATGGCAGTAAAGATCCAGTTATCCGAATCTCAATAAGATTTTTCACTCAAATAGATTTTCTGCATTTTCTCTGAATGCCATTAAAGTGATTAGTCCTGATAAGGATTAGGCGGAAGACCAAACCCAAAACATCTTTTGGCTTTTGAGAACTAAAGTTATCAGAAAAAAATATATTTTAGAAATCAGCCTATTGTTACTAAGCAGTGGAGTTATTAGAGGTGAAACAGATAGAAAAAATGTTGAATATGGATAGTAAATTTTAATTCTGGACAATCAATTTTTTAGTCAATTAGTATCTGCATACTGCAGCGGTCAACTGCAATACCAAATGATTAGATTGAAGCAGTTATCTGCTGCTATCCAGTAACTGGCCAGATCTGCGGTATCCGATCTTCTCTGGCAAGGACTGGTTGCCAAGAGGTATCCAATTATTGTTCAACAGTTAACTGATGTGCTGCCCCTTGAAAAATATTTACCTGTCGAAATGCCCCATTTGGTAGAGGCTCATGTTTCAATGCTGAGATTGTCACCTTCTATAATTACCATTATTATTACTTAGCATTTTTATAGTGCTTTCAGTGTTCAAAGTGCTTATCGAGTTCAACCTTGCAACAACCTTGTGAGGTAGGTCATTATTATTTCCATTTTAAGGATAGGAAACTAAGGCTCAGAGAGAGTTACTTTCCCAAAGCCCCCCAGTGAGTTCTAGGGATGGGCGAACAGAACCGAGTTTGGAAATTCAGTTCGGAAATTCAATTTGGTTCGGAAGTTCGGTTCGGTCGACCGAACTATTTGGGTTTGGCCTGAACTCTGAACAAAGTTCAGAAATTCAAACCTCATTGAACTAAATGGAATACTATCTTTTAGCGATGGGCAAACAGAGCCGAGTTCGGAAATTTGGTTTGGTTTGGAAGTTTGGTTCGGTCGACCGAACTGGTAGGGTTTGGTCTGAACTCTGAACTTCTGAACTGCGTTCGCCCTTCCATTGTGAGTTCATGGCTAAGATGGGATTTCAACTCTGGTCTCCCAGATCTAAGTCCATCACCTTATTAATTAGGTTACACCGGCACCCTTCTGACAAACCATGAGCTGGTGTAATTAGACAGAGTGAGACTATCATGGTAGTTGCCATTGGCACCAAGGGTTCGGCGGACACCTTTCTTGTGTCGGTTGAGCTCTGAGTCTTCATTAGTGATGTCATTGATTTCATGTATTTAGAATAAATACATGTATAAAATTTATTGTGAATTTTATACTGCTTATTGTATTTTGCTTTTACTGATGTTGTTTTATCTTTATGTTTTAATATGTTGTGAGCCGCTCCAAGCTGCAGTAGCAGGAAGGGGAAACCTAGAAATCTAAGAAAATAAAATAAATAATAAATGTAACTGCATTAAAGTTATTTTGCTTAATTAGATTGCATATGTAATGGTGGTTTTTGATGACTCGTTCATCTGCCCAATAAGAATAATGAACAAATAGCATTACTCAAATGACGTGCCCCAAGTTCCCGGAACAGTTGTGATGGCCAGAGCTTGACGACTTCTGGAGAATGGTGATGGATGAATTAGTCATGGACCGGAGAGATGGGATGTGATGGTTGGCATTTGTCCCTATGCATGGGGTATAGCAGCAGATTAATTCTTTGAGCACGCAGTCAGAAAATTACTGAAGCCACATGTGGAGAAATGTAAATGTATTCCAATTGTGGCATCCTGATAAGATTTGAATTTAATTGGAACTACTGTAAACAATGTGTTTTTAGGATTAACAGTTGTGGGGGGGCTATCCTAAGTCCCTCAATTTAGGGAAATTTAAATGATGTACAGTGATTAAGTTGGAGGTTCCCGTTTATCTAGATTTGTAACCCACCCTATCTCAGCTGAGAACTAATCCTTATCACCCGTGCAACAAATCTGTGAGAGAGGTCATTATTCTTCCCATTTTACAGATGGGGAGTTGGGAGAGAGTAATTTACCAATTGCCACCCAGTGAATTCATGTCTAAGACAGGATTTGTTTGAACCCTGATCTCCCATGTCAAAGACCTCATCCACTAGGTTAGACTGGTTCTCGCATGTCAATGTAACTCTCTGCCGAGTCCCACTGCAGCACTTTGGGGTTGTCTCAAGGTTACCATATGGAGGTGCTTTTGGTGATGTCTGAATGGATCTATCACTTGCCTAACCCTGTGGTGATCTCTGGTAGTGTTAATACCCAGGGAGCCTCTACCACAGATGAACTCAGGACTACCACAGGGAAACTTAGTCCCGGCCTCAGAGAAAGAGGCAAGGAGCTTGAGGGGAAAGCTTACCTTATGGGTCCCCCTGTGCGTACAAAGATGAAGCTGTAGGAGGTAGTGCTGAACTCCAAATTCCGCCTGTTCTGATTTCCAATCGGAAATGGGCATTTTGTCTGTTTCGATTGGAAACTGGAATGGGCAATACTTCATCCAATTCCAAATGGAACGGATGAAATATTTAAAAAACCAACTCCTCCAAAAACCATTGTGCATGTGCAATCGGTTCCATAACCGCAATGGCGTCAGTGCTGCCACCGCCGTTTCAGATATGGGTGATGTCCATTGTGCGTGCACTATGACTTTTCTTCTTTTCTTTTTTTCCCCCTGGTTGGGATTCTGATTGGAGCTACCAAAATTCTCGGTAGACTGTTGGGTGCCCAATTCGTACTTGATTACTGATTCAAACACATGTTTGCCTGAAATACCAATATTACCATTACTGGAGAGTTGACTTTTTCAATTTATTGACCAATTCTGACAATGTTTCACTTTTTCCATGTGTTCTGAATGTTCCTGATCATTTTGCTACCTTGGTACATGTTGGAAATGAAAAATTGGTATTGGAAAACCAAAAAAAGGGTAATGGAAATCAGAAATTTGGTAACTGAATTGGTGTATAGATAAATTGGACAGCCCATTGGGCACTAGTTGGGTACCATTTAGTACTGGGGCTGAAAGTTCATTCTATTTTTTTCCCGGTCTCATTGAGAACGCCCATTTTCAGTTTGTTCCGAGAACAAGCCGAGTACCGGCAGTGCCTCCGCTTAATTCTCAATGAGATTTTTTTTTTTTTTTTTAAAATAAAATAAATAAGTACTGTGCATGTTCAAAATGGCTTTTGGGCCGTTCTACGCCTGTGCAGTCTTTTTCAAACTGCCAGCGACAGTGTGGCTGCCATTTTGGAAAAGGGCAGCTGGATTGTACATGTGTGGCAGCCATTTTGTGCATCTTCAGACCTGCCCTTTTCCAAAAGGGCAGCGCATATACAGTCTGGGCCAACAGCCATTTTGTGCATGCACAGCAAACACTTTATTTATTTTTACACTGAGAGAGACTGAGAATTTGTACCGGGACCGAGATCTGTCCCGGTTCTTGGATTCTTGGCATTTCTCACGAGAATCTAAAATGCTTTTAATTTCATCCCTAATTAGTACCCACTGTTGTTGAGTCGAGTAGTGTAATTCCTCCAGGTATATCAGTTTAGCTGGATGTAAGAGGGAGCCAATGGAGGTTGGAGAGGAGGAGGATGAACGTGATCTGGGCGATGAGCAAGCTCTTCGAAATAGAGTATTGAACAGAATTGAAAGGGTCAAGGTGAGAGCAGGGAAGGCCAGTAAGGAGGAGGATGGAAATAGGTAATGCAAGAGATGACTAGAGTTTTGGCAGTGGGAGTAATAAGGAAGGACTGATTTTTTTTAAAAAAATTAAAATTTATTTTGCAGGGAGAAGTGACCAGCTTTAGCAACGTGCCAATTGTTAGCTTTCAGTTTCCTGTTACAATCATCTGGTTTGGCCCGAGGCTGCTGGTATTTAAGCCTGTGTGTATGACATTGACGTCTGACTAAATTGAGGTGTAGCACATTAAACACACAAATATATCTGTGATAATTAATGAACAGAGCTGAAATTAATACACTATATGTTCATGCATATAATCTGCATCTCTAGATATACCATTGAATACCCGAGTCATACTTGAGGGGCAAGAAATAAAATAAAATTTATGATTTTGACTTCATTTTGGTTATTTAGTGTTTTTGGTTATTTGCTAAAGCCGGTCTTGCCATTTTTTTATTTTGGGAGTGCGATTAATGAAATATCAAGGGGAACAAATAAATGAAATACACAAAATGAATATTTGTTTCAGCTTTATTAAGAACTAATTAAAAATTGGTTACAGATTAAGCAATTCTGTGCTCGGTGCAACCCAGTGCATTTTTTTCACCAGGCAAGAATGGATTGTAGTTTGGAAAAGCAGAAAAGAAACTTGAAAGGATTCAGAGGAGAGTGAAAATGATTCACAAGGCTTTGAAATGCAAGTCCTACGAGGAAAGGCTGAGAGCATGGGATATAGGGTTGAGCCTAGGGCAGCGGTGGGGAAGCTCAGGCATCAGTGGAGCCAGGTGTGGCCAGTGGATAGCTTTTATGGGGCCCCATTCAAGTTCCTGGATCTGGTCTGTGGCCTGGGTTCCTACCCCCCAAGCACTGGAAACCTGAACTCCGAGGAAGGGAGCTGAGATGAGGGCATGCACACACAAGGGTAGAAGGAGAGAGATCCATAATCTGGACCCTCCTCTTCCTAAGTGCACCACTTCCCCCAGCTTCTGTGTAACCCAGCCCTTTGAGCTTGTACTAATCTTTAAAGTGGTCCCTGGGAGGGTAAAGTGTCCCCACCCCTAGAGAAAACGGGACTAAAGGGGGACATGTTGACATGTTTCAAGTATTTAAAAGGATACTGTTAAAGCTGACTACGGTTTTGTCTCCGTTGCCACTGACGGGACAGGAAGCTCTGGTTGTAAATTGCAGGGAAGTAGGCTTCGGTTCGGTATTAGGGAAGAACATCCGTAACCGGTAGGGAAGTTCAGCAGCGGGACAAGCTGCCTGGAGAGGTGGCAGACTCTCCGTTCTTGGACATTTTCAAGAGCCGTAGCCAGGTTGGAATGGGCCCAGGTGCAAGAAATGGACACCCACCCGCCTCCCAGCGTGTTGCCTCGTGCCGCCGCCGGTGCTTGCTCCGCCCTGCGCCGCCCGCCGTGCGGGACCCACGTGCGTTTGCTCAGCTCAATCTCCACCCGGCCATGCCGCAACAGGGCAGCTTGGACCCTTGGGGAAAATGTCTCTCTTGTCTGTCCCAATGTAATCTAAGCCCCAGAGCATCTGTCAGGGATGCTTGCCTCAGGGCAAGGGGTTGGTTTAGATCACGGGTGGGGAACCTTTTCTCTCCCAGGGGCCACTTTGAAAATTAGTACAAGCTCTGAGGGCTGCATGGAAGTTGGGGGTGGGGGTGCTCTCGGGAAGAGGAGGCCCAGATTGTGGCTCTGTGCCATGGATCTGTCCCCAATCCTCGAGTGCCTGAGGTCCCCCCCCGACTAGATGATCCCCGAGGTCCCTTTTTAAATTCTACAGTTCTGTGGTTCTAAAACAGTACGCCCGCGTGTTGTTCCAAGAGTTTATAATGCTCCGAACCGGGCGCACTCGCAATGCGGAATAAACCCAAGCAAGATAAAATGATTTGGTCTGTCTCTCTGCAACTCTAATCCTGCCAGGCAGCAGGATCTGACACTCTTTCCGCCTTAGGGCCCCCTGTTCAACCTCCGCAGCCTGCTCCAGTGCTCTGATCCAAGGATTAGAGCAGTCAAACTGGAGCGCTGGCTTCCGAGGAAACCAGACTCGGCAGCAGCCCAGCCTGGAGTTTGCTTTACCCAAGGCAAAGAGCAAACAGGAGTGCTTAGATAAGGATGGAAAAGCAAGTTTGATAGAGCTAATCAAAGGATTTATAGTTATGTTATCAAGTAGTAATACTGTGCCATTAGAGCAGAGCCTAGCAGTTCCAAACAAGAATGGCTTCCAGCTGTCCTAAGACACAACCCCCTGTCCTAAGTAGTTAACCATTTAAATCTGCATTTCCCAAGCTGTTTTTCACTGTGAGCTGCAGCTGTGGTTGAGCAGTGCCTCTCTCCCTCCCACCCCTCAATGCTCTCCTCCACATGGGGTGGGGGGTGGTCCAAGCCCCGGTGCCTTCTCTCTTGTCCCAGTGAACAGGGAGGGAGCAGCCTCGTCTGGACTGCCTGATTGGACAGCCCAAGTGAACTAAAAATGTAGTGGGGACAGATCCATTGCAATTCCCCCGCACCACCACATGGTGGGGGTTGTGCTCCCATGTCCCCATTAATTACACCCATTCAGGTATGCGGGGCGTTACCCAAAGTAGTGCTAAATATGTGAAAATGTGGGCTCATCCAGGTCACGAAGCTGGTTTTACAGATGTTTATGCCTCATTGTGTTTTTGCTGTTCCCTGATTGTCCCCTCCCACCAGCTGTTTGTGGGAGGCTGTCCCTTGATGCAAGGGATCCCCAGGGTATCTCAGGTGACTGCAGGTCGGAAGTGGAGCTTACCTGCAGGTAACAGTGGCTACGTGAAATGGCAGCTATGTGATGTCTACAACCCCGCTTTCACAGATTCCAATTCATGTTACGTGTGCAGCACAAGAGTGCGTTTACATGAACACATGTAACAGGTGAATATGTGTTTAGCACCCAAATGAGTGGCTAGTGTTATACGTGGTAACACTTCTGCTCATGGATGCCGGGAAGGGAATGCAAGGAGGTGCGATTGCGCTGCTCTGACTCCTGCTCTTTCCAAGTGCTGTGATGTCATGGTGCTTGGAAAAAAATGAGAGGTCACGTCACAAAGGGGTGGGATCCCTCTTGGCCCTGCCCTTTTCTGATGTGACCACAACCCATTTCCGCACACCATGACATCACAGTCCTGAGAAAGGGGCGTGGTTACCCCAGGAAGGGATGGGGATGAGTGGGCGGGAAGCAGTTCTCCTGCCCCCTGCTCTCCCCATGGATGTAGTTTTTCTGGCACCCTTGTTCATGATCCATCTGTTCCACAGCTGAGCGACCCCTGATGTTCTGTCACTGCTACCGATGCTCCCTCCTCACCTAGGCGGAGAGAGAGGCGACTACTAGATTGGTGTAAAAGAGCTTTGGTGGAAGTGAGGATGATGCCCATAGCTTTCAGGCCTTGATGTCCCAAGAGCAGTGATGTGAACAGACTTCATTCATTCATTCATTGCACTCAATGAATCCTCCTGGTGAGTTCTTTTGTGTGGGTCCTGTCCGCTCTGCGGCCTGGCTCCCCCATCTGGTAGCAACACAATGTAGACGGCATCTTCCATTTGACGTGACTCTTCATACTGCCTTTCTCTTGTCCTGGAGGGAGAAAGATGCATCTTTCCATCTGTCTCTTCCTTTTTCTTCTGTACTGCTGGTAAGATCCCCTAAATAATTCACTGATTCAATGTATAATATTCTATGGATATTTTTTATCCCCCCCTGCTCTTTTTGCTTTTACCCAGAAGCGTCTCTGACTTCAAAATATACAAACGCATTCAAACCTTCCGAGCCCATTTAGATTCAGATGCTGCCTGCCTGAAACCTTTTGTAGGGGGAAATGAGCCAGAGCTTCAGCTGATGGACATTTTCAGAGCCTCGTGGAAACCAATGGAGAGGATGCGGTTTTCAGGGCCTGAGATTTCTCTCTGATCCTTAAAGTACTTCTCTGGAAAAAGTTCAATTTGGCTCATGGGACTGTGTGCCAGCAGCATGCTTCGAGGATCAGGATGTTGGTCCTGAATTTTTCCTAAGGACTCATTTATTAGGGATGGGAGTATCGGCGAATTATCGGTTATTGGTTTTTATCGGTATTGGATTAATCCAATATCGGATTTATCGGTATCGGATTCGGTATATCGATTTTTTTAACATTGCCAATTTTTCGGATCTTTAACATTGCGGCCATTGTTAAAATGGCCGCAATGTTAAAGATCAGAAAAATCGGCAATGTTAAAAAAAGATATACCGATTCCGGTATTATCGGATTAATCCGGTATTGCCAATTATCGGCATTATCGGATTCATCCGATACCGATAGTCCCATCCCTATCATTTACACAACATTCCTCCTTCTTCTAAACCCACCACTTGTTCCTCAATTGGCGTCCGCTTTGTCCTGTAGTAAAGGTTCCCTGGACTGGATAAGAGTTGAGGGTTGGGATGCTTAAGGGCTGTGTCCTCTCCAACTGGGGTGAGGACGGGAAGGGTCCTTCCAGATCATGGCTCTGTGCCATGGATTCATCCCGTCCCACGATTTCTGCTCCCTTCCCCTGACCTCATTCTTTCAGTGCTTGAGGGTGTGGACAGGATCCAGGGGTCAGATCCAAGAATTGGAAAGCAGGCAAATCAGCTAGATTTGACCCACAGGCCAGAACTCCTCCACTCCTGGCCTAACACAATGTGTTAAAATTGTTCATCAGAAAGTCCCCCCCTCCCCTCCCAGCTTCTTTCTTCTGCAATCCTTGCTCAGTGCAAGCTGGTTGGGAGAAACTGCATTCACAGATGTGGGTATGGGATTTTTGTGGTTTTTTTTTTAAAATCCAGCACTAGGATAACTGATCCTTCATCCCCAAGCAGCTCTTAATTAAGAACCATCATTTCATTTGGTTGAGCGCTTTCCTCTAGCGAGTCCATTCTTCTGCATGTTCTAAGGATGGCTTTCATTATTTCTAAACTACTGCGTAGACAGGTGTCTGGTCATTGGCTTGAAGGATAGCACCTCCATGAGCTGTTTTGCTCCACTTATCTGAACTGAATTGATTCCTACTGGGTCAAATTGACCAGCCGAATTTTGGGCCATAAAGCTTTCCGCAATATCTGTCCTGTAGTTCCCCTGCTGCACCTTAAGCCCATTACTGCTTGTTCTGTTTTTAACTAATGAGAACTATTGATCCCCGTCCTCTTAATACACTGAAATGAAAGGAACATGTTTGGTCACTTAGACAAAAGGGAGACGTGATGTCTGTGCAAACAGGAAAAAAACCAAAACTCTTTCTCCTGGGCTTTGCTTGCTTAAACCTCTCCTTGGTCTAGCTCTCTGACTTTTGAACTCTCGCTCTCTCTCTGTCCGATTTGTCTGTGTCATTTGTTAACGCAATGTTGGCCCGGAGGCACGGCTCCAACTTGGCAAAAACTCTTTGCAGCAGACCGTGCTCCCCTGGTGCTACTAGGCTCTCATCCTTCACACAAACATTTGCCTTCCTCTTGCCCTCTGATCCCCTCTCTTCCCCTTATCTCTCTCCTCTCCCACTGCTGCTGTTAAACCTTCTGGGCCATCATCTCTGGGCTCCAGAGGAAGCCCCTGTTATCAGGGGCACTGCTAGCATTTTTTTCAGGGGGTGGGGCCATGTCAAAAAGTAGGCGAGGTGCCTGCTCCTGTTTTATATGACCCTGCCTTCTGCAGAGCACCCCAGCATTGCCACTAGAGAGAGGCAGGGCTCCCCAGACTCTACATGGCCTAGTGCTGCCACTAGAGGGGGAAAAAACACTTTGACGTCTGTGTGGCCCAGTGCCACCACTAGAGGGGGAGAGAGTGCCACAGCCCCCATGTGGGTTACAATAGCCACTCATTGTTTGTCTAGATGTAATGAACCATCCACTGAAACTCCTTGCCGCTGCTGCAGTTTATTAATTTTGGCAACATGACTTGAGGCTGTAAATGCGTAAGAGAACAATAGTCTGAGGAGGATCAAAAGTTAGAGGGAGAAGGAGGTGCTTTTAATGCTAAAGGAGAAGTGTGATAATAAAATATAAGTAAATGGAGCAATTAAAATACCGAGAGTGGAAATAATAATAAAGATTCAGCATACTGTGTTTTGTTCCCCCTGGTCTCTTTTTAGAAGTTAATATTGTAATTAGACTGAGTAGATGAATGCAATATCTTATAAGGATATGAGGTGCTGCCTAACTGAGTCAGACCAACGGTCCATCTTAGTCAAGTATTGTCCCAACCTGACACGGCAGCAGGGTTTCAAATCCAGCTCTCTGGCAGTGGCCTCACCCAGACGTTCTACCTGAGACCCTCCAGGATCCCCCGGCAGAGGCCTCACCCAGGCGTGCTACCAGAGATCCTGAATCAGAGATTGAACTCGGGACCTATTTTTTGTGAGCTGCCCTGAGCCTTTGGGGGGAAAGGCAGGATTAAAATGTAAATAAAATAAATTATATAGCACCGACAATGTGCCTGGTGCTGTATGGTCATGATTTTTAAAACGGGTCCCTTCCTCAAGGGGATTACAACCTAGAACAGACAAGGAAGAGGAACAAGGGGGTGACAACAAACAGCACGTTAACCACCCATGAGTGGGTGTTTGCCTGGCTGTTGTTTAGGTAGGCACAGCTTACCCGAACACACATTCCCTGTTGTGTGCCCACACATGGCGTCCTGCCAGGGAATGTGGGGAACACCACCTGGGTTACTGTGTCAGCTAGGGTTATGCGAACGCGGTTTGGAAGTTTGGAGTTCGGCCCGAACTCGGCCTGTTCGGACGACCAAACTGAATTTCTGAACCGAACGCTCGAACTTCTGAACAGTTCTGAAAAGTTCGGATGAGTTCGGGGGTGGGAAAAACATGACTGGAAGGGCGAGGCAGCTGATGAGCAGACTTCCTGGCACCAGGGGTGGTTTCAGGACCAAAAATACTGATACCGAAAAAATTTCGGTTTTGAGACCGATAGCACTTTTTTTTGGAATGTTGGAACTCCGCTGAACCGAACAGCTGAACCCAAACTTGGGTTTCAAATCGAACATCCAAACGGCATTCTGTCCGCCCATCCCTAGTGTCGGCGTGCTGTTTGTTGGGGGGGGGGGGCGGAAGCAGAGTGGTTGGAGTGGCTGGCCGTGGCGGTGAATAGAGTGACGACCAAGGGCAGGGTAAGCGGAGCCACTGGCAGCAGCAGCTGCGCGTAGAGCGGTGGCCAAGGTTGTGGGGCAAGACTCTTCTGTGGTCCCTGTCTTTCCGCGCTCCTTCTCCATCCCAAGTTAGGTGAGCAGGAACGTGAAAGAGTAGGCAGCAGTCCAGGGATTGGCAGTGCAACGCCTCTGAGCCCAATGGGAGCCTGGCGTGGCCGTGGGGTGTCGTGAGTGTCTGTGTTCTACTTGGCCCTATGCCGTTTGTTAGGTTTTGGCACTTATGAGAATGTGGGTGAGTGTAACATGCACAGTCGCAACTGTGGTTACTGTGCTGTTTATAAATGCCCATAGAGAGAGACAAGGAAGCATACATTTTCCATTTTACAGATAGGGAAGTGAAGTTGAGAGAGTGACTTGACCCAGGCCAGGCCATCTGATGAGATGGGATTAAAAGCCTGGTCTTCCAGGTCCAAGCCCAGCACGTTATGTACTAAGTTGCACTAGCTCTCGAATTGTATTTGATTGCTGTCTGGGGTTGAAGGATTCTATAATTCCCCAGACTGCATCACACATGCAAAAATCTAGGGAAATTCAGATTGGAAAATTACAAACCTCTGTGTATCTACCCTGGAAAATGTAACACTGAAAAGGAGACCAGAGAAAAATAACTTTCATAGCTGATTGCAAATGGAAAACCATGCCTGGTATAAATCACTGATGAAAGTAATATGCTAATGCTATTATCCTGTTTGTATAGCAGTGTGATAAATTGAATTACAGTTGATCTTCAAAAGGAAGAAAATATTATAGTCAGTTTTAGAAAGGAAGTATTTATTAAACAAAACCTTTATAATCTTGAGGCTTAATCAACAGGGTTCCACACTGATTGAGTGCCAGCCTAGTCTCTGCTATTTACCAGGGATCAGGCCCATTTGGAAATCTGAATTGCACACAGAAAAATGTAGCGATTGGGCCATTGTACTGTACAGACGCGTGTTCACGGCATTTCCCCCATTCCAGTGGGGAAAATGCAGTGAACGTGGGCCCCTCACTGCAAGTAGATAGATTAATTTTACTAAATTTTCCAGTCATGTGGCCAAAAGGGAAGGGAACTGCCTAGAGAGGTCAGATCATTCAAGGATGTGTAGAAGGCGGGGAAGGCTGATAAGATAATGGATGAAGGATAAAGAGGCATGGTCAGACATGGTGATGAGTCAAGGTTTGCAATGGCTAGACAGCTCTGGAGCGAGATGGTTCATCATGCCACCCAGGGACATAGGTACCATGTAGCAAGGTTTCAGTTGAGCCCAGACTCTGTGTCTGAATTGGGCTATAGTGAAAGCTCATGGCAATAAACAAAAATGTGTCTGAGAGCAGAAATTTTCAGAGTGGAAAGCGGTGGAGTGTTTGTTCTGTTCCTTCCTCTACCCACCCTGAAAAGTTCCTAGTGGTGCTCAGACTGTTTCGGTGTGCTGGCAGCCTGCAGTGGGGATCCTGACTGGGGCCCCTGCAGAGTGGTGGCCCCCTGAAGTGGGACTCCAATCCCACCAAGGTAAACCCTATCCACCACTCTGGAGATGCCTCTGCCTTGCCCTTAGGGGTGTCCATAATTGGGACATGAGCCTGGGACCGCCACGGCCTGGCTATGTCACTGATGCTGCCAACCCTCAAATCGAGGATGACTGATGATGGAACAGATCAATATTTGTTAGTGCCAACACTCAGTATTTGAAATTACTCAGTTTTTACTGAGTATCTCTGTATTCGACTCGGCTTTACTGAGTAACCGAGGAATTGTCTTGGTATTCTGGTAAATCCTTGGATGGGCAACGTATGGGGCTTTTCCTGATCCTCTATAAAAGAACTTGATACTCAGTTTTATTTTACCAAGTATTTTAGGGAGTATTGAGAGGAGTTGCCGAGGACTGGCTGAAGACTTGGAGCCGATCCTCTGAAACGTGGAAATACTTGCAATTCCACCCCCACCCCCCTTCTATTTGGTGCAGCCCTGATATTCGTCAATACCTTTCATTATAGGAAGTCCAGAAGTGCTTTACAACCTGAAATCACCACAGCCATTGCTGAAATGCTGCCAGCGACTGAGATGAAGTTACAGCAGTCCTATCACAACAACCAGAAACGCTCCGCAAATGGAAAGGCAGGCAGTGAAGCTGACCCTGGAGCTTCAACGTGTCCAGCTGAAAGTACAGGGGAAATTTGTTAGACAATCATAGCGGTTGCTTTCAGAGCTAAGCATCTAGGGATGTGGAATGTAACTGACCCAGAGGCAATTTGGCTAGGATATTGGTTTTAACACCTTCTCTTGTGCAAGCAGTGCGGTGGCCTTGGGTTAATGACTGGGCCTTGGGTTTTACATCTTGTCTGAAAGCGTATTTCTAGGCTGAAATAGAGTCTGGAAAGGGAAGTCTAGTCTGGCAGTGGGTAAAACAGACATGCAGCAGGAGGGACTCTTCCCCGAGCATGCCCTGGGGTGAGAAATCCTGGGCGACATGGCCTTGGGCAGGTCCTGACCTGATGTGATCGCGGCCAGGAAGCTGTCCCACCAGGAGCACAACAAACGTGCGGGCAGGCGGCTGGCCTCCCCCATGCTTTGCTCCCAGTGCCATACCCCCCCCCATAACGGGCACAGCTATGGATGCCCCTAGCCCAGACTGGGTAGGCCACAGCTGTACAGAGGTGCTAGTCTGCTTGGCTCATTTGGGTGGGTCTTAGCCCATGCTGTGATCTCGGAGATTGTCTAGAGGTTACAGCCCAGCCTAGCTGCCAAAACCACCCGGGACAATCCCACGCCAACATCTGGGGGTGCCTGTTTATACATGCTGCTGTGTCTGGGCCAAAGCAGCCACAAATCACATCTGGTTTTACCCAATGAAGAGGTAAAGGGAGACTATTCTGGCCCCTTGTTTATTTAATCTAAACATGAAGCTAACGGATTTTGGGAGTGAGTTTTAGACCATGCAAAGGTGAGGGGACTGATCTTGTCTAGGGCTTTGGCTCTAGACATTATAAGCCACATTGCCTATTTGCAAAAATTGGAGCTGGGTTTGGAGTCTGAGCATGCCACGGTGTCTAAAATATTATTATTATTTTTATAGTGATTTCAGTGTTCAAAGTGCTTCACAGTCCTTGCGTAGGACTGAAGCAAATAGTAAACTTGCTACCTGTGGTTAATATCGGCCATTCTGGATAGTTTGGCAGTCATCCAGCAATTAACTGCTTGCTCTGACAGCTAATCCACAGACTGGATAACACCACAGCGGTTAACCAGGTGACCCAATTATTACCGTTATTGCATTACTGTGGAACCAAAATAATGCATTACTATTTTAATTTTTTTTTACTTCCAGGATTTCACTCGTTGGTTGTTAACTCTGTTGGTTGAATCTGGTAGCCAATGGGAACCTAACCAGTTTGAAACTGGGTTGGGGGTCATGGGGAGTAAACAGGAAAGGAATTGTGGGCACATGGGACTAGCCATTCACCACAGAACTGATGGGCAAACAGCCAATTGGTAACAGGCAATATGGTAAATGGTGCGCAGGGGTATAATGCAGTAAATTGGCAGAAGTTAGCCTTTTAAATTGCTGAACAATAAATGGATACCACTCGGTTATTGGTCCTTGCTGGATTGGATCCCATTGGTTACTGGGTAGCAGGAATGGATAACCCTTTCAGCTGTACTTCACAACCGGCACTCTGTGAAGTAGGCAGGTATCTTTTCTTGGACCAACTTCTGTAGGTGAGAGTACGTTCCAGTCAATGTTTGATTGCTCCCATTTTGATCAGCTTCCCTTGCCTTTCAAACCAGGTGAGCTCAGACTAATTAAACTTGAACTAATCGACGCAAGTGAAGCCGAACTAATTAGAATCCCCGTTAAGGTTCTCGGGGGCTTAGGACTTCAAATATCCATCAACCTTAAATGAGCGCTCCACTCTGATTCGCGAGCTGCAAATTCCCCATTCTACCTGACCCAATTGACAGCTGTTGTCGGAAGCCCCATCTGTTCCCAATGAACCATTCCAAGGATTTACTCTGCATGCCTTTTTTTGTTGTTTAATGCCTGATCTGAGGCCCGTCAATAGGCAATGAAGGAAACTTTGCTTGTCCGAGGAGCTGCATGCAGCGACCATTCTGCCCCTAAAAGCATAAATCTCCTCCACCCTATGAGCTCCGCTAAGCAGGAAGGATGGCATTGGCTGCCACAATGGATTTTTTTTCTCCTAGAAATTCCTTTATAATCCTGGTTAATTCTTCCTCTTATTCTGGGCTGTTGGACAAAGGTCAGGGAGAGATGACAGTTTATCGCTTGCATTACAGTGGCTTAGCCCCTCCTATTTTTTGTCTCCCTGGGGTCTTTTCCCTAATTGCATGACTTTGGGATTAGCATGCCTTTTGCCCCCCTCCCCCATGCTGCCATGGGCTTCTGGGGGGCCTCTCTGGACATGCATTAGAACTGTAGAGTTGGAAGAGAACATGCCAGGGCAGGGAGGGATTTTGTCCGGTCCTCTGCTTCAAGGCAGGATTTACCCATATACACTATTAATACCAAAAGCATCCCTGACACACATTTGCATGTGAAAATAAACCATTTATAGAGCACCACAAGCACAGATTATCTTGTATTGCAGGGCTCTATGCAAAGATCCTGATGGATCCCTATCTGGCACAGGTACTGTTATAGGTCGGTGCACTCAGAGACCCTAGTGGGGTCCATTGTAGGCTGGTGCACTCTGAGACCCTGGTGGGCCCCCTCCTAGCACAGACAAAAACCATTGCAGGTTGTTGCATTCAGAGATCCTGGTGGAGAGAGATCATTCTAATGCAGGCCTCCTTACAGTTTAATGCCTTCAAAGACACTGGTGGAACCCCTTCTAGCAAAGGTCGTGTTGAGAGTCTGTGCACTCAATGACGCTGGTGGACCCTCTTCTAGCACAGGAACCGTTGCAGGTCAGTGCACTCGGTGGCTCTGGTGGACCCGCTCCTAGCTAGGACTGAAGCAGCAGCATTGTTTGCCGTTCTGCTTTGGGCTGCTGCTTTTTCAGCTTGTCGGCTACTGGGCTGACGGCAACGAACGGCAATTTACAACACTTCACCGCAATTTATGGCAGTTTTAAAATTTTTTACAGTAGCTTATGGCAGTTTACAGCAGTTGTAGAATTATGGGAGTGTAGGTAACTTTTATGGCATTTATGATAGTTCACGGCAATTTACGTCAGTTATGGCAGTTTTAGCGACTTTTACGACAATTTTCGGCAGTTGTCCCAGGGAAGTTCACAACAGTTTACAGAAGCTCATGGCAATTTACGTAATTTTATGAAGTTATACGGAAGTTCCCGAAGGTTTATGACCATTCACGGAAGTCCACGAGAGTCCCTGAAACTTTCAAAAAGGAGAACAGCGATATGCTTGAGCGGAAAGCGGCAGAAAATATCAGTAAGTGCCGCTGCTTCAGTGAGGTTTGCCGTGTACATGAAGGCGGTGTCGGATTGGACATGTTCGACAAAAAGAGCTGCTGCTTGCCGTTTCACCCCTGCTCCTAGCACAGGGCCCAATGCAGGTCCGCGCTCTCGGAGACCTCAGTGGGACTCCCCCTGCACTTTTACCTCATCATTTCTATATGTGTTGTGCACTGTAGCTGAGACAATGCCCTAACATAGGTTAATAATAATAATAATAATAATAATAATACTTTATTGTGTAGCTGAGGCTATTACAATATAAAAAAACAGATTATACGTAAGCAGAAAATACTCAGTCAGTAGCAACCTTATATGTAATGATGGATCAACATTTCCTAAATAGAAAACATATAGAACCTAAAATTAACAAGGACGCTAGCAATACATCCAATAGAATCCTATTCAGTAATATCTGTAAGGCAGGCTTGTTTCTGGCGCAGAACGGCAGTACAATAATTTGCTACAGCCCTTGTCATCTCAAAGTCGACCGGGCTCAAGAACTTCTGTAGGAAAAAACCAGGACCCCAAGCTGAGTGTGATTTGAAAGAGCCCTGTCAAGATATTTGTATCTCAAACCTGAAAGCCACGGGCTTTGGAAAAGAATATGGCTAGCTGAATCCACTTCCTGCAGGTCACATAGTGGACAAAGCGTGCCTCCTGAGGGACGCCAGTATAACAACCTTCTAAGGCTGTTTTTAGACATGCAGCGGGGATCAGGCGTGGGAGCGGCGAAACAGCGGCGGCGCTGTTTTAGACGAACTGGAAGCGGAAGTTGTGCATTTGATCGGCAGCCGCGCATTCTTTGCCGACCGCGACTGAACCGGCCTGATTTCTCTGGGGGGACATACACAGTTGGAAAAGAATGTGCGGCCGCCAATCACGCACACAACTTCCGCTTTTGGTTTGTTTAAAACAGCGCCGCGGCTGTTTCGCCGCTCCCGCACCTGATCCCAGTGCACGTCTAAAAACGCCCTATGAGGGCTGAGGGAAACATGTTACATCTTAGTCTTGTAAAGGCCTGCCTCTTATTGGAGTCCATGCATGCAAACGGGTAGCTGGTCCCTAAGCTCCGTGGATTAAACGGAATGAAGTCAGGAGCGACCGTCTGGGCCAACATGAGAGCATTATCTGTTTGCAGTACTTGGTCAGTCAGCCTCCTTTTTAGGAGAGACAAGGTTTCCTTACGACCTAAATGCTTTAGGACAGCAACGGAAAATCCCAGTTTTTGAACTTCCAACTCCACCGATTTAGCCCAGGTGCCAGATAGATCACAGTCTATTGCAAAACTCAATAAGGAATTATCATGAGGGAGAAACAGCGAAACCTTCACCCAGTGCTTTAGCAGTGACTGGAGGGCAACAGATTTAAGCGGAAGGCTGGATGCCTCAGATCTTAGAATCACCTGAGGGGTCCCTTTTGGGACCCCTAAAATTGAGCGGAGGAAGACATTCTGTATAGTCTCCAGTTTATCAAGATAACCGATGCCCCAGACTGGAAAAGCATAGAGGGCCTGGCTAATCACCCTGGCCCTAAAGAGGCGCAGAGCTGGAGAAACCGGCTTACCTCCATGGCCAAACATAGGTAAAAGAGATTATCAAGCGCCCTGTGAAGGCATTTCCCTGTTTATAGAAATGGCGCTTGTCTTATTTATTTTCACCTGAGTCATCTGAGGCAAAATATTTGCTTAAACCATATGGTTGTGTGAGTCGCCGATTACTAAAGCTGTGAATTAGTCCAGGAGCACAGTATATGCGTCACAGCAAATGCGTCGTAGCACAACCACAGGATGGCTGCGTTGGTGGACCTTGTGCTAGGAGGGGTCCCACCAAGGGCTCCACAGCGTATACGCCAGCCCACCAATAATTAAACCTGGCTCCCCCAATTAGGGTCAAAATGAATTGGCTGTTCCCAAATTGATGGGAATCTGTGTCTTTTCAAGAAGCTTGCCAAATTTTTGTGAGAATTTCCATATTTGGGATGAGCTTCATCCGTTTGCCATTTTTGATATTTCTGCTGGTGAATTTTTGTCACGCTTGCCACGTTCAGTCCTGTAACAGGGTCTATGGTGTTGGGCTCTGGGACTCCTCACTACTCTGGAGACTTACGTCTCCAAGCATGCTCAGTTGGTGCTAACGTTTCTCTGGAGTCTAAGCCCCTAAGTATGCTCGCTAGAGAGAGAGAGAGAGAGAGAGAGAGAGAGAGAGGTTTTTCAGGAGGGCGTTGGAGAGAAGGAATGAAGGGAGCAGGGTGTATGTGTTCATGGAGGGAGTTGCAGCACGGGACAACTTTCTTCAGAGCACCGTGGATTTGTCACGTGGTGTAGCGCTTTCTGTGGGGTTGTCTGCTGTAAATTTGGATGGCTCCTCCGTTTTGTAGACTGGAATCTCTCCCTTTACAGTACTGACAAAAACCCTGATGAAAGTCACAGATGGATTGCCATCTGGTGTGAGAAAAGACTAGAACAAGAAGGGACTGTTTGATACTTGTGCTTCGTACTGTCACAAGCAAATACTAGTGGGGAGGCATGGGAAACGTGATGAGGAGACAGAGGATGAATCCTTAATTGATGTCCACAGGCATAATGCTCTCGATGTCGGCGTCCAGTGCTTACTATGTCACTGCAGCAATGCTGCGTCCCACCAAATGTCCCAGGTAGTCTTGTATGTCCATCTCATGATATACTAGGTTGGGGAATTGCAGACATGGGGGCCAAATGTGGCTCAGGGCTAACTTTTATTTGGACCTCTTCCAGTTCGTTCTCCATGGCACCTGGAGCCAGTTGCTACCCTCAAGCGCTGGACTCGGAGGAAGGAAGCAGAGAGAAAGGCATGTACGCAAGGATAGGGCACACATCCAGGGCACAGAACTACGATCTGGACCCTCCTCTATCGGAGCGCATCCCTTAAGCATCCCAACCCCCAACTTCTATGTGGCCCTTGAAGCTGTACAAGCTGTACAAGCTTGTTCCCTTGGAGCTTATTCAAAAGTGGCCCCTGGGTGGGGAAAAGGTTCCCCACCCCTGTGAGATACTATTGCTCAGCACAATCCAAGCAGGATGGCTTCGTATGATGAGAGGCAACAATAACTTAAATTGGATACTAAGGCGAGCGCAAACATATACAGAATGTGGAGCGTCTCAGACTTTTATTTACCTTTTTAGGGATGAGACCAGGCATGGAGAGCTTCCCTGACTAGGTGGGAGTGCGGCCCCCAGATCGGACGCATCATTCGGGTTGCAGGAGCTAAGGCAAGGATGGGGAACCTCTGACTAGGGCCAACCCCATATCTCTCCTCCTCCGCCAGTCCCATAAAGCCTCACCATAGATTTCCTTGGGTGAATTCTCAAAAGGTTTTCCTGTCCGTTATAAGAGTTAAGTGCTGAAGGAAAAAAAGGGCCAAGCCTGGAAGAAAGAGATTGAAGTTTGATGTAATGTTCTTTTCCAGGAGGTTCATTTGAGTCCGAGCCTAGACATCTTCTGGAGGCGGTGTAGAACTGGGCTGCTCTGAAAATTAGTATAAGCTCTGCTGGCTGGATAGGGGTTGGGGGCAGGAGTGGGTAAGGGATGTGCTCAGGATCGGGGAAGGAAAGGGAAGGTCCAGCTCATGGATCTATGCCATCAATCCATCCCCTAACCTTGATGGCATGTCTTCATCCCTGCTCCCTTCTCCCGAGCTCCCTCTTTCAGTACTTGAGTGTGGGGGACTGGGTCCCTGGACCAGATCCAGGAAGTGGAAAGGGACCAAACAAAAAACAGCCACTGGTCAGAGTTGGCCAATGGACGGAAGGTCCCCCAACACTGAACTAGTGGATTGGGGGTGGAGAGTCTTTAGAAGCTGCATTAAGCAGAGGCTGTTGTGGTGTGTGTTCGATGTCTGCACAAGGGTGTGGGACAACAGGGACAAGTGGGCCCGGCCCTATGTTGCCTGTGATAAATTCTTCTGTTTCCCCAGTAGGTGTCACTTGGAAGGGAGTGATGCTCTCCCCATCTCTCTCCATCGGTGTTTTTACACAGAAGCTAAGTCCATGTTTATTTTTCTTATCCCGTGCTTAAAAGTCCGTTTTAAATGGGTTTTCCTGGTATAACAAGCCCAGGCTTACAAATAACTCTGTGCTTATAAAACCTCTTTTTCAAGGGTTTATTAGTCCCGGATTAAAATAAGCCCGGGTGTAGGTCCGTGTAAACAATAAGTCGGAGCTAGGGCAGATGCTACCATCAGGAAGCTCGGGGAGCCAACTTGAAGGGGGCGGTTCTCCTGCTCCCGATCAAGCTGCCCTGCTGCCGCTGATATAAGTTCTATACTGGATGGGATGGGAAAGGTGCCCCCTTCAACCTGCTGCCCTAGACAGCCTTGCTAATAAGCTTTGCACTGGCTCAGGGGTGGAAAAGGTGTCCCCTAGGTGGCTCCATCCCTGATCCACCTTCCGCTGCATTCTCTCCTGCCCCTGATGCAGCCACTGCTGCTTCTCCTGTAAGTTGAAAGGGGGTACCTCTCCTGTCCCCGATCCAGCTGCCACCGCCACTGCTGGTAAGCTCTGAGGATGGATCAGGGGCCTGGAGGCAGGGGGGAGCGGAGCTAGCAGCCCCTCGGTGCCCAAGAAGCAGGCTGTGCATATGTGTGTTGCTCGCTAGGTGTGTGCATACAAGGGTTGTGCGCAACATGCGTGTGGGTTGCGTGTGAGGTGCACGCAGTGTGTGCAGTGGTTGTGTGAGGGGCACACACACACCAGGGTTTGCCTAGGGCAGCAAAAGTCCTTGCACCGGCCCTGGTCCGAGCTGAGCTTAAAGCGATCGCAGAGACTGCTAGCAAGATCAGACAGCCTCTCTACTCAGTACCGTCTCTATGGTCTCTCACGCACCGTAACATGGATGTGTACCATGAACTTTCCAAGTACCTCCTAGTGATTTCAAATGATACATTGTTGCAGTTTGCAGGTGCAAGGGATTTCTTACATATAAGGAATGGCACTCATCACGCAGAGCAGATCACAGGCGGTGCAGTCTCAGAAATCCCAGCTGAATGCACCATGGGATTCCCATTCCTCTGTGCTAGCGTGAAACGTATTAACTGTTTTGTACGCTATCCCGGACTAAAATTTAAACCCGAAATAGAAATGTCCGTCTAAACCCATAGCATGGAATAATAAACTCTGTGATAACGTTGGTGTAAAAACACCTTCTCTCTCGGCAGCTCCGCTGTTCAAGCTCCTCTTGACCTGGTGGTCCTGCTCTTTGGTGCCGCCAGACTGTCAGTTTGGGGTGCGGGAGCAGGGAGAGTGTGGGTGAAGCCCCGTTGCCTTAACCTGAAGGCTCAGAGCAGCCTGCAGCAAACAAAACAGCATAATTAAAATGAATATAACAACTAGAAATATAAAATTATGAATCTAAATAAATCACGCATATAAAACTAAAAAACAAACAAAAACCCAGACCAAATCCCAGCCTCCTCATACCACTCCTTCTCTCCCACTTCTCACCCGGGGGCGTGTCTGTCCTCTCACCATCCAGTTTAAACCCCACCCGCCTCTCACCCAAGCGCTAGGGCCAACCCCATAGCTCTCCTTCTCAGCCAGTCCGATAAAGCGGGAGGGAGTTAGGGTATAAACATTCTATAAATAAATACATTAATTAATTAAATAACCCCACCATACATTTTCTTGGGTCAATTCTCAAAAGGTTTTCCAGTCCATTCTAAGAGTTAAGTGCTGAAGGAAAACAGCCAAGTCTGGAAGAAAGAGACTGAAGTTAATGAATAAACAGCAGATTCTAATTCACTCCAAATAGAATCTGAACAAAAAACCAAAAATAATGAGAAGAGATGATATAGATATTTTAAAAGGTAATAGTTCCCGTAGGTGTCAAATGATTTGTCAAATAATTCTGTGAAATGAACAGAAGAAATTAGAAGATTAAGATGAAAAGGCAGAAAAGAAATTTGAGATACCTGGATACTAGGGATGGGCGAACACGGTTCAGAAGTTCGGACCGAACTCGACCAGTTCGGTCGGCCGAACCGAACTCGATTTTCGAACCGAACCGAATTTCCGAACTTGGCTCTGTTCACCCATCCCTAAAAGATAATATTCCATTTAGTTCAATGGGGGTTGAATTTCTGAACTTTGTTCGGAAGTTCGGAGTTCGGACCGAACTCGAATAGTTCGGTTGACCGAACCGAACTTCCGAACCGAATATCCGAACTAGGTTCTGTTCGCCCATCCCTACTGGATACCCCTCCCCTTGTCTTTTCTAGACTGTAAACCCCTTGGGGCAAAGGCTTAACTCTAGTCATGATGGTCCAGAACCAGGCACACTGCTTGCACTTGATGATGATGATGATTGTTGTCAGACACGTCATATGAGGAGAGATTGAAGAATGTGGGTATGTTCATTTTGGAGGAAAAGACTAAAGGGGGGAGGGGATATAGCAACAGTCTACAAATATATTAAAGGCTGCCCATAAAAAAGAGAGACAACAACTGTTCTCTCTTGCCACAGAGAGGACAAATGGGTACAAGCTACAGCAAGGGCGGTTCTGAGTGAACATTTCTGACTGTAAATGGGACTGCCCCACTGACTGTTTGGAAGCTGCAATTGGTGGCTTGGCAGCACGTTACATCAGTGCTCTGAAGTCTGCACTGGCTGCCTATAGTTTTCCGGACACAATTCAAAGTGCTGATTTTGACCTTGAAGGCCCTAACTGGTTTGGGTCCCACATATCTGACAGACCGCCTGTCCTACCATGCTCCTTTGTGGTCCGTACGGTCAGCCGGGGGTGTCCTCCCGCGGGTTCCATCTGTTTTCCTTGTCCGTGGGGTGGGAGTGCGCAGGACGGCATTCTCGGTTGCTGCCCCATTTTGTGGAATACCCTTCTCCGGAAGGTTCACTGGAGACCAAGCCTGGGCATCTTCCGGAGGCAGTGGGGATAGGAACTTTGACGAGGAAGGTTAAGGTGGTTAGAGGGGTGAGGCAGGGTTGCCTGCTGGCACCTGCCCTCTTCAACATCTATCTGAATAATCTCCCCTCTTCTTTGAATGCTGTTGAGACCCATCCACCACAAATTGGGGGCAGAAGGGTGACATCTTTGCTATATGCGGATGATACCGTGTTTATCTCCCAGTCACTGGTAGGGCTCCGACGGGGAATGCAGGTAATGGAGGATTACTGCAAAAACGAGGGGCTGTCAATAAATCACGGAAAAACTAAGGTTCTGATTGTGGGCCGTAGGAGTCATGGGGAGACCCATACATGGTCGATGGACGGTCACCAGATTTCCCAGGTGGGGAAATTTAAATATCTGGGTGTCACCTTCTCGAATACACCCTCCTGGTGAGAACATTGGAAGGAGGCAAAAAATCAGTCTAGACAGTCGGCAGGTGCCATTCGCAAATTTTATTTTGGCAAAGGCGGACATCTGATTCTGCCGGTGCTTCGTTTGTTCCGGGCAAAGGTGGTGGCACAACTGCTCTACGCCTCCCCGGTATGGGGTCTGGATTATCTAGAACAACTGGAGGTAATCCAGAATGGCTTTTTGAGGGCAATCTTGGGGGTCCCTAAGGGAACTCCCTCGGTGTTCCTCCGTTCAGAAACTGCATGCCCCCCTATCAGGATTTATGCAATACAAACACTGGTTAGATTCTGGTTAAGGGTTGTCACCTTACCCCAGGGGGACGACTCTCTTGGGGGAAGGGCGAGTAAGGAAGGGCTATTCGCCCCATGGCTTAAACAGTGGGAGGTCATACTTGGGAGATTGGGGTTCGCCTTAGAATTTCTTGCCTCCAGGGAGATTAAGCAGGCCATGACATTGATAAAACAGAGGCTGGCCGATCAACAAATGCAGATAGATGCGGCTTTGACACAATGTCAACGGATAAATCTGTCACATACCCCGCCTATAAGTCCTTTGGCTGACTCTTAATTATCTTTTGAATTGGCCAAATTATTCAGTCAGGCGTGCCTTTACACGCCTCCAGTGCGGGGTTTTCCCGTCAGCAATACTGGAGGGACGCTATACGGGAGTCCCATTGCAAGAAAGACTCTGCCGATCTTGCACCCTGGGGCAAAGGGACACGACCGAGCACTTTCTGTTTGTCTGCCGCAGCTTCTCAAACATCAGAAGCAAGCTTCTCCTGGCCCTTGGTGAAGCCCAGACGCTACACCCTTTGAGAACCGGTCTTAAATTATGCTTGGATGCTAAAGCCTCAGAACTGACATACGCAGTAGCAATTTTTGGTAACTCGGTTTCCCGGGCGAGAAGCCCCAAAATAATGGCAGGGTATAGGGAGTGCAGTTGAAACTGATCTTTTGTGGGGCAGTTGGGAGAAAGCCTCCAGAGGGGATGCTGGTTCAGGATAGAGCAGGAGACGGAGGTGGGGAATTGTAGATAGGGGAATTGTTTTATATTATCTTTTTACTCTTTGCTGAAATATTAGTTGTAAATTACATGTAGAAATTACTGTGTTTTTTGTATGGTTATTATTGCCAATAACTTTGAGTTGCGGCAAATAAAGGCTTATCTCTCTCCGGAGGCAGTGCAAAACTTTTTTATTTGAAAGAATATTTGGCAGGCAGGGATATATAGGGCTTGGGTGGGTTTTTTGGGTAGGGTTGCAGGGGAGAGAGGCAGTTTGAGGGGAGGGATGGGTGTTTTTAATGAATTTTACTGTTGAATTATATTGTTGAATTTTTTTTATGGATTGTGAACCACCCTGAGCCTTATGGGAAGGGAGGCATATAAATTCGAAAAATAAATAAATACATAAGGGCAGTCAGGCAACGGAATGGGCTATCCAGAGAAGTTGTGGACTCTCCATCATTGGCGGTTTCTAGGAAGAGGCTGGATGAGCCTATGTCTGGGTTGATTTAGGTATGGCCAATCCTGTACCAAGCAGGGGGATGGATTCGATGACTCCTGCGGTCCCACCCAGCTCTATGATTCTGTGGGCACTTTCTGACATGCATTAAAGTGGACGTAATAGGTTTGGGTGGCGGGACGTGCATAGAAATTAGGCGCGACTTAGATAACATTGGAAAGGCGCACCATGCATGATTAAAGCTTTTTGGTGCACTGATAAATGTACTTGACCGAGCTGCAAAATTCAGATAGGTCGAGCGCACTTGTCAATGCAGCAAAAAGCTTCAACCATGTGCGGTGCACCTTTCCGACGTTACCAAAGCTGCACCTAATTTGAATGTGCGGCCTGCCACCAGAACTCATAAGTACACTTTCTTGCACATTGGAAAGCACCCTTAGTTGTCCATATTTTGCTTAAGGGGGAAGAAAAATTAGGACATTTGATATGGTGTTGTCTGGACCAAGTAAAATTTCTTGGCAGAGGAGCTGCACCTCCTATGCCACTTCCGCCCAAAAGAGCATGCCTCTGACTGTGAAATGCCAAGAGTCCATTGTGTCTTTTCCCTCTTATTTTAAGAAAGGGTTAACAGAATAGCAGTCGGCAATACAAGCAGATGCCTCCTGCAAGAGCTGCCCTTGCTAGCGTAGACAAATTGAAAGGCATTTTGCTCTCCCAGGATTTGGTCTCTTCTCGACACTTGAGTCATTGTTGGGAAGGAAGCTCTGTTCTCAGCCCTGCTGTGTATTTCATCAGGTTCATGGGAGATTGTAATGTACAGGCTGGTGTTATGCTAATTCCAATAAGTGCTTAATATATGCACAGAATGATCTACTAAGTAATATCATGCTTGGAAATTTTAATGCGCTAGACTGGCTTTAACACACCGCTCTTCTTTGAAGTCACAGACATTGCAAATTCAGTGACGCCAGCTTCTGTCTGGCCTTTGTGCGTGGGAGGGTGTAAGACAGGGTGGGGAACCTTCTTTCTCCCATCAGCCACTTGGACAATTGGTACAAGTTCGGTGGGCTGGCTAGATGTTGAGAGCAGGGGTGTTTAAGGAGTGCGCTCAGGATGGAGGAGAAGGGGAGGGTCCAGATGATGGATCTAGGCCATGAATCCATCCTCTATCCTTGAGTGCATGCCCTTCTCTCTGCTCCCTTCACCTTCAGCGCTTAAGGGTAAGAAATGGATCCAGGGGTGGGAATGAGCTCTGGAGGAGAAGATGGAATGAGGTCCCTCCACTCCAGTGTGCGTATGCACTCGACATGCATGTGGGCTTCCAGGTGTTAAAACTATGCTCCTGAGTCGATCTATGGGTCGGATCAAAGAATTAGATAGGGCCCAAATTAAAAACAAACAAACAGACAGACATACATGGGCTGGATTTGGCCTGTGGGCTGGAGAATTGATCTTTGCGCTGGGTTAATCCGATTGCACACTGCTGTGGTGGCTACGAATCGTGTCAGATCCTTGCAAGCCAACCCTTTGTGTCACGTGGCTGAAAACAAGGGAGCGCAGAGCTCCACTGAGGAGCAGTAGAAGTGGTAAGGGTTTCACAGAGCACTCAGAATGTGGGTTTGTGCTGCTCCTGCCCTAGCTTGCTCTGTAGGGTGGCACCCTGCAAGCACTTACAGGGAGTGCTATACTTATCCCAAATACTTATCAGTGCACCTTGCAAGTACTTAGGGATCCACATTCCTTCCAACCTTTCCAGTGGACAGAGCAATAAGCCCTGCCCCTTGGACAATAAAATCCACCTCTCAGCAAATAAGCTCCACCTTTCACATGTGCTTTTCTTGGAAGGCGACTAGGAAGGAAGTGCTCGAATACCAGTTTTGTGTGTCTGTCTGTCTCTTTCTCACTCTCTCTTGAAAGAGGGACACAAAGAGGGATTGTCTCTCCTAAGTAGGGACCGTTAGGAAGTATGGATCCCTTAAACTGCTCCAGACCAGAGGATCAGCTCATTTTGTCCTTAAAATACTTGGAACCCCCGTGTTTCAAAGCTCTATTAATATTTTCTCTCTCTTTTCTGGGGGAAGGAAAAAGTAATAATTGAAATGATTTCCTCTTTGCCCCTTGCTGCGACTTGGTATTGATTTAATTTTCACCCTTTGGAAGTGTTATCCGCACAGACCCAATGCGCCATTTCCAAGCGATACAATTCCTAGCAGGTGTCTAGCTAGTGTAAATAAGATGCAAGGTGAGTTAGTGGAGCCATAAGCGGCAACAGCAAACCAGGGAGGGCTGACTTGGTTAGGTTGCTGCAGCTGGTGCTATGGAGGAGTGATGGGACCTAGGGGTGGAACTGGGGTGTGGGTGGGGGGTTGTTCAGGAGGCAGCAAACCAGACACAGACAAGGAGCCAGGTTGTTGCCCTGCCTGACTCCTGTTCTATCCTTTCGTAGAGAGCAGGCCCAGTTAAGGGCCAATCACCGCATGGTGGGCGGGAGTCCCATCAGGCTGTCCGACGGGTCAACAGAACCAAATCAAGGGCCAAACTTGGCTGTACTGATGGCGCAGGGGTGCCAGCCACTAGCACCAGGGCCCCACGGACACGGGTTCAAGACCAGGTCCTTACAGTCCCCCAGGCCTCGGAGCCACAGTGCAGCTGTGCTGCCTTTTCCTATTAGAACTACATTTTTCTTCCACAGGGAAATCAATGATTATGGCTCTGTTCCATCTTTCCATTGACTTCACGGAGTTTTGGATCTCTTGTTTTTAATAGACTCCAGGAAGGTTTAGTTTGTCCCCCAGTGGCATCCGAGCATATCGGTAAGGTGACCTTTTTGATCTCAGGGCTCCCTGGAGGACCCCTGTCCTGTGATAGGAACCTCCAGAAAGTTTTATGAATTACCGGAACTGAACGTTCTCATCCCTGGAGAACCCGCTCTCCAGATTTCTCCCTGACTCCCTCATTAGATACATCTGTCACGGTACATCAAGTCAGCTGCACATTATCATGCTTTGCCATCATCCGGTGCGTTGCCATAGAAACGAGGGCTTGTTATTGCAAGATAAACAGTTGGACATTTTGGCCGAGTTACTGTGGGACCAACCTGGCAAGGATGAGAGGAAGTTGAATTAAATCTCAGATTTTCTGACCCCAGAAGCAGCATCTGGTGCAGCTACTGTATACGACAATTGAATTGTCCAAGGAGAAAGCAATCTTTTATTTTTTTTTTATTTTTAACAGAGGGAGAGTGTATTTTTATCAAGTGATCTGCTGTGACTTTGTCATTGGCTCTCTGAAAATAAGTGTCTGCCTTGTCAAATATTAACTGTTCCTAGGGGGAAGTGTTCTTTTCTTTGTCCCTTTCTCCTCCTTTTTTCTTCTTTTCTACCATTGCTTCTTTCCATTCCTTACAAAGTTCTGGGGTGGAATCTGTATTTAGTCAAAGATCAGAGCTGGAAAAATATTGGGGTGATGGGATGGGGGAGAGATTAGCCGGCCTTTTATTTGATGAAAAGCCGCAGGTATCCTAACACGTCTGAGTTCCAGCTGAGATCAAACAATATGCTAGAGTGAAATTTTCAAAAGCACCAAGTGACTTCGGTCATGTTCCAACGAGCAGTGGTAAACTGAAGTGTTTACATCAGTGTGTGTAATGCTTAGTGTGCAGTACTTGGACTGGGAGGTGGGGGCTGGTTTTGGTCTCCTTAGCCGGTAACTCACTGGGTGACCTTGGGCCAGTCACAATATTCTCTCAACCTAACCTACCTCACAGGGTTGTTGTGTTTATTAGTTACATGTAAAGTGCTCAGAGTGCCATGGCAGGGGGGTGCTATAGAAAAATGATGATGATTATTTAAGTAACTGCTCCATTTCAGTAGTGTTCAGATGAAAAGTGTAAACCAGTGGTTTCTAGATTAATGGTGCACATGATTCCCTTGATCCAGTCATTAATCTTGGGCAATCTGCCAGGACTTGGCCCGCTGGCTCTGACACTCCAGGTTGAGACCCCTCTCACAGGCTCACAGCTCTTGGGCACCTCAGCAGTTGTTCTCAGGAGTGGAGAGAAGCACTCTACCTTTCCCTGTTGCACTGGAATCGCTGTCCTAGACAGTCTCCTCCCTGGAGATATTCCCTTGGACACCAGTCCACCTCTGGGGAAAGAGTAGATCTCTGAGGGTCTGGTCCCTCTCCCCACACTGTGATCTATCAGAGACTCCCTTGTGATCGGCCAGCAGATCATGATCTATCTCTTGGCCACCCTGGTGAAAACCAAAGTAGTATTACATCAATTTCTCTTCATGTAATGACCACTGAACTAAGGTTGCTACCCTCACATTGATAAGCGTTCACTATTTCAAAATATAAACCGAAGCGGAGTATGTGCTCCTCATTTTTCAGAACGTACTTTCCCTGCACCTGAACGACCTCAGTTTAGTGCTCTGTGCGAACACTTCAGGAGTAAAACAGATGTACGACCTAACTACTCTGAATTGACTGTTCATCAGAACCTGGCTGCAGAAGCTTAAATCCTAATTTCCAAAAGGAAAGTAGGCACTAAGGAACCTCTGTCTCACTGAAAGTTAACTGGACTTAGTGGTAGATATTTCAAAGGCCAAAATGGCACTTACGATACCAGTTTTCCATTGAGTCAAAGAGAACCTGGGCCTAAATGCCAGTTTGGCCCTTGGAAAAGAGAACATAAGGGCAGATTTTCAAAGCTGAAAATGGGACTTAAGTTACTTGGGCTGGTTAATGGGAGAATTTCTCCTTGGAAGGGTAGTAATACCATAGGTAGTAAAATCAAATGGTAATGTCATACCGCTCCATAAAGTGTGGGACCTCTCATCGGTAGGGAACCTGGCCTAGACCGAGCCTGATGGATTCAGGCAGACAGCATGCCCAACCCAGCCTAGACATGATAACATTGGTTGGTCTTGTTGAGCTTGAGCCGTGCTTCATGCCTGATCCATTTATAGGAACCAGTCCTTTGACAACGTAACCTAGTGGATTTGGACTTGGATCTAGGAGACCAGGGTTCAAATCCCAGTCTAACTATGAACACAGACAGCTGGTGGCCTTGGGCAAGTCACTGTGTCTCCGCCTCAATTCCCCATTTGAAAAATGGGAATAATAATAATCCACCTCATAGGGTTGTTGTGAGGATGAACTAAGTAAGGATCCTAAAGCACCTAGACCACTGTGAGTGCTATAGAAAGGTTAAATAATGACTGAATATTGATAACTGAATAATGTATATATTACTCTGAATAAACCTATAGTAGAAGATTGTAATCCTTCAATACAATAATCATCCAAATTGGAACAGCCAATTTAACATTTGAATGGAATTTATTTGGATCGGTAACTGTGGTATAGAGGAATTGACTCACCCACCTATGTGGCCAGTCTAGGAATCCAACCCTAATCCTCTTGAGTCCTTTAGCATAGAGTGTTGCAAGCCCCTTCTTCCTATTATTTATAACTTTACATGATGAAAACCGGTGTAAAAGCCAAGGACTGGTTGTGGCTTGTTGCCCAAGGTGTCCTGTGAAGATGGTGGGTGTGCAGGGAGTGAGTTTAATATTCTAAAAAGGGCCCTTTTGCAACACTGTATTCTTAATTCTGCTCACAGCTAAATTAGCCAACAAGATTATTCTGTTTTCCCAAAGTGCCCCCTCCATGCCACCCGCAAACGCTGCTTCCATTAGCAGCTCTCCGGTTAATTTGTTTGAAGTGCTCCATCACAAGCATTTCATTAGGTGTGCCTTGCTGCAGTCAGTTCTTATCATTCCAAGTGGACATGAGGCACAGTGACCCGCTTTGTATCCATTTTCCCCTGATCCAAGGACATTTCCTAGGTTTCACTCCATGAAGTGCCCAGTTGGGCGTGATTTTTGTCCACTGCGTGGATTCTAAATGTATGCCAGACTGTATGGGCAGATATATTAGAAATGGAACACTGACATGGGAGTAATTATAACAGCAGACACGTGTCTCACAAATTTCCTCCCCCTGTAATTCTAGAGAGATGAGGATGCAGCCTATGTGGGTCAACATCTCTGCAAATTTTAGCCCAAAGTTACTCCCATGGCCACTGGTGCACTTGGCCTAAATCTCCATTATGACCTTTGAAATGGAGTCCAGTTGGTGTGAAACTAGGGGAAAGGAGTGCTCTGTTTTGGTTATATTTTAAGTCTGTGTTAAATGATCAGACTTTGCCTTCTAAAGTAAGACACAGTTCTGTCCCGAAGTTCTTGTACTACTTAAGAGAATAAATCACTGCTCCCTATTCACTCGTTCCACACACTGCTCATGATTTTGGGTGAAAACAGACCTAATGCTAACTCCACTTTAACAGTGCTTTAACATTTTTCATGCATGTTGCAGGGCTCCATAGGGCACCAATAGAGCCGTGCAACATGCATGAGAAATGTTAACGCTGTGTTAGCATGATGTTTGTTTTCCCCCTTTATAAACTTCTGACATACCCTCTCTTTGTATGGAAGCCGTTCATACCCTTCATCATCTTTGTTGCCCTTCTCTGCACCTTTTCTAGTCTTACTATATCCTCCTAGGGAGGAGCTGGTTGGTGGGTGAGTGTTCAGCCTCTGACTATTAGGCTACTTGAATTTGCGTGGCTAAATATTGATTTAGGTGCCCATGTTTAAAAACTTTAGCCTGGCTGCTTAGTATGCTGGGAGTTCCCATTGGAATCTTTGGTGGGGCAAAGTAATTTGGATGATAACTTGTAGGGATGTGCAAACAGAACGCGGTTCGGATGTTCGGTTGTTCGGTTCGAAAACTAAGTTCGGGTTCGGTTGTTCGGTTCGGTTGAACATTCGAAATAGCGCTATCGGTACCGATATTGATACCGAATTTGAAGATTATTTTTTTTTGTATCAGTATCATTTAGCCCTGAGACCATCCCTGGTCTCCACCCCTGGTGCCAGGAAGTCTGCTCCTCAGCTGCCTCCCCCTTCCAGTCACATTTTTCCCTCCTGAATGGGCCTTCGTCACATTTTTCCCCGTCCCGAACTCACCCGAACGTGACCGAACTGTTTGGTTGGTTTTGAGTTTGGTTTGGACGTTCGGTTCGGTCGTCCGAACAGACCGAGTTCGGTCCAAACTCCGAACGTTCGAGCCGCGTTCGCACATCCCTAATAATTTGGATTGGACCAACTGTTGTTGGTGAGAGTATACAAGCTTTTAGGCCTCACAGGACACTTCCTTGGACTGGTAATGAATCAGAACCGAGTTTGAACAATGCTATGACTTATTACCAGTCTGAGGGGGAACCCCGAGTGGATTGTGATGTTTAATAGAATCAGATTTTAAGGCCCATGGGCTCCCAGTTGAACAGCTCTAATTTACAGTAAGGAAAGTAAAGGCAAAAAATGGGGGATGAATGAGTTCGGAATCCTGTTTTCCTTATAATTTTATGCGCTGTTACACTGTGTTCCCTTGGCTCACAAAAGCATGATGGAAAAGCACATTTTATAACTCCTCCGAGTTGCATCCCCCCGTCCCCCCCCATGCTAAATACACCAGACCAGATTCTAGTTTTGTCTAAACTGTGAGTAACTCCACTGAAGGTACTGGGAGTTCCATTGGTGTAAATTCAGAGTAACCTTGAAAATCTGTCCCCCCTCCCCCCTGGTGTCTCATGCCCATGTTGCTGAGAGAGGAAAGAACAAACACGGCTTCTGTCAATAGATAAGGCCAGATGGAGAAGATGGGGAAAAATAATAATAATAAATTGTCGCAATGGAGTTGTCATAGAAACTCAACTCGATTTATCTAACTCTTGGTCACCCCAGGAGAGTGAATGACCTGAAATCAGCTTTGCCTGTGGTGCACACAATAGGTACGGGCTGTATTTGGGATCCCGTTATCTGAATTCCCACGGAAAAGGCCGCTGCCTTTTATGGTCTGGCAAGTAATTTGCATTTGGGTTAGGAAAAAATTATTATGAACCACATGGCTTGATTCTTTTTTTTTTTTTTTTTAAAATAGAAATGTTTTTTGGGTAGTTTTAAAAAAAAAGTTGCTTGAAAAATTTGCTGGTTAGAAAAATTCTGGGGAATGTATTTTCCTTATGGATGATTTTCCTTCCTTGAAAGGGAAAGGACTGAGCTGGATGCTCTTGTTTTACAGGAAACAGGAGCTGTTGAACAATACAGATGTGAGTGCTCCAGAGAGGCATTTGTCTCCGCCACTCACAGCTCCGCCAACCATGAAGGTAAGATGCTTGTGCCATTCATTATTAATGACAATCTTCATGTTTTATTCGTGTTCAGCTTTGCAAGAGGCAGGCTGCATCCCACAGCTCTTCCAAAGAGCAGGCAAAAGGAACATCCCAGACATATTGATCATGCATGGCCTAATGTTGCAAATGATGCTAGCTGTGGTTAATATCCATTTCAAAGCATTTCGGGCATCGGTGCTGCCTGCTCTCTTTGTACCAGATTTTTGCTTATATGGGGACATACATTTTTTATTATAGGCTATCGGGTTCTGGAGAATGATTTCCCCTCCCCCCCCCACAATTCCTGTTCCAACATCAAGGAGATAGGTTGAATATAGTGATCCATGTTCAGACAAGATCACTGCACAGAGCATCCAGCTGCTGGAATCGGGTTTCAGACCGGAGTGGCCATGAATACAAGCTTCAGATACACTTACGATCACACACTCGGTTTACCTGAATTTAAGGTATCAAGACAGAGGCATAGTATTCAGACCCACATTTAATCCATTAAGATGATTGATTGCGTCTGGGTTACACCCATCACAAGCGATTCCTGGTGATAATGGTGGGTGTCTTTTGACATAACAAAGATCAGGTGTCAAACCCCCTAAGCGTGTGTTTGGCCATTGTGTGTAAGCACCATAACAATCCCAACACCAGTTTGGCTGAACACGCAGTGTGAACACCATTGCATCACAAAGACGGTTGATGTGTTCCGGCTGAACATGTGGCGAACGTTGTGTCTAATGATATCACGTGGCATGTTAGCAAGTACAACATAGGAAACGAGGTAGTGGCACTTGTGTGCTGAGATCAGGTGGCGAGCAAAAAACTGATTTACCCCATGATGGGCTGTGTGTCTAAGCAGCGCCATGTGGTGAACACAGGGCCAAACTGGTGTACATATCAAGGTCAAAACACACACTTAGACATCCGTTGACATTATGTCTAAAGACACCCAGTAGCTCCTTAAGAGGTTTGGTGGTTGAGTTTGGTTGATTAAGGGAAAATGGGGGACATCCTTGTATTAGGAGGAGCACTCAGTCTGACAGGCCTTAGGAAATGTCCACTGTTCAAGGAACACATGGTTAGATGTTTAGTAGTAGCTAGCTGAAGAATGTTACAATGCAAGTTTTGGCAGTACAGACGTCCTGGTGTATACAACATAGGCTCCAGTCTTTTGCTCGTGGATTCTTTTGTTGGGTTTTCTTGGGTATGTCAAATTCCGCCTCAATGCAGGGGGTTGCACTAAATCAGTAGTTCTCAAACTCTTTACAGCATGACTAGCATGAGTTGGACTAGATAATTAATTCCCAAATTCTTTAGAGTGCAAGCATGAGCTGGATGAGAGCAGTAGTTCCCAAACCTTTTAGACCGTGATGCTCCTCTCTTTTGTTTGTGGTAACGTTAAGCTCCCCCAACACACACACCTTGCTCCATGTCCTCCCTGTGCCACCATGCCCCCATCTCACCCTCTTCTCCTAATACACTTCCCCCTTGCTATCCTGCCATTTTGGAAATTCCCTCTTGCTCTGTGAAAATGTCCCTGCATTCATTGGTGGGCATGGCCACATTAGAGAAACAATATGGTTGTAAGGGAGATGGAGTTATCTCCAGCCACGGCAAACCCAACATCGTGCTAGCTAAGATGGAAACGTGCTGGAAAGCAGAGTTTAAACGAATCCCTAGTATAACATGCCAACCCGTTGAAACGGAACGAGCCAACCTGAAACGAATGAATCGGCTGTTGAACAGCATCTGACCTTCATTCAGTTACTTGTTTTTATCTTTTTGTGGCGTACATTTGGACCAGACGTTTGTTTGTCTGCTTCCAGTTTTTACCCTACTCGTTTTCATCGTTCATGATGGAAATGACTGAAACTGGTAAAGAACAGAACGGAAAACGTCAAAAGCGACTGGAAAAAAACAACTGCAAGAACTTGGTGGTTCAAACAGTGTGATGAATTTTATTTGGGTTGACTACAGCCGCCTTGAAATTGTAGAAATTACCCCCCTCTGCAAATATTTATTCCACTGCCCGTTTCCGCTCTACTGCCAAGGCACTGTAGCTACTGAGTTGTCAGTGTTTCTCCCCCTCCCGGGAATCCACTTGTAACAAGGTAAGCATTGGAGTCCTGTCACAGCACACTGGAGAGCGCTTGCTGCCAAAGTATCTTTTGAGGAGTAATTCGAAAGTGGAGACTCGGAGCACGGCTTCTTCACAAGCAAAGAGATTAACGTTGTGTCTTGGATGGAGACGTTTGCCCTTTTTGATTAAACCGGCATCGGATCCCAGAACATATGAATGACAGGATAAGGTTATGAATTACGGGGACCCAAATATCTGAAGGACTGCCTGGTCCCTCATGTCCCACTGTGGCCTCTGGGGTCAGCTGGGAGCAGCCTCTTGCAGGTCCCATCTGCCCACCAAGTTTCTACAACAAGGGCAAGCAGAGAGGTATTCCTTGTGACTGCCTCAAAATTATGGAACTCCCTCCCCTTGGAGATTCATCTAAGCCCATGCCTGCTCTTCATATGGAAGCGATGTGGGACCTTTTTGCTTGACCAGGCATTTGGCAGGCAGGGGCAGGATTAGGAGTTGTGGATTTGTGGTGGTGGTGGGTTTGATTTTCCTTGTTGTATTTAATATATTTGTGGGGGGTGTTAGGGGATTTCATTTGGTTTTAGCTGAGTAGCTGTGAATATAATTTTGTGTTTTGTAACCCACCCAGAGCTGTAAGGGAAGGGGTGGGATTAAAATGTAAATAAATAAATAGAGGCCAATAGTGTTGCAAGGGTGATGAGGTTGGTGTAAACAATCCACCAATGAGAACTCTTGACCCTGTACAATCCCATTCTCACTTTTGAATTGTTCCAGCCAATAGACTCCAAGCATGTAAATTAGCTGGGGGAGGTAGAAGGGTGGCAGCAGACAGGGCCTGTGTCCTCAGTCCTGTGATATAGTAACGGCATTGGGGTTCTTACAGGGCTGAGGGGGGTTGGAAAAGAGCATGAAAGTCCAATTGTTTAAAAATGTGCATCATCCCAACATATACATAATCCCAACATATGCATTATTATTTTAGGGTTTCATAGGGAACAGATCCATGGCACAAGATTAATAAACTGGACCCTTCTCTTCCTGAGTGCAGCCGTTAAGCACCCCTGCCCGCAACTTCTGTGTTGCTCAGAACTTGTACTAATTTGGGAGGGGGACAAGTTTCCCCACCCAGTTGGCAGCTACAGTGCGGTGCCGAGATCCTAGTTCTGGGTAAAATAATCCCTGCAGGTGCTTTGCCAATGGTTTGTTTTCTCTTACCTCGTTAGGCTAATCACACGGTTCTCCTGCCTTAAGCTTTCCTGCGGCAACATGCCCGAGGCTGTCCTGAAGGGAGGGCAGAGCCACGATGCCTCATGCAAGGAGGAAGGTGGAAGTCACGGTAGGCGGCCTTGCCGACAGAACCTGTTCTTCTGCCGGGCTTCAGCCAGTTTGTGCGCCACCTGGCAAGGCAAAAGATGGTGAAATCACTCCTAGCAGGCGAATGTACTTTTGAATATAGCTGGGAGCGGGCTTCGCTGCTGGCAGGGTTTATTGCTGGGTTACTCTGACCTGGTTTGAGAAGATAAGTTATTTATTTATAAATTCATTGAATACCCTGCCACTCCTGCTCTAAGCAGCCCGGGGCGGTTTACAGTGTTAAACCATATGAAATCATTAAAACCATAAAATACAATAAAAAGGAAGGCACAAAACCAAAACCACCCCCATCCCACCCTACACCCCATCTCCCTCACCAATAGCCGGGTGGAACAGCAAGGCTTTACACATACAGCTTTTTGCTAGTGTCATTGGGTAGTTACTAGGGTCAAGGGTTGGGTCTTCTGGTTTTGAGTAGGCCAGAGCTCTTCAGCTCAGCAAAATAAGCTGCTCTAGTTCAGGACAGGCACTCTAGGGATTGTGCCTGAGGTAGATAAACCCATCCCAGGCTTATGCGTGACTCGGGGTGTCCAGCTGCTTTGTCTATTGTTGTTCCGTCTGTGTTGGTCATCTTATATGGGGGAAGGCAGATGTGGTTGATTTGTCCTGGGCCTCAGACATGACAGGGTCATAAGAACACAGGGTGAGTTTTAAAATTTGTTTTTTAAAAAATTGTTATCTTTTGTGGTGTTCGCCGCCCTGAGCTGCCTTTGGGCAGGAGGGGCGGGATACAAGTTTTAAATAACCCCTCCACCCCCCAAAATTAAAAAAAACCCACATAAGTGCCATACCGGGTCAGACCAATGGTCCGTTGAACCCAGCATCCTGTCTCGGACAGTGGCCAGTCACGGGGGCCTGGGAGAAGCAACCAACAGGTCAGCATGCTATCTATTCCCTGTGGGTCATCCCCAGGCTCCTGGCAGTAAAGGGTTTTGTTCCCCAATCCTCTCTCTCATTCCCCTCTCACATATATTATGGATATATGAATGAGACCAGAATCAGAGGCCCTGAGAGAAGGGTGTGGCCTTGAATAACCTCCTGTCTGCCCTGCTCGTATTAGCCAGGATAGGTTGCCTGAGCCTTCCTCTCTCCCTGGCCCTTCCCATTCTCCTTCCTGGAGCTCTGCTCTTCAGGGAAGCCGAAGTTGAGGACTCCTTCAATTTCCCAAACAGAATGGAGATTCTTGTGGTGATGGCTGTTCAAGATGATGGATTCTCTGTCGTGCAATCTATGTCCTAGTGAGGGCACTCTGTTTCATACTGAGGTAACGCCAGTGCACTTAAATGAGGAATTCCAGACTGGCAGTAGGGCCTCTATTTATCCTTCTGCAGAAGGGGCACAATATGTTCCCTGGGTTTGGTTTGTTAGCAATAACTGAGTCAGGCAGAGTAATTGGAAAAGAGGTTTTTATTAGAGCTGCCAAAACATCTTTGTTTTACATACTATTACTGACGCTCTAGTGTTGGTGTCCTGGAAACCCAGGACTGGCTTTTCTGAGGTGTTACTGTCCTACTTGACTAACATCTCATCAGGGTCTGAGTCGTGAGCGGAACAAATGATTAGGGTTGGGTGTCAGGAACCTGGGTGGACTGCAGAAGCAGAGAGAGTGTATTGTGCAGGAACGGTGAGACAGGAACAGGAAGTGGTGGTCTCCTCATTTCCACCAGGTGGAGCTATATATATCCAGCTGTAGCCAATCAGCAGGTGTGTGTGTGTTTGGCAGGGTGTAAGAGGAACATGGAGACCTCAACTAGGATCCAGGGCCCAAGTTCAGGCATGGCAGTGTGTCTATGGTGCCAGCAACCACCTAGAAATCCTGGGGCTGCCAGTTGAAAGCCCCTGTTCATTGCAGATTCCTCCTGAAATCTTACCCCAACTTTTTAGTACCCGGTCATACACACCCATCTCGGTGCCACTCGTACTAGAGGGAGGTTGTGAGAAAGAATCGATAGATGAGTGCTTCGAGTTGCACATAACGGCTTGTTGGCCACCAAACATTTGCAAACGCAAAGCACAAGTAAAAAGGTGACATCCAAGAGGAGACACAGCCAAGAGAAGAGGGGTGAGAAACCTCTTCCCTCCCAGGGGCCATTTTGAAAATCAGTAAAAGCGCCAAGGGCCGCATCGAAGTTGGAGGAGGGAGTGATCATGGGTTTCACTCAGGAAGAGGAAGGGATAGATCATAGATCTGTGCCATGGAGTTATCCTCTATCCTTGAGGGCATGCCCTCATCTCTGCGCCCTCCCCCTGAGCTTGGCCTTTCAGTGCCTGAGGGCAGGAAGTGACTCCAGGGGCCAGATCCAGGAACTGGAAAGGGGCCAAATGAAAGCTAGCCACAGGCCATGTTTAGCTCCCAGGCCTGAGGGAAAGTTTCCCACTCCTGCAACAGAGGTACATAGGAGGGTGTGGAGATAAGTGAATAGGCCCTTTTGACATGCCCATGCCCTTTTACCCCACCCCTTTATGCTACCCCTTTCCCTAGGACTGGGACATCATGTTACTTCAAGAAAATAGGTGTGACCATGTTGTGGGGGACTCTCTTCACCCCTGCCTACCTTTTGATGTGGTCCTGCCCAAAGGTGAAGGGCCAGGAGCAGCCAGGAAGTTGCTCCTGCACCCCTTCCCTCCCACACCCTCCTTTTTGGCACCCATGGTTCCAGTTTATTTTTGAATATAAGCAGCAGCAGTATCTTGTCTAGTTGTGGCTGGTGGGCCGGTTCATTACGATGAGCCTGGTTGCTTTGTAAATATTAAGCATCGTCTTATGAATGAAATTACGGTTTGGTTCTGCTTGCGTTTCTCATCCCACAATTTCCAGATTTAAATGTGGATCCATTTTGCGGATACATATTTAAATCAATTAAAACCTTTAAAATCCATTAAAAAAAATAAAATGCAAAAAAATCACTGCACATGTGTAAAATAGCCTCTGGACCATTCTGCGCATGCACGCCCTCTTCCAAAATGGCGGCAGTAGCTTCACCGTCATTTTGGAAAAGGGCAGCTGGTCTGTGAATGCACAGTGGCCATTTTGCACATGCACAGATGGGTTGCCATTTTGGAAGAGGGCGCGCATGTGCAGAATAGTTTGATGGTTATTTTGCATATGCATGCGCAGTGATTTTTTTATTTTTTAAAAAGTAAACTATTTTTTAAAAATGGTTTTTAAACTATACCACAACAGTTACGGTTTAGTATGGATTCATCCATATAGACTTATGAGCACTTGCATATCAATCTGAATCTGTAAGACTGCCCCTAGTAAATATGCCAACCCTCCCGGAAGAATCGGTGTATGCTTTATAAAACTATAGAGAAAGGGGCCATTACACCGTAATTTTGGCCTGCGGCTGCATGTGTCATCAAACTGTTAGAGTAACCAGAGCCTGGTTTCCACAGCTGTTTGCATGGATCCAGATTCCCAGGTTGGCCAGCAAAAGTTGAATCAAGTGACGGTTTGGCTCACTCTGAGTGGGGACAGAAGAACTTGATGTCCCAAATGCAGGGGAGTCCGTGGAGGATCAGGGACAGGCTGGGGATCAGCATGCTGTTCAAGGGCAGGACAAACAGAGGAGGAATAATGCAAAAGGAGGATCAGAAGGATGGATTAAGGGGGACGTTCAGAAGGGCCAGTTTCTAAGGCAGCCTCATACATCCCAGCAGAAGAGAATCAGCCCTATTCAACCAGCTAATGCAAATCTTGTGTCTTAAGTCACTTTTGAAAATGGGACTTGCCCTTCTAAGTTGTTGCTCTTAAAAAATATTACCCTCGCTACTTATTCACTTCTTCTCCATTGTCACTGAGGACCAGACCAAAAAACAATGGTTTTAATTTTCAGCAAGGTAGGTTTAGGTTAAGTAGTGGGATAAAAGTTCATAACCGTTGGGAGAGTTCAATGGTGGAACAAGTTGCCTAGAGAAGTGTTGGGCCCTCGTTTCCTGGGGTCTTCAAGAAACGATTGGACAGGAATCTGTTGGGGGTACTCCGGTTGGACTAGATGACCCTCGAATTTGCTTCCAACTCTACAGTTCTATCATTATGGGATTCTGTGAGCTCTGTGCTGCTCTAAGGTAAGAACAGTTGCATCTGACACAGCCTTTTCCCAAAATAATCAGACCCGTCTATCCTGTTAGGACAAGAACTTGTCCCCATCCTGATGGTGAAATTCCCTCCATGGCATTGGGCACAAGCTAGGTCTGTGTACCACTTATGTTCAATTGGAGTTCTATTTTGAGTACGCAGTTGGTGCTTACGAATTACACAGACCTTGTGAGGGCCTTCTGTGCAGGGGTGAATTTCTCATTTCGAAAGTAAGAAAAGGGCCACTTCAATACCTCTCCCCTGGTTATTTATTTGGTAGCACGACAACGCATTTGCACACCAGCATGCCAAACTCTTGTTTAACCAAAGCGATTCCGCTGTTAGTAGCTAAGCAGGTGTGATGATCATGATGACACACTGAGCTGCTTGTAAAGTTGGGGGAGATAGAAGGGTGTTGTGCTCCATGAAAAACAAACTAACGTTGGGAGAGGTTACATTTATAAACAAGAGGCAATTCTGTTTCTTGGTGTGCCCTTTAGCAAGAGGCAAAATGAGGTGTTTCTGACAATTAATGCCCAGCAATTTGGAACAGGAAGTTGAGGATTATGTGTTGAATCAGTAGAGGGAATGAAAGAAGGGTTGCTTTCGGTCACTGGCATCCCGCTTCTCCTAGTCAGTCAGTTGTTGATTGAGGCACACTGTAGGTGGCTTAGTTTTTTTCCTACTTAATTGTACTTTGAAGTAGAGCAGTAGTTCCAAGATTTTTTCCTATGGCATCACACTCCACAAAGAAACCAGTCACCGTGCTACCCTGACCAAAATAAATAAATAATTCCCTTGTAAGCTTAAAATGTATGTTTCAAAGAGACTTAGCTAAAAATTAAGTTGCTGGGGGTGCATGTGGATTTTTGTATGACGGGGGGAGGGGAGAAGGAAAGCTGGTAACCGAGCTGGCGATATTGCTGGGAAAGAGACTTGGGCAGTGGAAGAAAGAGAGGGGGTGGGTGGGGTGCGGCCAGAGGGGAAAACTGGGGTAGCAGAGGCTTTGAGGGAAGGAAGAGAGAAATTGTGCTGGTGCGGCCATCAACAGGGAGAGAGCACGATATACTACTTTTAAACTTTATTATTGGTTTATAACTTAATTTTTAGTTTTATTAGGGCGCTTCACAATATTAGTAGAAAACACCATAAAACAACTTCGAATCCACGCGAGATCAATTGTAGGAGTTTAAAGGGAGCGGGTAACGAAGGACGGTGTGTGTGTGGTGGATGTCATAGCTTGGGCAGAGCAGCAGCTCTAATGTAACTACTCTTGGGTGCATGTGTGCGCATTCCCAGATAGCAGAGGGGAAAGGTTGGGAGGAGGCTTCTTCCTCTGGACAGGAGTGGTCCAGTGACTCCACGTCCCTGTGCTTCTGGCACCCTAGCGGGTAGGGGCTGGAGCTCCACCCTGAGCAGGGCTATCTGCTTCTTTATGGGGAGTCTCCTCCCCCTGCCTGCTTTGCTGCTTCCTTTTGCAGCACTCCTGCACACTCTTTGCTCAGGGAGGCTGTAACAGGATGAGTTCTTGCAGGATCAGACCCTGGCAAGTCACACTTATGGGGAAATCAGCTCTCAAACAGTCACTTGGTCACAGGGAATTAGTACTCCAGTGTGTTTACTCTTGGAGCATTAGAACTTGACAGTGATATGCAGTTTCTTATGCTCTACACAAGTTTCTCCACTACCATCTTATACATATATCCACAGCCCATAACAGTATATGGGGCTACCTTTCTAATGCCAGGAACAAGCCCTCTGGCAACCCCGTCCATGTCTAGCCCCAGCTCCGCCAGGCTACTGTCTGTGGTGGGCTACTCACAGTTGGCAGCCTGCAGTCAGGCCTTAACACAGCCTTGTCCCTGGGCCTCTTCAGGCAATTTGCAGCCCTCTTCCTCAGTACCTTGAAAAGGATGGGGCATCAAGGCTCTTAGGCAGTCTCAGAACTCCTTTGCTATCCACGATGATCCTGCTGCATTCTCAACCATTCTTAGTTATCCTGCAGCATAGCTCCCTCAGGACCATGGACAGAGGTCCTACTAGGCTCCTGGTTCCAGCAGAGATCCTGCTTGGTCTACTACCAGACCCAGACTGATCCTCTTCTGCAGCCTGCCTCTTCTTATAGTGCCAGGTGGGAGGGGCTGACTCTTCAATCTCTCAACCTTAAAGGGCCAGTAGCATCCCCCACTCAACTCCGGGTGTTTGACATATTTCATCTGGTCTGGCTTTGCCAAGCCTTTTCCCCAGCTATAGCAGCCATAGTCCAGTCCTCAGTGGCAGTTGTCTTAAAGGGACAACAGCACTTCCAGGTGCACCCTCCCATAGAGGCCCTTTTCTCCATCCCTTTCACGTGGTGGCATTGTGACTAGCAACAGGCAATCCCCAGAGGCTGCTGTAGGGTGTCCTCACAGCCTGGAGAGTAGTTTCCCACAGTGATTCCCACAGTGGCAGCAGCCTTCAGGGACTCCACATTGTTGGTCACATCAACCTCCTTCCATGGCTTTTGTGTCTGTATGTACGCAGAGGTTAGATTGTGGCCTGATTTGAGAGTGAGTTGTAAATAGCAGGAAATGGATTTCTCCATTATGGCCTGTTGTTAACTTCTCTGAAGTGACTGAAGTTGGCTGTTGTCGGAGACAGGATGCTGGGCTAAATCGATCCTTGGTCTTACCCAGCATGACCCAGTCTGGCATTTCTGTGCCGTGACCAAAGTTGGCTGTGGTCGGAGACAGGATACTGGGCTGGATGGACCCTTAGTTTCACCCAGTACAACCCAGTCTGGTATTTCTCTGAAGTGGCCAAGTTGACTGTTGTCAGAGACAAATGCTGGGCTGGATGAACCTTTGGCCTCACCCAGTATGACCCAGTCTGGCACTTTGAATGATCTTGTAGATGCTTGCATAGTTTTTTCAATAGAATTTAAACCTTGAAAAGGTGTTCTCAGAATTAAATTGTCTCTTGTCTTTGTCAATCACAGAAGAAAGGCCAAAGTCTAACTGAGAATCCCAGCAAATAACCTTCTCTTAACCCTCAAATTGGTTCCTCCAGAACAGAAGACGTGCTTTCTTTGTTCCTTTTGGCAGCTAGTATGTTGTTTGTCTACAATGCTCTGAAGAAGATCCAATTTGCTCACAGATATCCTTGTGTGTTTGCATTGCTGCAGGGATGGGGAATGGGGACTAGCAGTTCTTGCAGATGCGACTCGGTGCCTTTGGCCAACCACAGGAAAGAAATCAATGCAAACAGTTTTTACTTCTGTTTGTTTATATATTTGGATTTATATCCTGCCCTATCCAGAGGGCTCAGGGTGTTAACAACACAAAATGAATGTAGAATAAAATACCAAAATTAATGAGATGCATAAATTAATACAATATATAAAATTTAAAAACAAAACAAAAAAACTACACACAAACACTCTCACACCCCCGGAAATTTATCCCCACCTGCCAAATGCCTGGCCAGCTAGAATGATCTTATGTTGCCTCAAAAAATAAAAATAATGGATATTGCCTTGCTGTGGATATCGCCATCCGCGTGAAAACTTGCACAAGGAAAACCATTTGCAGGACACAAAAAACAAGTTTTATTGGTTTGACCAAAGCCAGGAGCTATAGTACCTATTCTTGAAGGTAATCTGCTGGTATCTACTCGATTCACTGCTGATGCGCATGTGAACAGATTAATTCCAGTAACAATCAGAATATTCTTGTGAATGAAGATACCCATGAGGCTCGGTCAATGCTTTGACTTTCAACATGTTCTGTGATTACAAAGAGGCCCTCAGTTTCCAGTGACCACCTTTTCATAAGCAAATACATTTGGGCAGGATTAATTTCTGCAAAATTGTTATTCAAGAGCTGGCCTGCTACTCTGCTTCAACAGCAAAACCATGGACAGCTCATTAAAGAGGAGGATGATTTGTGGGTTGCCAGTGTGGTGTAATGGCTAAATGCATAGTACCGTACTACCTGGACCAGGAGGTAGGAGAGGACCCCGGTTTTAATCTCACCTTAGCCAGAAACACACTGGGTGACCTTGGGCCAGTCATAATATTCTCTCAGCCTAACCTACCAAACAGGGTTGAGAGGATAAAAAAGTTGTGTTATATGTAAAGTGCTCTGCGTGCCAGGCAAGGGGAGCGCTATATAAAAATAACCATGGGGCACGTGAGGATTGGGCCCACTGCACCTTGTGTGGCTGTACCCTTGGAGTTCTCTTTTCAGTTTTGGGCTCCTTGTCAAAAAGGATATTGACAAACTGGAGAACAAGGATTCCAAGGAGAACTATGAAGATGATCATGGGTCTAGAATACCAATCCTGTGAGGGAACTGGGCATGTTTAGTCTAGAGAAAGATGATTAAGGGGAGGGAACATGTTTCAAATAATCAAGCAGATGCCATAAGAAAGATGGAGAACATTTGTTCATCATTGCCACTGAGGACAGGATAAGAAGTGGTGGGTTTAAATTACAGGAAAGGTCGGTTTAGGTTAAATATTAGAGCTGGAGGACTCCTAACTGCTAGACCAGTTCAGCCGTGAAACCAGCTTTCTGCGGGAGGCAGTGGAATCCTCTTCTATACCAAGTAGAGCATGTCTGGAAAAAGTCTTGAAAGGCTGACTTGAGATTTCTGACTGCAGCTGCAGGTTTTATTCCCTTCCTAGAATCACAGAGATGGAAAGGGAACTCCAATGTCATCGAGTCCAACTCCCGCCCCACGGCAGAATATCCCTGTCTGTAGCGTCACGGAGAGATGCTTGTCTGGCTGGGTTTTAAAACCTCCAAAGGAGGAGCTTCCCCAACCTCCCTGGTCAGCTTATTCCATTGCTTGACGGCTCTCACAGTTAAGACCTTTTCCCTAATATTAAATCAGCCTAGCTGCTATTAAAGCCCATTCCCTCTTGTTCTGCCGCCTCTTTTCTCGAGGCTGAACATACCCAATTCTTTCAGCCTTGATTCATATGGCTGGTCCTCCAGCCCCCTTATCATCTTAATTGTTCCCCTCTGAACCTTCTCCAATTTCTCTATATCCTTCTTAAAGGGTGGTGCCCCAAAGTGGATACAATACTCCATGGGAGTCCCACCAGTGCAAAGTACAGATGTACCACTACTTCATGTCTCAATGCGGTGCACCTATTGATGCATCCTGAAATGCCATTTGCCGCCTTTTGCAGTAGCATGGCATTGCTCTGTTGCCCATCTCAAAACTTGTGTTTTCTTTGATGGGGAACAGAGAACTGCAGTCTTGCTAGTAGGGGCAATAGCTGGATCAATCATTATTATTGGAACAGTCACTCCTTGAATGAGGTCAACATGCCCTGGATGGGTGCATCTGAGGAATTCTGTGTGCCTATCCCATAGTGCCTCAGGAGGGAACAGAGTGCCCAGAGGATAAGCACAGAGAGAACCACCCTCGTGCCGGCACAGCAGTGCATTCTGGGACGCCCTAATGGTAAAACAGTTTGGAGGAAGGGAGGCTGGCCAAACTAGTTGTACAGGTGTAGTTTCAAAGAACAGGGTGCAATAGCCAACTATATTCCACACTGAGTGCTCCCTCCCTCGCCGTTTGTACTGCCAGAGAAACACAGAAGACTAGGAGACTCCTCTCCTAGCTGGACTCAAGACTGTCACCCAAAGAAATGAAGGTAAAATCCTACTGGTTTTCCTCGTTCACGAGACCGGTGGCTTCAGTCAGTGCCGTGTAGCGAGAGGCGAGCATCTCAAGCTGTGGTTGGTTGCCAGGCTTTTGGAGCTTTTTCAGTGTGATGGTCTGATGACTGAACATAACTGCTGCTCCTCTCCTCGGCCGTAGTTGGCTCTCTCCCCTCTCCCCCCCCCCCCCAACTTGCTTGTGCCTGCTCCCATCCCCTGCCTCTTCTCTCCCCCCCAGCCACCTTTCACCGCCTTCTCCCACTGCTTCCAGCTCCTTGGCAACAGTTGATTGTGTAACGGTATTTCCTTTGGTTAGGAAGCATGTCTTAGGGGCTGGTCAAGTAATTTTTTACAACCTTTTTTAGGGGACGGGGCTCAAATTCCAGTTTCAATTGCATTTTGATTTTTTTTTAAAAAAAGAAACCGAACTTTCATTTAAAAAAAAAAAAAAAAGTTAATGCGAAACTAATTCCTCCCCCCCCCCCCTAGAATTTTAAAATTTTATTTTGGTCATTTCCAAACGATGAGTATTTGTTTTCTTTTCAGATGTATTATGCATGCAGTGTATCATGGGGAATGTAGTCTTGGTCAACTCTCTCCCTCCCTTCAGATCCCTCCTAAAAATCTTCTACTTCTGTCAGGCTTTCTCTAACTTCTCAGCCCCATAAATTGCTCCTCTGTGCTGCTCCTTATTCAGTCTCATCCTTTTGGGGTCCCCCTAACCCCTTTTGCAAATAAGTGAGGCATGTTTACCTGTGACTTTTCAGCTTCATGAATATCTCTCTTTATGTGCCCATTCCTTTCTTCATTCTAGATTGTAAACCTCTTGGGACAGGGACCTGTTTCTAGTTATGTTTGCTGGTGCTATATAAATATTATTTTTTCTCTCTCTCTCTCTCTCTCAAATTGAGTAACATGTGTTGCAACATAGGAAGCTGCATTGGAATGCGTTGAATTTTGATAATGGAACAAGTAACTGGTACACAGAATTACAATTACTGCTGGTGAAAAGCAGAGTAGCTTATGTGAAACAGTTGCCTTGACATCATCAGAAGGATTTGCATAGATTATTTTTGTGGATAACAGAATCAAGACTCAGTCAGGTGAAAAATAGGACAACTGTGCACAGGACAGTTAGCTATGGCAGATCTCATGAGTTGAATAGTTTTAGAAGAGATAAGATGGACAACATTTTTTAGCTCATTGTATAGCTTGCTAGATAATGATAAATAATAGGCTGAGTCTGGCCCTCAGGCAGAGTCAGTCCCTAACAATATCACCTCTGTGTCCCGTGGAACTTTGACCTTCCAGAGCTGTCCCTTAATGGTGGGGTAAATAAAATAGAAATACAACTGGGAATGGCCTCTTTAGACTCTATGGTTTGTTTGCTAAAGGGCATCTATCTTCTTGCCCTAGGACGCAGAGGGGATTTACCTCCCTCTGAAGTACATTTTTTGGACACAAGTATGTGTGTTACTGCTTTCACCCATCATCACTTAATAACCTTCCCCGGAAGATATGACCCTGGGGTCAGTGTTGCTTGCATCACATTGAGTGGAAAAAAGTATCCCATTGATTTTAGTAGCAAGTGTCCAAGAAGACACTTCTTGAAGGAAACTATGCAGGTTTTTGGCCATCCTAGAAGTCTCATGATTTAGGGCTAAGGTTTTGATACACTGTTGCTTAGTGCATTTCACAGCATGGGTGTGGGGAAAAGATGAGTAGTGATGGAGAGTTTACAAATATAGAGCAAACCAGGGGTGGGAAATCCTTTGATGTAAGTCAGTAGGATTTTTCAGCTACAAAAGGTGCAACTTTTGTTATGAAATTTAAGGTCCTTATCGATAGGCCTTTGGCACCTCTGCTAAATTTGGTTGAAATTGGCCTGCAGGCTCCAAAATTATTAAAGAGGAGGGGAACAACACTCAATATTTGTGGGATTTTTCAGCTACAAATTGGGCCACTTTTCCCCTACAGGTGCAGTTAGGCTTATGAAGTTTTGGTTATACTATTACAACTGAATGGTTAGCTAATTCTGTAGTTAATAACTGAAATTCTGGATAGCTAATTGGTAAAATGATTGGTAACCGGCTGTAGTGGTTAAGTGATTAACCAAAAATACCGATGAATACTAATGCTTTACTGTTACTGCATATCCAATTGACTGTGTAACCAACTGACTGTGTTCAGCATTTTGTTGTTTTGTGGTTTACATTTGGACCAATAGCAAAGCTGCATCCAGAAGATTTGAGCCAGGTATCCAAATGGGAAACTGAGTTACACTGCTGGAAACCAGGGTCTGCGGGGGGTAAACAGGAAAGGGATTGTGGGTATCAGAACTAGCCCATAACTGTGGAATGGACAGAAACAGCAATGTGGTAACCCTAACCCAGTAAGTGGCTCAAAGTTGTAATAATGCAATCAGTCAGTTAATTGGATAATCCAGTGGTGGGGAACCTCAGGCCCAGGAGCCAAATGTTATCCATGGCTAGTTTTTACCTGGCCTTTTCCCGGTTACTAGATCAGGCCCCTGGAACCAGTTCCAACTCCCGAGCACTGAAAGACTGAGCTCGGGAGAATGGAGCAGAGATGAGGACATGCACACAAAGATAAGGGAGAGATCCGTGGCACAAATCCATGACCTGAACCCTCTTCTTCCTGAGTACATCCCTTACTCCAAACTTCTATGTGGCCCTGGGCTTGTACTGACTTACTAAGTAACTAACTTGTACTAACTTACAAAGTGGTCCCTGAGAGGGAAAAGGTTCCCCACTCCCTGAGTTAAGTTCTTAATTAATAAACGGATATTGCTTGGTAACCGATAGTTGCTGGGGTGAATTGGTTACGGCAGTTCCAACGTTTACCAGTTAGCGTGCGATTAACAGCTTCAGCTCTTGTCCCTACTTACCTTGAGACTTTGTGCCTCTACCAACATCAGTTGAAACTGACCTATGGGACCAGAACTTAAGGATGTAGACACATGCACGTACACAAACACGCTGCACAAACGTTCTCTATGTAGGAAACCAGGTTTCTTTCTTTCTTTTTTTTTTTTTTTTGCGCCTGTGGAAATATGAGGTTTTCTTTCCTGTTTCTCAATGAGTATTGCAGAAGGAGCCCCAAAGCCGTTTTCTTTACAATCGGCCCAGAAGGAAGGGAAGAGCTGATGGTTTTTCAAAGCGAGCTCTGAAGGTGGATTTGAAGAGTCAGGATTGCTATTTGCTCATTGGAGTGACAATTTGCAGAGGTTCACCTAATCCTCCTGGATTTAGTTCTCTTCCTTAATTCACTGCTTGTTTGCTTTGCCTAATATACTAGCCACTAAGATCACAGGAAGTTTCCCACTCGCTTTCCAGAGGGGAGCTCGTTATCTGATGGGTGGTATTCTCCTTAGCTGTTTGGCTACTCTGGTCAAAATAAATTTTTTGCTTTCTCACCTGAATATCATCTGGAGATGGGGAAGGATGCGTTCTGTTCTCTACCAAACAGCTGATCAGAAGTGACACTTGTTGCCAGAAAATATTGTGAAGGACAAGAGCATAGTTGGGTTCAAAGGGGTACTGGATACTTTCTTAGAGGATAGGTCCATAAAATATTAGTCAAATTGGCCACAAAGATTATGAGTCTGACTGTCGGGGTCTGGGAAGGAATACCAGGAAATGGATCATTCCATTGTGACCTGTTGTCTATTTCCCTGAAGCAATGGATGCTGGTCCCAGCCAGAGACAGGGTACTGGGCTAGATGGACCATTAGTCTGCCCATTATAGCAATACTTATGTTCTTGTGTTCTTAGGAGCATGAGTCCTGGGGGGTTGTGTTTGGCTAGGACTGAAGTTCAAATTCTGCCTGGTTCCGATTTCAGTTGGAACTGAACAAATGAAATTTTGTCAAGTCCAAACAAAATCAGAATGAATGATCCGTTCTGATTGTTCATTCTGATTTCTAATTGGACTGGATGAAAAAATAACAAAAGGGCAATTTGTGCATGTGCAGTGGCACTGCTCCTATCCAAAATGGCATCACTCATGCCACCGCCATTTTGGGTATGGGAAGCACCATTACTGTGGTGCTGCCCATACCCAAATCGGTATGGACTGGTGGTCTGATCGGAATCTTTTCTGATTGGAAATCCAGCTAAAATATTAAACATGTGTTTCATTTTTGTGGCAGTATCTGTAAAAACAGAACAGCTGTTTCAATCCAGCCCTATGCCTGGGCTTCTTGGGTAGGGACCGAAGGGTCTGCATGCATCTCGGAGCATCCCTGAGATGTTCTGAAAGTCTCAGGAACTCTTTGGTGCTGTCCTTGGCAAGGTATCCAGGTGAGCAGGAATGGGCAGGGCTACCACTAACTAAAGCATCTCCCTGGAAGGTCCACTGTTAGGACGAGATGGCAAAATCTTCCCAGTGAGATAAGCTTCCCAGTAGATTGAATGGGGCACCTGTTTCTCATTTGATCTTCGGCTGTGAGAAGCACAGAGGAGTCTATTGTAGTGGACAAGCAACATGGTGGAGTGGAAAAGGTGAGGAGGAGCATGGCCATGATGATGGCTGGCCATGATGGCAAACCCAGCCTGATGCAATTCTGCTCAAGGTCAGATGTCCCAAAAAGCATCAGGGAGTGCTAAAACAATGACTGGATTTTGTATTTGTGGATGCTATTTGTGTTTTCCGATAGCCATCTGAACATCCAAGTTATCTATCCAGAGTTGAAATGGGTAGGTCACATTTTCTCACCGTTTCTCTGTTTGCCTTGGTTCCCCATCTGTATAATAATAATAATAATAATAAATAATGTATCATTTATATTGCACCAGCAATGTACCTGGCGCTGTACAATCATGACCTATTCCACAGGGTGGCTGTGAGGGTGAACTCGATGGAGGCCCATAAAGCACTCTGAATGCTGAAAGTACTGTATAAATGATTTTTAAAAAGTCAAGTAATTCAAATGTGGAATGGGTGCAGCTACCAAAGAGGTGACCATGTTGAAAATGCTCCCTTGCCATTCCGTGCCTTGCCTTTGCCAGACAGACCACGGGAGACCGGGCAAAAACGCGACACAGCCCTTTCTAGGTCTGTAGCGGCTCTTTTCTCCCACCGAGAAGCATGGAGTGTTTGTTTTCTTGAAGAGGCTGTAATTGATGAGCTTTGTTATCCTAATGGATTCTATCAGTCGTTCCTGCCTCTGCCAGATGAAACATATTGTGGGAGTAATTTATTTCATGTGGCAGCAAGGTATTAAGTTGTTTAGTAACATTTGGCCTACATTCAAATTGGTTTTCATGTGTGTGCTTGCGAGCTGAACCCCAAGGTCTCTTAAGAGCTTGTTGCATCTGCAGTTAAATTACCTCCTTTTTGAGGCTCTCTCCTGATGAGTTCTTAATTTTACCATCCGGGGGTGGGTGGGCTGTGAGTGCCTGTGTATTTGATTAAATGTTGGCTCTTGTTCTGCAAACAGTTTGCTTTGGTTGGTTTTGTTTTAATGATGTTTCTGGAGGAAAGCGGTAGCTCTTAATTGAACTTGCAGGGAGTGAATTGTGAGGCCTGCTAGTTGGAGCTGCTACTTTGGGATTTTAATATCCCCCCTTAGATAAGCATATGATGATGTATGCCTGAGTGACTGACCTTCCATTCTGGACTGAGCGGGATGGTGCGAGGGAGCAGTTTTTAGGACTGTACCTCTACTACAGAGGTTGCCAAATGCTGGGTCAGGACACCACATGGGATCAGGTCTTACGCAAAAGAGGTCTTGACCATGACTGATGTTTGATGTACTTTGCATGTTTTCGTTGTCTGGGAACACAGGATTATAGTTAAACCTTGAAATAAGGGGCCACATGGTCAATTTTTAAAAATGATTCCTATAGCCCTTTCAGGGGTAACTGCTTTACAGTCCATATCAAGGCCATTCTTGGAACTACCATGTGGGGTAGATCATCACTGTTCCCATTTTACAAATGAAAAACTGAGGCTGAGAGATGGTGGGGCCTATCCGATGCCCCACGTGAGACTCTCGTGCATGTCGATTGGAGCACATTGTGTTGTGCGGAACACATGGAGATCCTGCTTGGGATTGCAGCCAGCCAATGACTTGCTTTGCCCTGGACTGGCCAGGGAGTCCTTAGCTAAGATGGGATTTGAACTCTGGTCTCTCAAGTCCAAACCCAACCTGCTCAAGTAGGTTACACTGGGTCTCATTTTGAGAACTGCTGATCTAATAAAGTCTTCTCCTTCCCGAGGACAAGACCAGTTCAGTGCTCCATCTTCTCCCTGTGCCCCCAACCCCACATTCTCTCTCAATCCATGAACTCTTTTTGGCTAAGATAGGATTTGTACCCCGTCTTAGCCATGAATGCTAGTTAGCCATGGGATTAATGAGCCACGAGGGGATAATTACAACCTATTCTAGCCGGTATAATTTTGTAGTGGATCACTTGAGGAGCAAAGGATTGAGGCTGGAGTGAGTATTTGGTCAAATACCAATTTTTATGAATTTGATATACTTGTTTCCATATTTCCTGTCAGCCCAGAGTTGCTGATCACAGGTTTCCCTCATAGGAATCCTTCTCAGCGCTGTTGGGCTAGGTCACTACCGTCCTGAGCCCCAGGAGGCAGCTTTTCTGAGGTCAAAGGTGGCATTGCTTCAATGTTGGATGCTCACCACTTCGCTTATTTATCCCACATTCTCAAGAATCTTTGTCATTTCTGCTGTCCTATATTTGCTTCTTTTGCCTTATTTAGGTTTTTAAATCTCTCCGGGGTAGTGAACGCGTCTCTCTTGGTGTGACGGGTGCGGTGTCATTTTTAGCCCTGTGGATAATTATTTTACGCTAATAAGAGTCGGCTTTTACCTCATAAAGCCTTTTGGAATTTGCCTGCTCTCTGCTGTTTCCAGTCACTTCCTTTGACTGTCCCCAATTAAAGCACCAGCTGGGTTTTGATGTTTAGCTTTACTCTTGAGATGACGTCACGATCTCCGTGAGCACACCTTGTACTCCGCTGGGCTTCTCGGAACACACGGCTCAATCACGCACCAACTCTCTTAGAGGGGGTTGCGGCACCAACTCCCGTTGGGCGTAGTGTGAAATCGTTTGCCACTTCCTATGCTCCTTGATGATTCCATCTTCTCTACCGACTGATTCAAGGGGTGGGATGTGAAATCAGGGCTGGATGCAGGGAAGTTAGGGGCCTGTGGGATATGATGGCATGGGCCGTTCTCCAGACATAGGAATGTCTGATCAGACCAGAGGTGGTCCGCTGGGGAAATTTTCATTTTGTTTCTGTTCCATTTCATTTCCTTTTAAATTTCTGGATTTAAATATGCGTCTGTATTTTAAATCACTTTAAAAATAAAAAAAATAATAAGAAAATTACTGCGCATTCGCAAAATGGCCACTAAGCCGTTCTGCACACGTGCACCTTTTTTGCCAAATGGTGGCGGCAGCGTCGCCACCATTTTCGAAAAGGGTAGCCGGTCTGCAAACGTGCAGTGGCCATTTTGTGCATACGCAGACTGGCTGCCCTTTGCCAAAATGGCAATGACACTGCCACCGCCATTTTTAAAAAGGGTGCGCATGGTCCGGCAACCATTTTGTGCAGCCATTTAATTTTTAAAATTTTAGAACTGAATTGGAACAGGCTCGTCATCCGTATTTCGGTTCGGTTCGTATGAATCAATAATGGCCCGATCTGTGCCATCACGGATTAATCTGAATCTGAACTTCCTATACCTAGACTAGACACACACAGACTCGACCATTAGAAAAAGGGAAGTGTGACTCTAATTAATTTTTGGTGTTTAGTTAAACATAGCATCCCCCTCAGAACCTGGTGCTCTCTGCGTTGCTGGCCCGACAAGCCCGTTTGTTAAACACATATGTTGTTTCCCGTTGACTCATGGGCCATGTGTTGGGGATACCCTCCTGAATTACCCTGGAGACTTCGTAGACTTGTGCTCCCTGCATATGAAGCTTTGTGAACCCATATTTTATACTGGTCCTCCTCACACTCATTTTGTCATCTCAGGCTTATTCATGAGCCCTGTGTGTTGGGGGGCCCTACACGATTCCTTTTGGGATAAGAGTTGAGAAATAGGAAATGGAGTGGACCTTGGAGAAGTAAACATGACAACTGGTTCAAAACAGACCACCTGTTATCGCAGAATGGTTTCACAAAAACAAAAGGCCTGTTGGAAGTCTGATCAGAATTCTGATTAATTGGAATTGCAATTGGTCCTCTTATGTATGTGCAAATTGGCACCCGGCTGCACTGCACAAGCGCAAAATGGTGGCGGTTGTGATGATGTCAACATTTTGTGTACGGCCACTTCGTGCAATATGGTCGGGCGCCATTTTGCACCTGTGCAAAAAGACCGTTTAAAAATATATATATATATTTTTTTTAGCATTCCGGTTGAACAATTGTTCTGACTTTTGTTGGAACAAGATTCCATTTCACACCTAAGAAATACCCAGACTGACCACTGTTTTTTTCTTTTTCTGATCTCGCAATTGTAGATCTCGTACTCCAACTTTTTACATGCTTGAGGAAGGGCTCTATGGCCTGAAAACCTAGATACTTTTACAAACAGAAGTTCAATAAAAGAGATCATCTGAACTTTGCCTCCAGCTCTTACATTTGGGATCAACATGGCAACTACCTTCTCTCTAGACTTAATCAGCAAATCATCCTTACCCCATGGTCAAGTCTGCCCTAGTATAGTACAGGTTATCAGCTACTCTGTGAGAGTTTGGAATTCAACTCGGTGTCTTTAAAGCAGGTCCTATTTAGTAGCAGGCCCATCTCCTCCGGTAACATTTTAATGCAGGGGAATTTGCGTAGCGTTTCTTGTGCTCCTTGTCTGCATAGCCCAAACTCCTCATTTTCTCTTTTGCCCCTCAGGGAGCTTTGCCTGATTTAATTAAAGAGATGCACACCAAATTAAAGACCATCTTTTATTTAGCCTACAATGTTCTACTCCAGCAAATAGGAGACTGCAGTTAGCGTAACAAATACTTGGCCTTTTGAATTGGGACATTAATCTTGCAATCTGTGCTTACCCCAATGCCCGGCTGCTATTGGGGACTGGATGAGGATGAGCCGATTTGAAGCTAAATCCAGATAAGACTGAAGTGATAACGATTGGCTGATTTTGTGTCTTGGAGGGGATTAGGGCCTCTGCTATTGAGGGGGTCTGTGCCCCCTCTTGTTATCCAGGTTTGCAGCTTGGGAATGCTTCTGAACCCTTCTGCTGTGCCCAGAACCTCTGGTTGCGGCAGTGTGTCACGGGTTGGAGGTCCGCACCCGCACTTGACCAGGTTTGAGTGACTCAGTTTCCCTCGCTTACAGCCCACTTGAATCAGGTTTTCTCTCTGGCCGATTCAGCAGGGACAACCCCTTTGTCACCCAAGGGCCCGATCCTTCCCGTTTACAGACTCTTTCTCTCTGGGGTCCCAAGAGCTTGAAAACTCTTGTAGCTCGTTGTGTTTCCAATGTTAGACACAGACACTTCATAAAGATAAGAAGTTAGTTTATTGATTACATAAGCAAGATAGTTGATACAGAGTGGTAACTAGAAATCAAAGGTAAATATAACACACTCCTAATCTATACTGGTTGAGTTCCTAGATTAGAATCTTACCCTATGAAGCTCCATAGAATCAGTCTGTACACAGCCAGTTTGGTGATGTTGGCCGGGCTCTGGTTCTTAAGGTTAGAAATCAAAGTCCTGGTCTCAGTGAATGTCTTCCAGCCTTGCTAGCTGGCAGGATCCAGGATGCAGATGAGATTGCTCAAGATGGCTCTGTCTCTCCTTTGTCTTGTCTCCCTTTAAATACATTTTCCTCGTCTCTTTGTTTGAGTTTTCCCACTCATGAGCTTGTGTGTTTCCTCGCATAGGCAACCCAGGCAAACAGGAAGCTTCATTTGCAAGCAAATGGGTTTCTGTCTGACGAGGCTTCCCAAATACACATTCTTTAAATTGTCTACACTTCCTGGAGTCCCCCCGACTGTCAGTTAACAGCCCATAATTACATGAACTGAGCTGTCCGTTCTCAACATTACATCCATGTTTGACCTCCAGCTTTACATATTTACTAGGCTTGTAGCCTACGTGTAGACCAGTCTCACACATGTGGCCCTATGTTCCTTCGTGACACAGTGGCCAGGAGCGCTTTTCACCAACTCCATCTGGTGAGGAGACTGCGTCCTTTTCTTTATGATTCGGCTCCAGCCACCGTCACCCGTGCTTTCATCACATCGTGGCTAGACTACTGCAGTGCGCTCTGTGCGGGGCCGCCCTTGGGGACTGTCTGGAAGTTGCAGCTGATGCAGAATGCGGTGGCCCGACTCCTTTCATGGGTGAGTCCCTGTGAGCACATTATACCTGCGTTCTATAATCTGCCCTAACTTCCTATAACTGTCCTGGCACAATTCAAGGTGCTGGTTCTGACATTCCCCAAATAGCTGAGAGACCGCCTTTCCTTCCATGCCCCATTGTGACCCCTGCAATTGTCCGCGAGCACACTCCTACGGGTACCACCTGCCAATCTTGTTCCTACAAGAAGGGCCCGCAGGGAGGCATTCTCATTGGCTGTCCCTGTGTTGTGGAGCTCCCATCCCCCAGAAGTCCGCCTGAGCATTTTCCGAAGACCATATAAAACAGGGGTTGACGTGGGACAATTTAGGGGTAAGGGTGGTTTATAATGAGGTTTTTAAAATGGAGTTTTATTTTATTTTTAATGTGTGGGTTTATTGTGTAAGCTCCCCTGAGCCTTGGGAAAAGGGCAAGGTAGAAATTAGAATAAATAAAATAGGCCCAATACAATTTTGATGGGAATATACAAAGAGGAGCTTCAGCTTTAGGTCCTGATCTTAGAAATGGTTGTTTATTTGGGGAGCGACGCGCACACGCATGATCGTAAGCAGTGCCATACTAGGTCAGACCAATGGCCCATTGAGCCCAGCATCCTGTCTCCTTCTTCTGGCTAATAACTGCTAATGGACATAGCCTCCAGAAACTTGTCCAATCCTGTTTGAAACCCAGCTATGCTACTGGCGTTGACCACATCGTCCGGCAACAAATTCCCCAACTTGATTGTGCGTTCAGTGAAAAAATACTTTCTTTTATTTGTTTTAAATCTACTTACTAGCTTTATGGAGTGTCCCCTAATTCTAATACTATTTAAGATGGTGAATAACCCGTTCCCTATTTACTCGTTCCACACCACTCACGGTTTTATAAACTTCTATCATATCCCCTCTGACGTCTTCCCTCCAAGCTGAAGAACCCCAAAATGTCTAGTCTCTGTTCATACGGGAGCCATTCCATACCCTGTATCATTTTTGTTGCCCTTCTCTGTACCTTCTCTATTTTAACTATATCTTATTTGAGATGGGGTGACCAGAAACTGAACACAGTATTCAAGGCGCGGTTGCACCATAGCTTTGGTGTTGGAGACAGGATACTGGGCTAGATGGAGCATTGATCCAACCCAATGGGGGTAGTTTTTATGCTGTGAAATGCCGCTACGCTTGGGAATTTGCGATTAAACTCAGCATGACGGGCCTGTCTCTTGCTTCCACAGATTAAGAAATGCATGGGGAGGCAAGGGACAATACCTGGGTTTTGTATAGAATGATCCAGTCCTCCTTTGATCACACACCACAGACCCCTGCTGCCTTACCCCCACTGCTCAGACAAAGGTGCCTCTGATATTGGTGGCTGGTTTTGTTTGACGGAGACCAGCAGGATCAGAGATTACCAACTAGCTGGAGGCTTCCTGTTTCATTGTTGATTATTCTCCCCCCCCCCCCTTTCTATCGTTGTGTAATTATGGCCATTAAAAGGCAATTAGTGGTTTACTCTGTGTTGCAATGAGATGAAAAGACTCTCAAAACCTTTCTCTCATTGTACGCCTGCCCTCTAAGGAAGTTGAGCCGGCAACCCTGTGACTGGAGTCCACTCCACCCAGAACCAAAAGTGACGATTTTCAAAGACCGCTCTAAATTATATGTTGAAATCGGGGCTGTGGGGTCTCGATGCAGCACGCCAAAGGAGTGCGTTTAATTTGTTAGGAAGCTGCAGGTGGGGATCCCATTCTATTTTGCCAGGGAGTGTTGGCAGTGCTGAGCGTTAATACACAGAAGTCCTATTCCTTTCAATCCAAAAGCAAGGGCGTCTGATAGGCTGTCTTGGGTTTGTTTGTCAAGAGAGCCAGGGTAGGCTAGTGGATAAGGTCGTGACCTTTGGCCTCGCAGACCAGGGTTCAAATCTTGGCTTAGCTAAAAACTCACTGGGTGTCTGCCAGGGATACTTGGGATCAAGGGTAGGTACAGAATCAGGGACAGATTAGGAAGCATTGAGTGATCAGATGATCTGCCCAGCTCCTTGCTGTTCATTTGGTAGGCAGGAAATCAGGAGGATGGGCAGGGTAAGCCTGGAGCAACAGCCAGTCAGGATGCTGAGATGGGTGGCCATAGTTTCTGTAAGCAGGGAAGGCGGGGCGCAACCAGAACATGGCACGGTGATGCAGAGAAGCCTATTGCTGCCAGGACCCGAAAAGTGTTGCTTCTTGGCTCAACTTCTCACAGTGGATTTAGGCAAGTCTCTATCAGCCTCAGTTCTCCATCTGTAAAGTGGGAATAATGCAAAGTGAGAAATCTGATGCCAGAATGCTGTGAAATGGACAGGGTTGTGGCTATGGAATGGGACAGAGTGAAGGGGCTTTCATAGCGTCATTCAGAAACTCCCCATCCCAAGTAAATTTGCTGGTGGCTTCGACTGGTGGTTAGACCACCCTAGGATATTGCCTAGATCCCTGTCCCCAGGTAAGTATGGTTTAGTGCTTTTGTGCACCAGCCCATCGTGTAACAGTGCCATGGTGCTACAGCAGCAGGGTAACAGCAGTGCTGCACAAGCCTTTGGTATGCAACAACGCTAAATGGTACCGAACGTTGGGAGGACTGAAATACAGGACTAACATGCAACTGTTCAGTCCTCCGACTGGGCTCCTTCCCATATTCATTAAGACTATCCAAATCTGCAAATAATCATCGTGAATGTGAAAAGAGCCATTTGTTTCAGCTCCAGATTATGGTTCATGTTCTTCGAAGAAGCTATCGGGCAGAAGCAAAAATATATTTGTTAGAACAGGGATGGGGAACCCTTTTCCTCGCCGGGGCCACTTTGAAAATTAGGGCCAGATAGGATTTGGAAGTAAGGGTGCCCAATAGTATGTTCTCCTAATTCGCAGGAGCAATCCCTCTTTGAGTGGTGAATCCCACTGTCTTTCTTTCAGGGGTCAAAGCCTCTCTTTTACGAGAGAGAGAGAGACTGGATTTTAAGCCCCAGGCACCTCTTTCCTGATTGCCTCCCAGGAAAAGCCCTTGAGTAGACAATGGGGAGATGATGGAATGAGAAGAAATTAAGCAGAATGAGGAGCAGGAGAGCTTCTATCCATAATCATGCACTTGGAACATTGGGAGGTGTGTGCATGCATGTAAGTGCATGAGGGGGCAGAGCTTATTTGTGCAGGGTGGAGCTTGTCTCTCTCTTGGACCCCTCAAAACGTTGAGAGGATCCAGGTTGTGGTTCTAGGACATGCTTCATGGTTCTAGGATCCAGGTCATGCTCAAGGACATTGCCAGTGCCATTTTGGAAAAGGGACGCACATGTGCAGAACCATCCCAGTGGCCATTTTGCTCATGTGCAGTTATTTTTTAAAAAAAATTTTTTTAAATAAAATAAAACGAAAAAATTAAACAAAAACGGTACAGCCCTTTACACAAACCCCCGAAACCGAAGGGGTCCTTGGAAACAAAAAATAAAATTAAAACGACTGATGTCTCCTGCACAGCCCTAGGGCCAAGTAAAAATCGGCCATGGTCGAGATTTTGCCCATGGGCCAGACTTGTTTCTCCACCCTTGTGTTATAATTAGAATCAGGCTCTTTGAATCTTCAGGGCTTTGGTTTGAAGCAAATTGTTACACCCATCCGTTTGACTAAATTCAGCTTCTGCCACCCACAGTGAGCAAATACCGTTCAGAATATCAACACCTTATGAACTCTTTGTGCTTGACTGCCATTGATTCATTTTCTCCCCTATTGTAATCTCTCTTTTTTCCAACGCATCTTGGTTGCTTATCAGCTGGAGACGGCATCAGTCCATTTTTCTGATTGCAACCTGCCCCCTTGACTGTACTCGTGGAGTAAATGGACTGTCGCAACCAGAATGTCTGTGTTTCAGCTCCTATAAGTGAAGTCGCGTGAAAGGGACACCGTGTGGTGTTTCTGTATGTGCCGCTTAGCACAGGGCTGCCTTAACAGCAATGTCCTTCTTCATTTGCCGAGATAATGTCGCTGTGAAAGCACAGAAGGCAGATTAGAAGCTGGCGGGCAGAGTAAACAGAGCCACATGTTTAAAATTCAATATTGTCAGATAGCAAATCATTTTGGTGTTGACTGGGAGTCTGTAAAGTCTAGCTCTGCAACACAAGCTGCCCAGCTCTCATTTTGTAAGTTGTCTAATACAGGGGATTCATTTGACCCTTTTGAAAGAACAGTGACTCTTTCAAACAAAGATGGATGCTGAGCAGTTTCCGTCTTGATCAACTTGTTCCTCTCCAGCAAGCAGCCTGTGCTTTATGGTTATCGATGGCTGGCGAAAGGGAGAGTCATTAAAGAATGATGTGGCATTGATTAGACTGACTTTAACCTCGTAGTTCAGAATCCTGATGGTTCATTCCTCTTCACGAGAAGAGGTGGAGATACGATCCTAGTCATTAGCTATAGCTCATTCAAAAGTTCTGGTCCCAAGGGAGAAATTACTGAATGAAACCATCGCTTGTGCTATGCAGCAGGCAAGATTGGATGCTTATAATAATCCTTCCTGGCCTTAAAATGCAGTTCTGCCCCACGTGTAGAATCTGAGCGCCTTCCTATCAGATCGGCCTAGAGACACTGCAGAACTTCTCCTGCTCTGCTGGCTCGCTGGTACCGGGGTGTAGTCAGGGCACTGTCTGAGAACCAGGAGAAAAGATGTCAAATCCTTAATCTCCCCCTCATATGAAGATTTTGGGATAACGTCCCAGTAGTGAGATGCTGCTTTCGGTATAGTCGGTGCAGTTTTCCAGACCTTTTTTGATTCCACCCCTGCCTCCCTGAGGCTGCAGCCTAGTTAGAACCCAGACCTTTGTCAATCTGTAGCCAAGAAATGAGCAAACGGCTTTGGTCATAGACGGTCAAGGAAACACGCTCTGCTTCTAGTACAGGAGAGTTGTCGGCCTTGTTGGTCCTTCTCTGTAGCCACCGTTGAGTCTAGTAACAGCAGCTCGAGGAAAGACATGGGAGGGAGTGCTAGAGGAGGAGAGCTTTCCTGCAGTTAGGCCCAGAAAAAGCGATGCCTGTCGTGGTGGATCCCACGGAGCGATGGTGATAGTGGGAGTGGTGCTCCAGGAGTGTCCTCTCCCACCTCTGCCGTCCACTTGGAGATCTAGTTCCACCTCTGCTGTCCCCACTGCTCCAGGCAACAGTGATGGCAGAATTACGTTCAGGAAGAAGGCGGCGGTGGAAGAGCCACACCCTCTTCCGAGTGTTGTGCGTGGTCACGTCATAAAGGGATGGGGAGAAGGGCCTCCCGTTTTGATGTGACCACGTCCCATTTCTGAGCGTCCTAATGTCACGATGCTCAGGGGGGGGGGGGGGGTGTCAGGAAACCACACCCCCTGCCACTGCTGTCCCAGCATCCCTGGCTCCGTGGGACTCCTGCTTTGTGGGACTTGCCCCTGCTACCACTGCTCCTGGACTCAGCTGCAGGGACGTCCTGTGCCCCCATACCTCCTGTTGGGTAGTCGGTCCCTGTATGTGCCAGTAGTGTTCTGCGCTGTACCCTGGCCACCAACACCTACCAGAGAACACAGCACCCCAGTGTTTCCTTGTGTGCAGAAGGGGGAGCGAAGAAACCTTTCCCTGACACCTTTGCTTCCTCACCCGTAGCATCAGGAGGAAGAAACCTTGTCAAGACTTTTTTTCCCCCACCCCCTCCCTGTTGTGCCCCGTCTTTCACTTTCTCTGACTCGCTCTTTTCTTCCCCTGCTGTTTCTGTGCAGAGTTTGCAGCCTCAGCATGGTCTGTGGAGGGAAAGGGGAAAAAAAAGAGAAAGCAGCTATTCTTTTCAGTTGCAAGATGTAGGTCATTCGCAAGCTGGGTGTTCCAAAGCCAGGATCTGGGGCCAAATGACTTAACACCTATTCCTCTCGAAGCCAAACATTGCAAGCTTCTTTCTTAGTGCCCCGGGACACAGAATGACAGCCCAACCCCCAGCTGGGATTGCCAGATCAGAATTTGAAAACCGAGGGATGCTGTGGTCCTGTGAGATCAAGGGGGAGAGCTATGTTCCTTGGGGGTGTGGGGCATCTGAAATAAAGGATACCTGTTGTTTGTTTGTTTTGAGTTATAGCCCCCCCCTTCGCTGAAGGCTCAGGGCAGAGGACAAAGGATACATAAAAACGTAAATAAGAATAAAATCAATTAAAAAACCCCAAACTGAGTACAAATATAAATTCCTCATTCAAAAAGGACACCCGAAGCCGTATCCCTGCCTGTCAAACGCCTGGCAAAATAAATCGGTCTTACGTTGCCTCCATAAAATGCTTAGGCTTAAATTCTGTGGAGTGATGGGTCACTGAAACGTCGCCTGTCCGTTTATATTCCATGGAGCTGGGGGTTGGGGTGGGGTCTGCAACCAGGGGGCCTCCACTTTGTTCTGTGGGGTTGTGGAATAAGAGATTCCCGCTACGTTCTACAGAGCTGTGAAGTGTCTGAAATAAGGGCACACTGTGTTCTGTTGGACTGTGGGGCCTTGAAATAAGGGACGCTCATTGGGTTCTATGGAGTTGGGGAACTCCGGAATAAATGCAGTTCCTGTTAAAACGAGGGTCCTCTGGCAGCTCTTGTTGCAACTAAAAACCGATCAGGCTGGCCGCACATTGAAGGCTTCAGCCAGAAGTGGTATTTGTGAATGGTCTCCGTTCCACAGGACTGTTGGCATAACTAAAATTTGTGGGGGAGGTTGACCCATATAAGCTCCCCACCCCCATATGCCTGGAATTGTGAGGGAGGAAATTGGAATGGGAGTGAAACCTATCTCCTGCTATAATGACTCCCATTTGCTGGGCCGGTTTTGGAGCAGGCGATTCTGTCGGAGATGGAATTTGCTGCCGAGTTCTGTTTCGGTCCTAAGCTACTGTCATGTAGCCACACGTGTAGACTCTTCCTTGCCGCCTTGGGGCCCTATGCAGTTGCCTGGCTGGTGTGTGCCTCTGGGTTCACAGACTTTTGAGTCTGAATTCTCCTGGCACCTGTGCCTCGCAGAACTGAGTTGTTGCCTTTTTTTTTTTTTTTTTTTATGTTGAGTGTCTGCTTTGCCTTAGCACCTGTGAAAATATGGAGGTTTTCTTGGCTGGTGCAGCATTCTTGTCATCTCTCCTGCTTTGTGTGTGAAGACTTGCGTGCTTCCCTGACATCCGCCTTATGGCAAAGTGAGCTGTTTGACCTGAAAACAGCACAACATCGCTATTTCTCCGAATGAGCGCAGTTAACCTCTTTGTGCTACAGGAGTTGCCAAGAATACTGTCTTACCAAGGTATATTTAGCTATTAATTAAAGAGGAGGCTGGGGGTAGGGGAACAAAAGCCTGGACGTTGCCAACAGCCTGATTCAGAGTAGCTTGAAAGGAGAGCACTGGGCACAGAGGTGAAGAACAGGTCATTTTTACCTCAGTTGGGTTGAGAAGACAGGTGTATTTACAATACAAGTGCAGGAACATTGTTCTAGAACTACTTTCTATAGTCGGTGTGACAGAGGGGCATCTACCCCCACCCCCTCTAGGAGTGAGGGAGAGCTGAACCAAAAAGCAAAGTAGTTATTGGAGGTTAATATCATCCATTCTGAATAGTTTGGTGGATATTTGGGCACAAAGTGGTTACTGTGGTGGCTAACCACCATACTGAATTACCAGGTAATTCCACGAAAGCGAACCAGATTACCGTTATCGGGTTACCACCAGGTGCAGTCAGTCAATTGGGGCATTGTGGGCAGTGCCCCTCCCACCCCTGTGGTTCTCCCAAAGCTCCCCGCAACAGTTCCAGACCCGGGCTACCCTGGAGCAGCAGCAGAGAAGATCCGGTGCGGCATTGCCGCTTCAAAGCAGTAGCTTGGCACCGCACTTACGGGTCTTTGGGATGCGCTGGCCAGCTTCACATGCGCAGTTCAGGCCAGGGTCCCTCTGTCAGGAAGAATTCCTGTTGAGCGTTGTGCTTGTGCATCTATGGGGGGACTGGACGGAGGTGCTGTGCCGCTGCGGAGGACTTTCTGGAGCCTGGGTAGGCACTGGGCAGGCTGAGTTCCTTATACTAAGTAAGGAAGGAACCTGTTAGGGGACAATTTTGCGGTATGGGCGGCTTGGCCTACCATCCATACTGCATCTATGGCACATAGTAATTTTGCCGGTAGCCTCTGGGGGCAGAGCAGCTGAAGGCCCCTATTGGGAGCAATTTCCAAAGATGCCTGGGTGGCGGAAGCTGACGCCCCCAGGCAGGAGGTGGTGGGGCAGTGACATGGAGGCAGCTGCTTGGGCTTTTCTGGGATGGGAGGGACATGTGACCCACGTGGCTTCTGCTGCTGGCGGCATTGCCACCATACTGCTGAAAGTTAATATGGTGATGGATGGAACCAGTGTGTTGTACACTGGGGCCTGTTCCTCAGCCAGTAAGTTCAAACAACAAGCAGGGAGAGAGAGTCCCAGGTCCTTTTCTTCCACCCCCCAAACCCTTCTTAACCATCCTGGCTGCTGCTAGGTGAACTGTCTGAACCTTTATATTTCTGGACCCCAGCCCAGAGTGTGCCCATAGCCTCCTTCCTGCTGAGATTGGGGAGGTTACCTCTTAACAGGTAAGAGAGAGAAAAAAATCCTACCTAACAGGTAGCCTGGCTGAAGCATTAGTCCTAATGTGTGTTGTCATTTTGTTAGCCTGGCAAGATACTGGTGTTGGTTTTTACAGCCAAAAAATTAGAATTGCTTGCCCTTAAAACGTTTGGTTGTTTCCCATTAACTGGGCTCCTTTATGAAGCTGGTAAACTTAATAAGGTTTGGTTTATGGGAATGAAAGTTGTGTTGTGTGGAGTATTTAGACACTAGGGAAGAAGTTCTGTTTTTTTTAAGTCTGAGTGTATTTGTGACATATTTGCATTTGAAAAGTGTTAACTGTTGGGTCCCTTATTCTGTTTCTGAGTTTTGTGAAGAGAGTAATTGCTAAAATAATTTGGATATCTGGCAGTGGGGGAATGCAGTGAACACACACAACTCTGCCAGTGCACCGCACCAGAGCCGGTCGCTGCCAGTGCACCGCACCAGAGCCGGTCGCTGCCAGTGCACCGCACCAGAGCCGGTCGCTGCCAGTGCACCGCACCAGAGCCGGTCGGTTAAAAATAGAACTGCAAATGCAAAATTAATGAAAATACTGAAAATGCAGTGGTGCTTCAAATATATTTGTTTTTCACATGACCTTATATTGTCTTATACTGTTGTGCTTTCTTTGAATTATGTCCCTCTCGCTGTGTGATAACGCTTGAGACGGTTGAACTTTGAATGTTTAAATTGGTTGGGATATGTGGACTCGTAGTGGGGAAAAAATCACAGACAAACTAGAGAGAGTTTTCCAAAGAATTTATTTGGTGATTAAGGACACTTAAAAAAAATACTTGCTGATTTTTGCACACAGCCAGCCTTGTGTGGCTTTAGTGTTCTTAAAGGAGAAAATAGCCGTATTAGCCACTTTGAATTTTGTCCTCTGCTCTACTTGGAAGTTTGAACTCTGGAACTTAAGGAGTTTTCCATGTATGTTTTTTGCAAATCAGTTGTTCGCTGGTTTGGGAGCCTTCAGCTTGCAGGAAGGACTGAAAGTGCTATATCAGGGGTGGGGTAACTTTCCCCTCCCAGGGACCAATTGCAGCACTTATGGCAGGTGTGCATTTTAGAATTTCACATAATGCTGTTGGGTTTTCCTGCATTTTCCACCCATTTTGGTGTGACTTTCTTTGAATGCCCCATATGATGGGTGTTGCATGCCCTCTTCTGAATGTCCCACATGGTGGGCTCCATGCTGTCTTGTAAACTGCTTCCTTGCCCTCTGTAAAACTAGATGCAGCACTTATGGTGTGCCATTTAGGATTTCACATAATTCTGTTGGATTTTGTGGCATTTCCCGTGCATTTTAGTTGTGATTTATGCTGACTGTGTGCATTTCATAGATTGTAATGTTGATGAATTGCACCTTAAGTAAGGTATTGGAAATTTCTGTAATCTGTGCTAGCTGTTAATGGTATTTCGGTTTTCTCTGCTATTGTACTCCTGCCATTGAACACATTGCCTGCTGGTGGTTATTGGAGACAGGTTCCTGCCCAGTGGGCTTACAGTCTAAGGAGGACAAGCCCTGTTTGCCCCCATGCACACTGGACTCGGCTCCATTGTTTGCTAAAACTGCTATCCTTGTGTGCATGTTCTATTCCGTTGATCATGATCAATGTGTGCAATTTTGGGGTTGACTCTGCCTACCATTGGTTTGACTCCACCTGTTGTTGACCCTACCCACCTCTGGGCTGGCCCTGCCCACTGCCCCACCAGCCTCAGAACCCACCAGCCACCACTAGTTACCACATTACTGAATGTTATCATTAGTAGTCTAAAACCAGGCCTGCATTTGGGGGCAGGGTGGAGAAGGAGGAGAAATGGGAAAGGAATTGTGGACAAACGTGAAACAGATACTGCTTGGTATTCAGACCTTTTCAGATACGGACAGATACTGTGGATCTAGCCCAGATAGCTCTAGAGTACAGTTGTCCCGGCTGTGATCTGCGGGCTGTGAGTTTTACTTTGGATTTGGGCTTTCGGGAGTTATGGTGGTTCCCCTGCCCCTACGGTGTACAAACCCCCACAAGGCAACCCCTCTCCCTCCAAGAGGCAGGGTTCACTGCTCCAGTGACAAAGTCCAGTCTATACCTAGTAGGTTCCAACTCCAGTTTCCCTGGAGTATGGTCCCTGGGGGCTTGCCCATTTCTGTGGCTCAGGTAGGGTGGCCGTGGGGTCCCACTTATTGTTGAGCCCTTGTCAGAGAACTGGGCCTGTCCTAGGTCTAGTCCACGCTCTTCTTCCACCATCCCTTTGGCTTGTGTTGGAGCCTCTTTATAGCCCCAACTGGACCAAGTTTGGTAGGTTGGCCACATCATCAGGCAGTGCCTTCTGTTCATCTGGGTGCCTTCTGATGATGTAAACTGCTTTGGCAACAGCATTGCTAGGCAGCTTTCCAGCAGGTTCTGCATCACTGTCCCATCCTTTTTGGGTTCCTCTGAATCACACATCTACTTCCCCAGCTAGCTACCATCCCCAGGACTGAATCTATGCAGGTGCAAACTGTATGACCTCCTCCCCCTGCCTGCTGCCCCATGTGTTGGGAGGAGGTGGGGGCCTCAATGGGCCATCAAAACATGGAGTCTGTGAATAAACTTGAAATGACAACATGAGTGTGAAAAGAAGCCCAGTTGTAAAATACAAGCCCATAGGACGTCAAATCTGGGAAGTCCTGGCCTATGGGGGCCTCGTACTGGGTTCAGCAATCCAGGTGGGGGGCCCCAACAGATGAGGCCTATAAATAAACTGGAAATGACATATGTTCAATGTACAGACTGTCTACACAGGGAACTCCGAAACCCTGAAGGGGATATTAACTGAACACCAACAATTAATTATGGTACAATTTCTCTTTACCGAATGGGCAAGTCAACGTGTGTCCATTAAATGGTCTCTGTCAGGCCTGTGCCACCAGTTAGCACAGGGCCTCCACTTCCCGCACTGACCCTCTCCCATCCCCCACAAACTGTGGTGGCTGGGCCAGGGAGTGGACAGAACAAACGATTTGTGCCCTCAGAACCAGGCAGGCCCTGACTTGAGACTCCACTTTCAGGCCTACTGGCACCAATTATAGCTGTGGAGGGCAGTATTGTTTGATACCGTTGCCTTAGCCTGAGTGTGACTGAGAGCGAGGCTTTCTGGGGAAAGTGGTAATCCTCTCATGCAGTGGGCTTAAGCCCCTTGGCTTGTGGTGATGGGCATAGACAGGACTGGCTCCTGCAAGGTTTGGGTGTCTTTAGAGCTTGTTAATGTTCTGAGAGAGTCAGTTCAGTGTTTGTGGTTCAGGTTAGTTTGCTATTAGCACGGACATTCCAGTATGTTCTGAACTAGGCCTACACAACTGGCAGAGCACTAGCTCCCCAAGTCACCCCTGACCAAATTCAGCAGGAGCCAGTGGGCCTTTCAGGAGACCACATTGGCTTGGACCTTCTGAGTTGCCCAGGGAGGCTGCCACTTTTATTTACTGGCCTGTCTTGTTGCAGTAAAATACTCTGCTTGTTTGTGCTGTTGTGCATTGAAAACTGGAGGCTGGCTGTCCACTTGGGTTATGTCATGCCCCCACACCAGGTTCCATCAGAAGTGAAGTCAAGGCATTTACACAACAAGGATGAATCCTGGAGGTGGGTGATGCCCAGAAAGTTCAGAGCCCAAGAGAGGGTCAGATGAGCACAAGGAAGCTTGTAATCTTAGTCAAATGTTTTGCCCGAACTACCTAAAATTCTTATAGGCATGAACATATTTTCTTGCAAGATTCTCTTCCTTTGCAAGAATGAATACTCCTGTTGAAGTCAATGGGTGCAATGCTCATTCATCCAGGTTTGCAAGGGGGTTCACACGCTTAAGTTGAGTGCGTACCCTGCAGAAGTGGATACCAGATCCTAAACAGCTTAGGTCCCGCCAGGTATCTGAAAGCCCGCCTCCTCCCTCATGTCCCGTTGTGACCACCGAGGTCATCTGGGAGTGCCCTCTTGCAGGTAACATCTACCCATGAAGTTTCTACAGCCAGGGCACACAGAGAGATGTTCTCAGTGGCTGCCCCGCAATTATGGAACTCCGTCCCCTTGGAGGTGGATCTAAGCCTGAGCCTCTTCATCTTCAAGAAATGATATAAGACCTTTCTATCCGGCCAGGTGTTTGGTAGGTAGGGATAGGGTTGGACGGGATTGGGTAGGGGTAGACGTAGGGGAGGGGTGGGGGTGGGTTAAGGGGATGTTTTTATTGATTGTAATACTTTTATTGTTGATTTTATTGATTAAAAGCTGCTTTCAGCCTTTATGGGGAAGGGTGGCATATAAATTTAAATAAATGAATAAATGCTTTTTTGCACCAAGAGCAATACCTGCTTGTCTACTCTCCCTTGTCCGTGCAGTGTCATACCCCCCGCTGCCCATCACAGCCCCTCTGCATGGTCAGCACTTAAATGTGATCTGTACCCTTGTAAGTGGACTTCCAGCTACTGAGTTAAGTCCAGTCTTGTTCTCTTATGTTACTTGCTAGGAGTGTGGATTTTTGTTGTTGTTGTTATAATAACAAAAATGAAATATGGATTTTTCTTTTTTGTTATTGAATAACGAAAATGAAAACATAATGAAAAAATGAAAAAAATTGGTTTTGTTATTACAAATTAATAGGAAAAACCTGAAAAACACATTTTTGGCTGTAACCTTTTTGTTTTACATCCCATTTTGGTGAAACGTGGCAGTTTATACTTCCAATGGAGGGCATTCTGTGTGCCAAGTTTAAGAGAGAGTGGATAAAGGAATACGATTATAGAAGCAGTTGAAATTTTTTATTTTACAAAAATCTGTGTACACATTCCTGGCTATATTGACTAGAGGTGTGCACTAGAGGCCCATGTTTTCGTTTTCACTTTTTGTTTTCGTTATTTAAATCTGTTTTACTTTTCATAAATATCAAATTGTCGTTTTTGTTTTTGCTTTTGTTTTTGTTTTCCATTGGTTTAAATGGAAAACACATTTTCAGCTGTAACGTTGTTGTTCATTATATGTGGCTGAAACTTGGAGGGATTACGTGTACCAAATTCCAAAAAGATTGGATAAAGGAATCCAATTTTATAATCAGTTGAATTATATTATTTTGCAAACATCTTCATATACATTCTTAGCTGCAACTTCTTTGCCTCACATTTAATGTAGATGAAACTTGGAAAGTTTATACCCCTTCCTATATTTACTATCCCTGCCAACTTTCAGAAGGATTGGATAAAGGGTCCTGGTGGTATAAGCAATTGACTTATAAATGTATGTCTGACTGTAACATCTTTGTAGTCCAACTAGTTTACATGACACTTGGTAGGACTGTATACCACACTTTCACAATCACTTGTTACTGGGAAGTCAGAAGCATCTGTTTAGGAAAGAGCCAATAGAGATTCTCTTATGTCCTCTATCAGTGCTGCAGGATATGATTGTGATGATAATTGGCCAGCCTGGATGTGTAAACTATGTCTCTTGATTTCTGGGATGCCATCTCCAAAGCTGCCTCCTATGCCTGCCTCAAAGCCACTACCGATTGGTCCTGTAAAGCTGGAAGCATGCAGTAATTGGCCAGTGAATGTGTCTGTAAGTCTTTTGGATTGCTCCACATACTCCCTCCCCCTGCCATGCCAGGTGCCTGCCTCTGACTGGCACTGCATGTGCTGCTATTTATCTGAATAATGGTCTTCAAGGGGACAACTGCAATTGCTTATACAATTGAGGACCTTTATCAAATTGTCCTGTAGTTTGGAAGAGATGACAGGGAAGGTATGTGATACATTACTGCCAAATATCCTGTAAACAGGATGGAATATAAAAACATTACATCTGGAAATGTAATTTAAAGTTAATGTCTTATACCATCAGGACCCTTTATTCAATTTTTCTGAAAATTGTCAGGCGTGTTAAGCTTGTGTTAATGTATTTTCAAGTTGATGTCTTATACCATCAGGACCCTTTATCCAATCTGTCTGAAAATTGGTAGGAGTGTTAGACTTATGGAGGGACATAATATTCACAGGTGTAATGCAAATTGGATGCAAGATAAAGAAGTTGTAGCCATGAATGTGTTTGGAGCTTTTCTGAAAAATCACAACCTTCAATTGCTTCTAAAATCTGTTTTCTTTACCTAAACATTTCACAAATTGGTACATATAGTGCCCTCCATTGGGGGTACACCCTCCCCATGTTTAATCAGAATTGAATAAGAAGCAAATAAGTTACAGCCAGAAATATGTTTTTTTCTGGTTTTTCCCTTTATTTAAAAAACAAAATGTAATTTTCGTTTCTATTTTTGTTGTTGTTATTTGTAATTTTTGATATTGCAATAACGATAATGAAAGCAACAATGTTCATTATCATTATTGTAATAATGAAAATGACATGCACACCCCTACAAGGGGGCATGATTTGCCCATCTCTCTTTTATTATTCTCTTTGGGCATGGAGTGCAGTGGGGATTTGCTTCTTACCTGATTGGCTTGTAAGGGGGCATTTCCCCCCTCTCTTTTATTGCCCTCTTTTGCACAGTGAGGATTTGCCCCGCATCTACTTTGGGCTTAAGGGGGCATTTGCCCCTCCCTGATTTATTTCCCTCTTTGGCATGGGGTACAATGCGAATTTGCCCCTAGACATTGTATTTTCCTGTAGTGAGAGTAGGGGAAGGGGTTATTTGACCATCTGTGTTTGATGCCCACTTTCAGGTGGCAGCTGGAGCCCTATCATATCCACCGCTCCACTGAACCGGAGTCCCCCTCCCCAGTTGGAGCTGTGGCTTGGGGGGTTTCCCATGGCTTTGGGGTGGAGGATAAACTGTCCTACCACTGTTGCTCACTTGGTAGGGGGTGGGGCTAGAGGTAGGGACGGAGGCGGAGCCTGCTCACCTGGGCGGAGCTATACTAACTTTGGACTTCAGCCCCCCCATCCACATCACTTCTGGATCCGCCCCCGTTGTGCTGCGCACATCCCTCACATAGATGCCTTGGGATCACAGCCATTGCGTGAATAGCCCATCCCTGAACCTCCCCCCAGTGCCTCTTAACCTCCACTCCAGTGCCTCCAATCAAAATTGTTGTTCTATGTTATTCCCTTTGCTTTGACCAGTCTGCAACTGGATTGCAGATTAGTAAAGGAATCTGCGCACCAGCCAATGAGTGACAAGGAAGTACCCTCTCCAGGGTCGAGTGTGGAGCCTTTCAGAGCCCAGGTCTGCTCTGCTCAGTTCCCAGCCCCAGACACCCTGGCTCCTGGGGCTGCAACCCTCTTATAATCCCATATGGGTGGGGTCCTAGTGTCGAAGCGGGCTTTCTTAAAGAGCCAAAGGGCTCGCGTCATCACGGGGAATCTTTCTTCCTGTAGCATCAAATAGAAAATGACTCACAAGTTACATGCCATAGATTTATCCAACTCGGTTTTAAAACTATTCAGGTCCTTTGCTCTTACAGCTTCCCCTGGGAGCTTGTTCCAGTAGTTCACTGCTCTGATGGTCTCATTTCCAGCCTAAATTTAGTTATAAGCAGCTTGTATTTGTTAGTTCTTCTACTCGCACTCACCTCTAGGTTGAACAAATCTTCCCCCTTTCCATTGTATCAGCTGTCTCCTCTCAGCCATCTTTTCAAAAAGCTAAATAAAACAACCTCTTTTAGCCTCCTCTCTCTTGCTTATGGAAATATCCAAGGGAATAAGGGAACCGGATTTGCCGTGGAACATTTGTCTTCAAAGAACCCTGCCTGCTGCCTCACTAATTCCTGGAGGTGAGAATTTTTCAAAGGCTGGAGAGCGGTGATGAGAAATTGATTAGCAACTAGCTATCACTTTCATTGTCGCTGGGCAAGGTCATGAAGTGCCAAAGAAAAAAAGGCTGCAGGCTTCTGATTAGCGAAGAGCTAAATTTTTATCCTTTGGAAGATGAGGGCGTTTCGGGGAGCCATTTGCAGTCTAGAAGTCACATGACAGCCAGCCCTGTGCCGTTCTTGTGAAGGTTTTAGCATTTACTCCCCCACCCGCTGATGTTTCTGGGGAAAATAAAAAAGTTCATTGAGGATTCTTCTTCCATTTGTACACCTTCCTTTCCATCTGTTTCAACAGCCAGAGTCACAGCTCAAATTCCAAATGGCTTGGGCAGGACAGCTGTTACTTTCCATCCCAAATGGTAAGAATAAAGTTGAGAAACATGATAATAGGGGGTGGCAGGGGGGAATACAGCATGGATAAATGTGTGCATAGGATGGGGAAGGGGGGATTAATTTCTATAGTAATTTCCACAGCAGTAAAGCAGAGCGTGGTGTTTGCTATAATCATTTATACTGCACTTTCAGCATTCTAAGTGCTGCCTAACTACTATCTAATTCAGCATTCATCCCAGGCCAATGCTGTGAGGTAGGTCATTATTATTCTTGTTTTTATAGATGGGGAGCTGAGGCTGAGAGAGGTTTGCCGGAGGCCATTCAGTAGGTGTTGTCACACAGGCGGGGTGCTCACCCTGGAGCAAGTCCAGGGGTGCACCCCTGCATCTGCCATTTGCAACTTTACCTGGGCCAGGTTTAAACGACCCGGTGTCTGCCATGACCCACAGTCCACCTACATGGCGCCCCCTCCCCCACACCATAGAGTTGTGGACTAGAGCGTCTGCAACTCTATGGTGTTGCCCGGGGCAACCCCTGGCCGAGAGCGGAGCTGCAGACGGGCAGCAGCCTCTGACTGGTGCGAGAGGTGTGGGGTGCCCGCTCTTCTGGCGGTGCTCCGGGATGTTCTGGAGCACCGCCATGGGACTGCCCCAGAGCAGAGACAGCCTGTCCCACCTCTGCTCTGCCTGCACATCTGGTGGGCTGCCTTTAAATGGCAGCCTACCTGGGGGGTGGGTTGGGGGGTTGGAAGGTGAGGCAGCGGCGTGGGTGCTGTCCATCTGAAGACACCCAGTGAGTTCATGGCTAAGGTGGGATTTGAATCCTGGTCTCCTAGGTCCAAGAGCTTGATTACTACAGGACTCTGGGCTATTTTATTTTATTACTAATTTCTCTTGATTGGCAAGATTCCAAGTCAGCCAGTTAAGTCCGCATACTCCTCACATCGCCGCCTGGTGTTTAAAGCACCCCTCCTACTAGTAGGCGTAGCTGTAGTAGGTTATTTGCATAGTAGTAGTCAAGGGGGGCATAGCCATAATAGGGATTATAGGCAGTGAAGCTGCACTGGGGCCCATGCTGCTTGGTTGGTTCAGCTGCATCCCCTGCACCTGGGAGGGTGGGAGCAGGGGGGGGGGCATTCCAACCTAGTTGTGCGTCTGGTAGTAGCAGTATTGCTCTTATATCACTTGGCAATCAACATCATCTGTGACTCAAAGGGAATGCTCTTGGATGGATAGGAACTTGTTCTTTTGTATGGCTACCAAAATGAGGTAGATGTGGCTTTCTGTGGGAGAGAGAAGCCTTCCACTGGAGACCTTTAAAACCAGTGCTCTGTTTGGTGTGTGAACCTAAGTGCCATGCTGGGTCAGTCTAGTAGTCTTTTTTTATACATATTCTTTTGGGTAAGAATAAGTGCTTTGCTCTGGTGATGGAAAACATTTCACTGCTTCCCTTTCCAAAATGGTGCAGGGTTGCTTATAAACGATAATGCCCCCCCGCCTCCCAGTATATTAAAAACAGCAATTCCATCCCTAGGAACCTTACCCCTAAAGCCCCCCCCCCTCTAAAAACTCCCCTAACCCCTCCTCTCTAACCCATAACCACACATAGCTACCTAAACAACCCCGACCCCTAGCTCTATCCCCGCCTGCCAAATGCTCTGCTTTACGCTGCCTCTGGGAGATGTTCAGACTTGGGCTCAAGCGAACCTCAATGGGAAAGAGAGTTGCGTCGAACTGAGGCAGCCACAGAGAATGTCCCCGTGCGCCCCCGCACCCCATGGACAAGAGGAATAGGTGGAACCTGCAGGAGGGTGCTCCCAGATGACTGCCAGGGCTACTGTGGAGCATGGTAGGATGGGTGATCTTCCAGATGTGTGTAACCCAGGCCGCTTAGGGCTTTAAAGATCAAAACCAGCACCTTGAACTGTGCCTGGAAGCAGCCTCTGGGGCACTGGTGTAATGTGCCCTCTGTGACCTGTCCCTGAAAAGCATTTTTGTATTTCTTACTTGGGATAAAAAGGCAAAGTTAGCCTGATACTTCTGTTGGTGACCAGTAATAGGGTTCATATTAATTACTTTTATTTCTCGTATTTGGGATCTACGTGGCAACCCCCTTCTAACATGCTGTGTGCTGACTGCCTGCCTTGATGGACCATAATCCACCCTCAGATAGCTGGATGAAAGCAAGACCTGTGGTTTTAGGGCTAGAAAAGTGGTTCCCAAGCCTTTTGCCTGCAGGGACCCCGTTTTGAGACTTAAAAATAATTTTGAGACTTAAAAATAATTTTGAGACTTAAAAAACCCACTTGGGTTCCTGACCCATATTTTGGGAATCTCTGGTCTAAATTTTGCAACCATTCCCTACCCCAAGGTTAGTGACCCATGGGGTTTTATGTTTGGCACTCATCTGAATAGTGTCTATTTGCCTTATTAAGACCTGCAGTGTAGTTCAAATAGATTTTCATGGTCAAGGGTGCTATATAATTTTAAGACATTGAATTATTCATGTCAACATTACTGTGTGGTTGACTCCTATCCTTTATTTTCGCTAATTCTTCTGATTATCATTGCGCTTGTTATGAATTCTAATTATCTTCCTCATCACCAAGTGAGGAATACAAACCTGCTTACGCCAGCTCTAGACAAATGACACACTGCAGACGTTGCTTTATCAGTCAGTGACACTTCTTTTGGGTTGTGACTCGCACAGGGTGGAATTATGCTTGCATTTTGCGATGCACATTCTTTGAAATGCCAGAAAGTAGATTTATCTATTCTAATTTGGGGCTGAGGGTGGGGAAATTTTGTTTGGTGGTTACTAATAGGGATGGGCGAACATAACCGAGTTCAGAAATTCGGTTCGGTTCGAAAATCGAGTTTGGTTCGGACGTTTGGTTCGGTCGACCGAACTATTCGGGTTCGGTCGACCGAACTATTCGGGTTCGGTCGACCGAACTATTCGGGTTCGGTCGACCGAACTATTCGGGTTCGGTCNAAAAAGCCTTCGACTGGACCAACTGACCAACCAAGAGACAGACATCAGAATTTATATTGATAGATATTAATATGGGGAAAGTTGGGCACTACTCACAAGTACTGGAGGTATAAAAGTTCGCCTGGGCGAACAGCCAGGTTTTACAACTTCGCCGGAATGTAAACAGGCTTGGGGCCAGACGAGCTTCCTCCGGAAGGGAGTTCCAGAGGTGCGGCCCGGCCACCGAGAATGCTTAATGCGGGGGACCTCCAGGAAGGCACCCCCGGCAGACTGAATGAGCCACTCTGGGGTGCGGAGGGCGAGGCGGTTCCTGAGGTACGAGGGGCCCAGACCGTGAAGGGACTTATAGATCAACACCAATACCTTGAACCTAGCTCGGCACGCTATTGGCAGCCAGTGCAGAGTCCGGAGCACAGGTGTTGGGTGGACATAAGTTGGTCATGGCCCTGTAACCATCAGACACTAAAGGGTTTGACGATCCTTCATTTAAGACCTCAATGGACCCTCTACGACTAAAAATAAAAAAGCCTTCGACTGGACCAACTGACCAACCAAGAGACAGACATCAGAATTTATATTGATAGATATTAATATGGGGAAAGTTGGGCACTACTCACAAGTACTGGAGGTATAAAAGTTCGCCTGGGCGAACAGCCAGGTTTTACAACTTCGCCGGAATGTAAACAGGCTTGGGGCCAGACGAGCTTCCTCCGGAAGGGAGTTCCAGAGGTGCGGCCCGGCCACCGAGAATGCTTAATGCGGGGGACCTCCAGGAAGGCACCCCCGGCAGACTGAATGAGCCACTCTGGGGTGCGGAGGGCGAGGCGGTTCCTGAGGTACGAGGGGCCCAGACCGTGAAGGGACTTATAGATCAACACCAATACCTTGAACCTAGCTCGGCACGCTATTGGCAGCCAGTGCAGAGTCCGGAGCACAGGTGTTGGGTGGACATAAGTTGGTCATGGCCCTGTAACCATCAGACACTAAAGGGTTTGACGATCCTTCATTTAAGACCTCAATGGACCCTCTACGACTAAAAATAAAAAAGCCTTCGACTGGACCAACTGACCAACCAAGAGACAGACATCAGAATTTATATTGATAGATATTAATATGGGGAAAGTTGGGCACTACTCACAAGTACTGGAGGTATAAAAGAGATAGGGTGGTACTGGCTCTTTAAGCCAAGCTGCCTTGCAGTAGTGACACCCACACTCAGGGATATAAAAGCCCGTGCTTCTGGCCAGGGAGTCAGTTGGGAGCCAACCACTGTAGAAGGTGGAAGGCTCTGCTGGGACCACGCCTGGGTAATGGAGAGGACGAGTCCCAGTATAATACTAGGAGCCTTGTTGTACTGCTGATGCAAAAGCCACGAACACATTACACCGGTGCTCTGTTCTCTGCACTGGCTGCCTATTATCTTCTGGGCCCAATTCAAGGTATTGGTAATGACCTACAAAGCCTTAAACGGCCTGGGCCCGGCATACCTGCGGGACCACCTCAGGCCTCGGATTGCATTGCAGCCCCTGGGGTCAGCCGGGGACGCCCAACTCGAAGTTCCCCGGGTTGCCCGGGTGGCGACGATGGGGAGGACGTTCTTGGTGGCCGCTCCTAGACTGTGGAACTCCCGACGGAGGCCCGCCTGACCCCGGACCTCCCCTCTTTCCATAGACAGCGTAAGACCTGGCTGTTCTGCCGGACCTTTGGAGAGGGGGGTGGGGTGGGGAATTCTGCCCTTTTAGTTCTTTTTATCCTTTTAAATGTTTTTAATGATATTTTATGTGTGCTACTGATGCTCTGTAAGCCGCCTCGAGCAGCTCTTGAGCAGGAGGGGGCGGGGTATAAAAATAGTAAAATAAATAAATAAAAGAGAAGTCTTCTTAACCCCGAGTCAAGAAAGCCAGATGAACTGTCGACTTCAACTTTCTCTGGCAGGTGTGATCATACGATGTCTTCTACTTATTGCTGTGGCAAAAGGGGCACAGACTGAAGGCTGGCACTACAAATAAAGGGTAGGGATGTGCGAACAAGGTTCGGAAGTTTGGAGTTCAGACTGAACTCGAATAGTTCGGTCGACCAAACCGAACTTTCGAACTGAACTCAAATTCGACTGAACTGTTTGGTGGAATCCGAACCTGTTCGGAAGGCCAAAACCCCCGGTTTTGAATGTACGAACTCGGTTCGGAATTTGACCGAACTCGAATAGTTCGGTTGACCGAACCAAACTTTCTAACCGAACTCTATTTTCGAACCGAACCGAATTTCCGAACTTGGTTCTGTTCGCACAGCCCTAATAAAGGGTCTCATTGCTCTCTGCTATTGTTGCCCTGAGTACTTTATTGCAACCAGGCCCAACTCCATGTGACACTACTGGCCGCCCTATCCTTGTGTTTAAGCAGTTACCATGGGTTATTGTGGCAAGTAGTGTGCCACGTGGAACTCAGCCACCCAGTAGCTACCATAAGCTCTTTCAGAGTGAATTTTTATCAGAAGGCTTTGAGAGAGGGGGAAAAAATTGTTTGAGACCATCTTCCAATCCGACACTTGTTAAGTTAAAGAACAATCTTCAGTTGACTTCAACAGGAGTTGGGTCAAGTTCTTGTCTCTCCCAATTAGACACAGATTGAGTTTAAAACCTCGATTTAATGAAGACTAATCGCTATATATGGCCCCAAAGAAGTTCCACTGAAGGAGATTTCTGAAATCTCATTGGCTTCAATGAGGGGGGTGGGGGGAGGGAGAGTGTGTCCCTAAAAGGAAGGTGGATTCTTATGCTGTTGACTCTGAATATATCGCATAACCAGAACAGGTGGAACATAGGAGTGGCTTTGTGGCGCAATATAACATTGCTGTATCCGAAGATACCACTCCTCTGTGAGCAATTATTAATTACCCGTACATGTAGTAATTGCTAATGAGTCTTTAAGTACACTAAATACCTGCCTTTGCACTATGTTAATTGTTCCCCGATTAATCTTAAATTTCTGCCTAGATTTCTCATAACTGATTGAGCCTGTCCTAGCTGGATGACTTTCTAGGAAGTACTTCTGCTTTGAGGAAGTCCAAAGGCAACTGTCCAGGTCATTGGTTCCTGCCAATATCTCCCAAAGGGGCCACCAGAGCTGTTAGTTACTGAATTCATACCTTGTTAATGTAGTTTTCAGTCAAACCTAGAACCTCGTTAATTCTTATCAGTGATAGAAAATCCATATGGAATGAATTTTGCAAAGCATCACACAATAGGGATAGGACTCTGGATTCAATTTCGGTTTCTGTAGTTATTCATTTTTTAATTTTTTTTTTAATTTAATTTTTGGCGGGTCTTTTGCATTGGAAAAAAAAATGGATGCAAAAAACCCCCAAAACAACCAAAATGAAAACCGAAATTTTGGATAGAACCAAAACAGTCATTTCTGGGTTGAATTTCAACCGAACTTCCCATCCCTAGCAAGCGGATAAACTCAGTGTAAAAGTTTGCTTGCTTATTTATTTATTTACATTTCTACCCCACCTTTCTCCTAAGGCTCAGGGCAGCTTGTCACAAAGAGATACTGGACTATAGGTCTAACAAATATGTAAAGCTGAAGGTTAAATGTGTATGTAATGTTAAGAACTGGAAACTCACTTCATGTAATGTAAAACTCAGAGATGCAGACTCAATCCAGGAAATGGAGCGAGACAAAGACAAGGATGGATGTGGATTCACTGAAGACACCAGACATACCCCATGGAGTTGCAAATTAAGCTTCCTGTTTGCCTTTCTGCGGACCTGCTGGTAAACAAGCCTTCTCCAGGGTGGGAAAATCACACAAAGGGATAGCAGAGGTATTTAAGCTAAGATCTTTGCCATCAAGAGACCATTACATTTGGAATTGGAATTCAATTCAACCCCTGACTGAGCTGAGTCTTGGAGGCATCAGCTCACCTGCCAGCCAGACTGCTGGAACTATGGACTAAGAGAAGAACTTTGCTTTCTACCAACTAAGAGACAAAGCGCCCAGCCATTACAGCTGGCTGAGAATAACCTCAAGCTTATGGACTTTCCATTGGGTAAGTTCTATATAGGGATTCACCCAGTATAGAATAGGAATGCGTTATTTTACTGTTTACTTTATTAACCACTCTGTGTCAAATTATTCTTGCTTATGTAATCAATAAACTTTCTTCTTATCTATTAAAAAGTGTTTTCTGTTGTTCTACATTGGGAGCCTTCAAGCTCTTGCGAACCCAGAGAGAGTGTGTGTAAACGGGAAGCTTTCTGGGAGTTGGGAGACAACAGGATTATCCCTCTTGCAGGACTGAACCAGCCAGAGAGAGAACTGGTTCAGGTGGGCTGAAAGTGAGGGAAATTGAGTCACCCAACCCAGGAAAGTGGGGTACGGTTCCCCCAAACCGTGACACAGGTTACAACATTTAAAAACATAAAATACATTAAATCCCCTTTAAAAAACCCACCCTCATGCCTAAGCCCGCCCCTCTCCCTGACTGCCAAACGCTTTGCCAAACAGGTTTTCCACTGCTTCTGGAAATATGTTCAGACTCTGATGGACCTCGGGGGGGGGGGAGGGGGAGTTGTGCAGTCCTGCGGCAGCCGCTACGAACGCACCTCTGTGACCCTTGTCATATGAACAAGATTGATGGGTGGTTCCTGCAAGAGAGTGCTCCCGGCCCAACCGCAAGGGTGACAGTGGAGCATGATAGGACAGGCGGTCTTTCAGATATGTGGGGCTCCAGGACATTTAGGGCTTTGAAGGTCAAAACCAGCACCTTGAATTATGCCTGGAAAGCTATAGGTAGGCAGGGCAGACTAAAGCACAGGTGTAATGTGCTCACAGTGACCCATCCCTGAAAGGAGTTGGAGTGCTACGTTCTACGCCAGCTGCAACTCCAGTCATCAAACGTTATTGGTCTCTAAATCTCCTTGTGGCAATACGTTTTGCAGGCTGTTTCTCAGGTGCCTAGACGCCCAGAGGTGGGAGAGATCATGCAGGGATGGAGGTCATTAATACAAGACTTCTAATGGAATGGTAAAATCCTAGGTTTAAAAGAGACCTCGGGGAGCATCTTGTCCAGCCCTCTAGACAGGAGTCCTGTAGTCCAGTCCCCTGTCCAATGGCAGCAGCATTGCGGCATCCTAACCCTGCAGCATCCAAGACGTATGCTTTTGGAAACGTCCAATGAAGGAGTTTACACAATCTCCGTAGGCAGCCTCTTCCATAGTCCAACTGTTCTTTTCCAAAATTGTTCAGCCTGGTGCACACGTTCATATTCTCTCCAGCAGTGAAAACATGGCTGGAAGTTGTAAAACACTTTTGTTTTTTCACACTGGCTCAATGTGTAATGGGCTGCCAGCAACAGAACGGATGTGGCAGTTTATTCGTGATAGGTATTGAACTGATTATTTAGGTGATGTCTACAAGCTGTCTTAACACTGATCTTTTCACCAACACCTGCAGTTTTCCCTTCTAGGAACTACAAAGTTGGACAAATGTTGAGAATCAAGTTTCTCTGCTCTATTTCTGCGAGAACTTAGACTCGGGAAAAGCCCCGGTTCTCGACCCTTTCTCAACTGAGATTTTTTTCCCTTGAATTTCTTACCGGAGTCGTGTGCGCCACGTCCCATGCCAAGTCCTGCATCTGTCTGTGTCCTCTGTCTGTCTCCTTCTCCTTTTCTGCAGCCACCAACTCACAACAGGGAAAAAAAAACAAGAAAAGGAACCGCACATACGCAAAATGGCCCTTGGACCGTTCTGCGCATGTGTAGCTTTTTTTTCCAAAATGGCAGTGGCACTGCCGGTGCCATTTTGGAAAGGGCCGCACATGTGCAGAATGGCTCGGTGGCCATTTTGTTCATGCGCAGTTGTTTTTACTTTTTAAAGTGAGATTCTTGTGAGATTCTCATACTGTTAGTGCTATCTCGCTAAGAGCTCTCGATTCTCGTGTCGTTCTCACTAGAATAAAAACAGATCAAAACCTAGCACTGATGTGAAAGCAAGACATTTTGATATGTACAGGTTATGAAGTGAGGTGCAGGAAGCTCAGTCAGCTGTGGGTGCTGAGACCACTGGCAGATGCCCCCCTACACCTAGCTACTAAGGATAGCCAAGTGGAAATCAATTTGTCTTTGTGGGGGGAGAGTTCTTCTGAACTCCCCTGAGCTGCATCTACACACAGAACTGCAGACAGTTTGGAATTGGAGGCCTTTACCTGGAGTCTGCATTGATCTATAGGACCCAGGTGCAGAATATCCAGAAATGGGTTTTATTGGGGGTGCCGGTTCTAAGGAAGTGTCTCTTTTATGGGGCTGTGCGGTGCCTGTTCTGAGGAGTGCTATGGGACCTTGAGGCATCTGTAGTCCAGAGGCCTTCTTCAGGATGGCTCAGACATGCATACAAATTTATTTCTGTTACGATTATTTTTGTAAAAATCCATTCTCCAGTAGAGCACATTTTGAACAGCGGGACACTGTGCAACACGTTTGGCATAACCTTGCTCCAAGGGCTTGTCTAAAGTTAGGCTTGTCTGTGAACACTATAGGGTGTCTGGTTCCATGGAATTGGGGGAGGTCTGTACTGTGGAGTGCTGGACTTTCTACCCAGCCGCTGTGGGCGCGAACGGGTGTTGCACTAGCCCCGTGTTCAGGTCAGAAATCCACATTTGTGTGGTGTTGTGATGTGAACAAGATGTGCTGTGTGTCTGCTGTGGGCTTGCTGCATGTTGTGGGCCCACAATGCAGAGTTAGCTCTTGCAAGTAGTGAGAGTAACATCTGGTAATGCTGGGGAGGCCTGGTGGGGGGGAATCAGGGCTCTACTGGGAATGGCAGCTTTGGTGGAACATCCCTGGGAGCAACATTTGTGCTGGTACATGGGCCTGGGAGCAGCAGCAGCAGCACTGATGGTAGGGAGGCCACTCCCAGGACTTGGTTGCTGCTCCTGGTAAGCTGCTGCCACCACTCCTGGTCGTCCTTCTTTCCTCCTGCTATTGTACCAGCTACTCTGTCACCTCTGTGTGCCTTCCCCCAAAATTCCTAAGGTCAGCTGAAAACAGCCTCCTGATTCCATCATGGTGCCAAAGATGTACAGCCAAGGCCCACAGAGAGACTTCCTCGGTGGCTGCCCCACCGCTCTGGAACTCCCTTCCCTTGAAAATTCACCCGAGCATCTTCTGGAGACAGTGTACAGCTTCCCTATTTGGCCTGCCGTTTGGTGGCTGGGGATAGGCTTAGGGGGAGTGGTTACATATATACTATGTTTTGGTTATGTTTTGTAATCCACCCTATGCCCACAGAATAGGAGCCCAGATAAATGAATAAATACTGATAGTTGGTATGTATTTGCCAGCATGGGTTTAATTTTCTGTATGGCTGGGGTAGCGTCTGTTAGCACCCCACGTTGGGTAATTCGTTATCTCAATTTGCATAAACTCACAATTGCCCATTTAGGTGAATTAGCACTGTTTGGTTGTCTTCTCTGGAACATCTGGCCTGAGTCTCCTCTTCAGTATCCCACCCCCCTTCTATTCATTGCATTAAAATATGCAGTTTATTTTTAGAAACCCTACTCCGGTCTCCAAATATCAAATCTGTCTACAGCTTGTCTTATAAGTTTGCCTGAGCATCCCGTCACAGAAGGGCTTTTGAACCCATTCCAAGACATGCGTAGGAGGAAAAGAATCCTTTCTTTCTTCCAATCCTAAAACATGCTTCCTGCATAACCTGTTTCGGGCACTTTGCCTGTTGCTCGGACCCACCCATTTAACTCATAAAACAATCTTTCCCTGTAATGTCACACTTGGAGAAACATTAACAGAGGGAGGTGTCGGAGGTAGGGAACGCGCTTGTGCGGACAAACGGGTTGGCATCAGTGCTTCCCTTTTTTGATCAGAAGGAGGTTCAGTCCTAAGAGCTTTTGATGCGTGAAAAGTTTGCCTCCGCTTTTGAGGAGAGAGGAACGTTGCAAAGATGATGGAATTACTGAGCAGCCTCATGGTAAGTGTTGTGCTGGGCAGGTTGGTGGAAGAGGGGCGTGGTGTCCGCTCAGCCACGCTCTGCTTTGCATCAGTAACCCATTTGATCACTTACTAGCTAAAACGGTGTAATTTACAAGGAGAATTTCCGGTGAGATTATCTCCTCATTTCCACTGGACTTCGCACATTATGTGAGAGTGTTACTGTTTACTAATGACTGGGTTGTAGCGGTTACCTCTCTATACCGCAGGGGCAGGGAAATTCCATCCCAGGGGCCAAATCTGGCCCAAACCTGCTTTTTATTTGGCTACTTTTTCCAATTCCTGGATCAGCCCCCCTGGCTCCAATTTCTGCTCCCAAGCACTGAAAGAGTGAGCTCGGGAGACAGAAGCAGAGATGAGGGCATGCATGGAAGGACCAGGGAAAGGATCCGTGCATCCTAGATGAGGGAAGGGGAAACTTTTCCCTCCCAGGGGCCGCTATGAAAATTTAGTGCAAGCTCCAAGGGCTGCATAGCAGCTGGGTGTTAAAGGGTTGGGACCAGGAAGAGAAAGGAAGGGTCCAGGTTATGGATCTGGGCCATGGATTTATCCCCTACCCCTGTGTGCATGCCCTCATCTCTGTTCCCTTACCCTGCACTCACTCTTTCAGTGCTTGGGGGTAGGAACTGGATCCAGGGGTCAGATCCAGGTACTGTAAAGGAACCAGGGGAAAAAGTAGCCGTAGGCTGCATTTGGCCCCTGGGCCTGAGGCTACCCCATCCCTGGCATAGATCCAGGATTCAAATCCCCACCTTTCTTCCCCCTTCCTCAGCACAGCCCCTTAAGCAACTGTGCCTCAAACCCTGTCTGGTCCGTAGAGTTTCTATCCATTTTTAAAGTAGCCTGCAGGAAGGAAAATGCTTTCTTCTCCTTTTTTAAATATATCACAGATTCTTCGCACAATCGTGGCTTTCCCTAACAAAACGTAAAACTCGTCTCGTAAAAGCCAAATGGGATTTTTTTTTTCTCTCTGTACCTTTCCCCATGTCTTTGAGATGGCGGTTCCGTCTTTTTTAAAAGGTCTGGAAGAGATTTTAGCTCTAAGTGTAAGTGAAAGTAGGCATAGTTCCCAGGAGATTTTGCTTTTCTGCTTATGATGTTTATACCCCTGGTAGGCGAAGTTACAAAGCCAGTTTGGCCTGTCTGGGGCTAGGAGCGGAGATACTTTTCCTTGCGGTAGGATTTAAAGGAGGTGGGGCAGGTATGGCAACTTTGGCTTTGGAGAGAATCTTTCTGGCAATGCAAGAGGTGGGAGGGCGGCAGGACCAGACTTTGTGTTGCCAATGATTAAAGCTGAAGCAGATGTTCCTGCAGACTGATAAGAATCAGAGAAGAGCGTTTGTCTCGACTGAAACAACAAAGGTGGGAAGCTTTCAGATCCGCAGCAGCCACAGGTTTGCTCTCTGTTCTGTGCATGACCCAAATGGCTGCCACCATGCACCCACCATGATCTTGGGGACCCAGTCATGTGTGGGTGTTCTCATGCACTAAAAAGGGATTAGTGCATTTTAACAGGCACTAATCCTCACAATTAGAGAGCTGCGGTGGCGATGGTGAAAGTTCCTGTCCCTCCCATGTAACATTGGAAAGCAGCCTCAATTCTCTCAACAACCCTGTAAGGTAGCTTAAGTTGAGAGATCTGTGATTGGCCCAAAGTATCCAGTGAGTTCATGGCCGAGGTGAGATGGTGTTTAAATCACTTAAAATACTAATAAATATATATATATTAAAAATATAACTGCACATGCACAAATGGGTGACAGCCTGTTCGCATGTGTGGCCTTTTCCAAAATGGCGGTGTTAATATCGCTGTCATTTTGGAAAAGGGCAGCCATTCTGCGCACGCGGCAAATGGGCGCCATGCATGTGCAGACTGGCTGCCCTTTCTCAAAATGGCGGCGATGCATGCGCAGAATGGCCCAGCAGCCATTTTCTGCATGTAGCTATTTTTAAAAATAGATTTAACACCGTACAGATTAATATGGATTAATCCATAACTGCCTGTTACGAGCAGTTATGGATTAACTGAAATCCGGAACGCCCATCCCTATTGTCCAGTAACCCATGCACCGTAGTAAGGCCGCTACAGGCTGCTGCAAGGGTTGGGTTGTGGGCAGCTATTGAGGGGTGGGACCATGCTAGGTCTTTTCAGGATGAGGTCCGGCGCCTCTGTTACCAGAGTTGGAAGGGGAGCAGGTTAAGAGACAACGTAGGGGTTCGGCCCCAGGAAGTAGTCCAATCTGGTGATGATACAAGGTTAGCAGTCCAAAAAGGAGGTCCAAAATGCGTGCCTGGAAGTCAGTGTGATGGGCTGGAGCAAGGGTCGGAGGGCAGGTAAGGCTGGAAGGAAGGGAAGGTTGGAGTGCAGGAAACAGAGCAGGTGAACCTGGAGGTAAGCAAGAACCGGAGAGCAGGAATTGGAGATGAGCTGAGCAACACAGAAGAGTGGAGCGGGAACACCGGCGTGTTGTGATGTCACAGTGCTGCTTCATAAGGAGTGGGGCCTCCCCAATTAAGTCTCATTGGGCTCGGGTGAAGCCTCGCGCCTCTACTTGTCACATACCTCAACATTCTGAGTGGCCAAAGAGGGACAAGCCCCGCCCCCCTCATCCAGTAAGCTCCACCCCCTCATGCACTTACACCTACCTCCCAACATTCCTAGTGCTGTACTGAGGGAGAGAAGCTCTCCTGCTTCTCCTTCATTGCTTGTTATTCCCTCATCTCCCCTACTGGCCTCTCAAGTGCTTTTTCTGGGAGGCAACCAGGAAAGTGGTGTCGGAGACCTGAATACTGGTATTCCCCCCCACCACCCTTTTTTCTCCTGGGAAGAGGGACAGTGGGATTCAGCACCCAAAGAGGGACTGTCCCTCCTGAATACGAGCTGTTGGGGGATGTGTTGCTACCTCTGATTTCTGTAAGGTTTCTGGACATTGTGTGCCCCTGCTGTGCTCCACCAACTGAGACCAAATTGTTTGCAGGGCGACTGCCCGTTGCAAGCAAACAAAGATGCCATGATGCACTGGCTCCATGATGCACTTCAACGCTTCTTCTCTCCGGGGGTGGGAAAAGCCCGTGTGTATTTATTGGGAGTGTCTTGATATTTGTCAAGGACTCAGTGAGCAGATGTGTAGCTCAGCTTTTATTTTTAGACGAGGGCAGGCCCTCGCCAAAAGAACCTCCGAGCCTTCAATTGAATTACCGCGCGGTTACTGGATCAAGGATATACAATTACAAATGGCTGCAAATTCAAAAAGTGATGCATTAACCTAGTTTAGCTGGGCTAGCTTTGCTGGAAGCGTGCCACTCATTTGCCTAATAGCCCATGCCTGTGTTTACTCTGCTTTGGGCTGGAGGGATGGTTGGGTTTGTTACAAAGCCTTACGTTATGCTTAGATTTTCCCAGCCTATCTTTTAACCCACGCAAATCGCGGCCATCGTGCCTCCACCCAGACTGTTCACATTTAGAGAGAGAGACACACAGGAGTACATGGGCGTGATTCTGAGGGATGCAGCCCCCGCAAAATTAGAGGCATGGGGGACCGCAAAACCCCTCCATTCCTCCTTAGATTTTCAATAGGGTTGAAATTTGTTCTTGGTAATCTATCACAAATCTCATTGAGAACCGTGTTCTTGGCAAGATTTTTGAGATCAAGAACAAGTCGAGAATCTTCCGATTCTTGCCTCCTTTCTCAGAGTCTTGAAAAAAAACCCCACAAACCACTCTGCACATGTGCTAATTGGCCGCCACGACCTTCCTGTGCATGCACGGCCCTTTTCCAGGATGGCGTGGGCTGTCTTGGCACCATTTTGGAAAAGGGCAGTAGGTTCTGAGCATGTGCAGACCCAATGCCCCCTTTTCAAAATGGCACTGATGCAGCCTGCTCCATCTTGGGAAATGACTGTGCATGTGCAAAACGGCCATAGTAGCCTTTTTGCGCATGCGCAGAACGTTTTAAAATATATATTTTTAGACTCTTGCAGGTTTTTTTGGGGAGGGCTCTGAGCTTGGGCATCCCCAGTACAATTGTACCCCCACTCCCATCCCCATCAAGCCTGCCCGCTCTTAATTCCAACGTGACTCATGAGTCATGGAGCTTGTACCGATTTTCCTGTGGAAGGGAAAGGCTTTGCGGTCCCGTCTTAGATGTTAAAGAGCGGCCATAAAGGTGACATGTGAGGGCGCCGTCCCCCTCTCCGAGAATAGGCATCAGGCAATTGTACAGCATTGTTGAAGTCAGTGAAGATTGAATGGGCTGAGCTGTCTGCCTGCATGCTTTCATTTAGGGGACCTCTGCAGTGCTTGAATGACTTGGATCAAAGCCTCTCAAATATCAGGCCTTCCACTTCACTGTGCTGTGTTGGCTATTTATTTATCCCTAAGGCTGTACCAGCTCAGCCAGCACAGGGAGCAGTGTTTGCTGCATTCTTAGCATTGCTTTGGGTGTTAGGGACATTGTTAACTCCAGCGCATGAAACGCAGAAGCCTTGAACCTACGTGGTAAGGAGAGAGCGGGGAAAGCTTTGTAGCGGTCTGCTTTTCAAGTGTAACTTAGTTGTGTATTATTTTCCCAAGTCTGTTCATAGATTCTGCTGCTACCTAGAGATCTTAAATGACCTTTTAATTTTTTTGAAAGCAAAGTACTGTTTAAAATTTGGGTAAAAGCAATTGCCCCTTCCAGGAGAAAGCCATGGTGGCCAAATTTTTAAGCAGCCTCTGAAAATGGTACATGTGATTTTACTGCAAGTTTACACTAACTCAGTGTAGCTAGGTTGGAGTGGGCCCTGGTGCAGAGTAGTAGATTTACTGTCCCTAAGGAATACCTGTAATTTTGAGCAGTTTACTGATTGTCTGATTGGTTACCAATTACTGAGATGGGCATCTGACAACCTGAAATTCTGGGAAATAGCGTTATTGGGTTATCGATGTTTTGTTTTGCCAGTTTACTGATTTCTGTGTTACCAATTTACTATTTCTGAGTTTCCGTCTGTTGCTTGGCTACTCCATTTTAGCCAATCACTTTGAATCTGCACTGGCAGATCACACTCCTCCCCCTTCTTTTAAATGCATGAAAATGTACAAACAGTAATGCGGTAACCTGAGCAATGAGTGGGGCAGTATGGGTTCCAATCATACCAGTCAGTTGGATTACCATGATGCTGACGGGTTTGCCCATCTTCATGGGAGCTCGTTTCCACATTAGTGCAGACTAGGATGGAATGGGCAAGGACAGAAGGATCGGAAATGGGATGGTCATTCCAGGGAAAAGCAAAGCCACCACAGCTGAGTGAATGTCTTTGCGGGGTCATTACAGAGAGGGAAAAAGAGCAAAGAAGCCATAATAAGACTTAACGCAGATTGATGGTAGGTAGCTGAAATAGCCGATTACTTTGTAGCTTGCTTTGCTAAATAGGGGGCAAGCTCTTATTTGAAAGGTTCTTTTGCACAAGTGAAAAGCAAACCCTGAGTCATGTTGCAATCCCGGTGGTTTCCTGTTGACCTGCTAATGGGGTTACCATGTTTCCTGGGCCCCTTTTGCCATTAGGGTGGAGAAGCGAACAGCCTGCGGCCTTGACTTCGGCCCTCGTTCCGTCTGTCTCCGTGGGAACCCCGTACTGTTGACTCTCGTTATATCAAGGAGGGGTTAGACTGAGGTGTATTGAATTGATGGAGGAGGCAGTCAAATGTAATAACCTTATTGCAATGAACGAGAGAGAGGGAGAGAGCGGGTAGGAAGTGTGAAGGTAACTGGTGCATTTAGCTACCTATTGATATTCTAGGTAGTAAACACTATTCAAGATAGTAAAATAATTCACTAAGGAGGTGATAAAACCTGGCCCTGGGGGAATTAAAACTCATTCATGCAATTATCATTTAGCCTGGCTATAGTGAAACAAACTCTGCATGTAGAGTATTGGTTTGTTTGTTTGCTTATTTGTGTGAAACCCTTCCTTTTGATTAGGACCCAGGACCTGAACTGGTGGCTCCTGGCTCCTCCGTGCCACTACGGTGCTGTGTCTTGGGCCTTGTTACTCTCCTCCAGACGGCCACACCCCCACTGGTCTTGGATTGGCTCCTGCCTCTTTATAAGGTTGCCCGGCTCTCACAGGAAGCCGGGCAGAGCAATGTATACCATTCCAGTTTCTGTGGACTGCTTTGCTGCTAGCTGTCTGCTCTGAACCCGCTTACCTGCTACCCAGAATCTCTGTGCCTTTGCTCTGGACCTCTTGTCTGCCTTGCACCCTTGTGTTTCTGTCCTGAATCTGCTCTGGGTGCCTTGCCCTTTGCTTGGGACCTGGACCCCATCCTGTGGCTACTTACAGACCCCAGGGGGCTGGCACTTATTGCTTCCTGTCATGCTTGATGCCTAAAGTCACCACCTGGGGTGGTATTTTACCTGACACTCCCATAGGCCAAAATGGAAGTGCCAGGTAAAAAAACCACCCTGCCGATGCCCCCTTGTTCTCTGCCCCCTGATGCCAAGGGTTTGTTTGCAAAGGATATGACATTGGGTGGCGGTATGGGAATCCATCGCTTGTTGAAATTGTGGATGTCCTCTTGATCCTCCAGCTGTCAGGTGGATCGAAGTATTTAATCCACAGTGCTAAAAGAATGCGCGAGCTGTGATGATGCGTGAGAAGTCTTGTCTAAAAGCCTCCCGCGGTAATTTGAAAAGTCATTTGAAAAGTAATTTGATGGTGCACGCCGTTCGTCTAAAAGCAGCCTGAGAGTCTCCTTCCACCGACTGTTGCCCAGATGAAATTATGTTTCTATGGGCTTTCAGATTATCATAGACAGAAAATGAGGTGGTTTGCTTATCTATATGTAACCGAGCTATAGGCTAGCTACAGATATGTGATGTCCATGGCCAAAATGTCCGGCAACCCAGTCCATCATAAGTGTGTATAAAGATGCATGTCTTCACAAGTTTTAATGGCCAATATGTGTTTAACACGGAAAACAAGTGGCTAGCATTATGCCTGGTAACGCTCCCTCTCTGTGGTAGCACGGGTGGCGCGCGTTACGCCTGGTAACGCTCCCTCGCTGAGGTAGCACGGGTGGCGCGCGTTATGCCTGGTAACGCTCCCTCGCTGAGGTAGCACGGGTGGCGCGCGTTATGCCTGGTAACGCTCCCTCGCTGAGGTAGCATGGGTGGTGAGCGAGTTGATTTTCCAGGTGCAAGCTTCACTCCCTGATATATCATTTCCTGTTTGTTACTTCCTTACCTCTGAGTGACCATAGAGACCGTGTGACCAGCGAGTCCTGGAGGAGGAACTCCTCCTTCCTCCACTCCATGCTACTTCTGGAATATTGTGAGCAGGGCTATCACTAGGGCGTTCCTTTAATTATGGGAAATACCACAGCAAAAGAAGGCGAGGCAGGGGAGTGTCGTGAAGGCATTGCTGGTGGAGAAGACAGAGATGAGTAGTGAGATTGCAAGGAGGAAGGGTGTAGGGTTACTTAACCCTCCTTATTTCTCCCTGTGTTCATCTGTCTCCCCTTCCCTTGTCTCTTCTTGACTGTAAACCACTCAGGGCAGGGGCCTGTCTATAATATTCTTCAGTGCCAGCTATATAGTGCTGGCGCTATAGAAGGACAGTAATAGTAGTAGATTCTTTGCCAAGGGAGGGTGTTAATTGCCTGGATGATGCTGATTCACTCTAGTCCATGAAGGCAGATCTGAAGGAGTCCTTGTCACCGCTTATTAAAAGTTTCAAGCGAGAGGGTGTCATGTATTTCCAGGACAGATGGAAATACCAAAGTAAGACGAGGGCTGATGCTATAGAGTGTGGTTGGGTAACAGCTGTTTGATCAAACCGTTCTCTCATGCCTTTTTTCTGCAATCATCTGATTAGTTCTGGGGCTCCTGGTAACAGCTGCAACTAAGCAGGGGCAAGCCAGAAGCCTGCTTTATTGAAGAGTGGAATAAGGAATGCTTTCAGAGAGAGGGGATGGAGCTTAAGATGAAGTAGTGGATTCTCTTCCCTTGGCCCAAAATCATGGTTCCCAAGCTTCTCTGTTGTTGTTGTTTATGTAGTACCAGCAGTGTACCTGGCAGTGACAATCAGTAGTTACAGACAGGTCCCTGCCCCAAAGGGCTTACAATCTAAGAGACACAGAAAAGGGGATACAAGGGAGAGGGGAACATTAGGAGAGACAAAGATACATTTGTGAGTGTGAGAAGATGCAGGTGAACATGCTTAACTTAGTTACAGGGAAGAGATTCTCGGCGAGGAAGGGAAGAGGACGCAGCTTCACGCCTGACAAGCCAGGGAAAGCCTGACAGAAGAGGTAGTTTTTTGGGAGGGATTTGAAAGTTGGGAGGGAGGGAGCAGAACGAATGTATCCAGGGAGAGGGAGCTCCAGGCATAGGGAGCAGCAAGAGAGAAAGAGTGAAGATGTTTAGAGGAGCAAGGGGAGTTGCAAGCAGGCGAGGGTGGGGGCAGAGGAGGAACAAAGTTCTTGGGCAGGAGCGTGGTGGGATACAAGAGCTGAAAGATATGGGGGAGCATGACCATGAAGAGCCTTGAAGGTGAAGACCAAGAGCTTGTGTTGAATGCGTTCCTGTAGAGGGAGCCAGTGTAGGATGGAGAGGAGGGGCTGAACATGGTCAAAGCGATGGGCAAGGTGAATGAATTCGGCAGCAGAGCGTTCGATGGAGACAAGGGGGGTGAGATCAGAGCAGGGGAGGCCAGTAAGGAGGAAGTTATAATAGTCCAGGCGAGAGATGACTAGAGCATGGACTAGGTTTTTGCAGTAGCAACAGTAAGGCGGGGCCAGATTTTAGCAATATTGTACTTACAAATCCAAAGTGGCAGGATTTGGCAAAAGCTTGGAACTGAGGCGTAAAGGAGAGGGGGCGGGAGAGTCAAAAATAAATCCCAGGCTATATGCGCCTGAGGGACAGGCTGGATGGTAACACCCTCAATGGAAACTAAGAAGGAAGGAGGAGGGGAACATTTTGGGGGGAGAAAGATGAGTTCGGTCTTCGCTATGTTAAGCCTGAGTCGGTGGCGAGACAGCCAAGCAGAGATGTCAGAGAGACAGTCAGCGATACAAGACTGGATGGAGGGGGAGAGCACAGGAGTGGAGAGACAGAGGGTGATTTCAGATGTTACGGTCGGGCGTTTTCACCACTGGCTCTGGGGTGGTTTGGACCACGGCCGGGGGTGAAGGGGGGAGCCAACAGATGTTCCCCCCCTTCGCCCCCGGCCGTGGGGACCGCCGAACCACGGCCCATGGAGCTTCTCGGCCCTGCCCCCAGCGCTCCCCGGCTGCCCACCCTCCCCAAGACAGGCAGCCGCGGCGGCCTATGTGGCCGCTGCTGCCGCCGGAACGCGGTGGAGGTAAGGTAACAGATGTTACTTTTCCTTCACCGCGTTCTGGATTCCCCCTAACCACGCTTCGTTCGCCGCCGTGGTACAGGAGAACAAAGCGTGGTTAGATTCACCGCGGGGGGCGGTTGACTGAGGTGAACATCTGGATGCGCGCAAACAGACGTTCACCTCCGTTCACCCCCACCCGCGGTTGACTGCGGTGATTTCAGACAAACATAACGTCTGAAATCACCCAGAGTTGCGTGTCATCAGCATACTGGAGTGGGACTGGAAACCTACAGCAATGAGGCTGGAAAGTATGCGGTTCAAAGAAGGAGTGTAAAGGGGGCCCAGGACAGAGCCTTGGGGAACTCCCACAGAGAGGGGAAGCAACATAGAGGAGGTACCAGCAAGAGAAATGTTGAAGGAGCGGTTCGAGAGATTTGAAGAGAACCAGTTGAGAACAGAGTCCCAGAAACCAAGGGAGCATAGTAGCGAATCCAGGAGGATTTTGAAACTTCTGTGTAATTTCTTGACTCCAGACAGCAACAAGGCTGTTGAAGTCTCTCTGCTATTAATCAGATTTGGGAAGGAATCCCATCTGTGGATGGGGCAGCCCTTTCTCTCCATCCAGTACAATCTGTTACCCGAGGTCTGTGAACTCACCACATGGACCAACCAGGCATCATTCTTGATGTAACCAAGCCAAGCGCGTGCACCTGGGACCTCACATCTTCGTGAATGTTACACTCCTTGTCTCTCCCTCTGTTCCCCTTCCTTTGTCTCTCTCTCTCCCCCCC
>QEPC01007512.1:9603005-9635562 GCA_003113815.1 Sphenodon punctatus
CCCCCCCCCCCCCGCCCTTTTTTTGTGCTTTTTTTCAGTCTGCAGAGTTCTTTGAAATGCTGGAAAAAATGCAGGTGAGTGAAACAGCAGCTGTGTAGCAGGAAACCAACCACAAGAATGACGTCTCCTTGGGCAAACTGCTCCAAACGACAATCGAAGACACTGCCCGTCTAACAAGTTCCCTTTGCAAAATGCTGCTTTGAGGTGTCTGGAACCCACTGGTGAGGCTGACAATACATTAATGTCGTCCATGTCACCCTCCCAAGTTGGGTATTTCAGAGGGGGCTGAAACAAATTGGGGTTTTCTGCCTCGTGAATCGAATGGAGAGATCCACTGAATTCAGATACCTGCACAAACTTTTAACTTCAAGCATGCAACACTCTGCCATTAAAATCAATGAAGAAACACCCATTGATTTTTAGCACTGGAGAATTGTCCTGTAACTTTGATTAATTTGAATTTGAGGAAGTCAGAGTTCTTCTTTGATAGCCCATGCTTCTATGTTTTAATGTGGAATATCTGTTAGTTCAATATTTTTGCATTTGACTTTTGGACGATCCAAACAATTAAAATTCACCCATCCAATCAAATGACATGCCCTGTGCCTCAAGTCCTCAGCCAGCCAATCACATTTTCCCGACTTAGCCAATGATCAAACAGCAAATGAATGGAAGTTTGGAAATATCTGATGTTAAAATATTGATTATTGAAATGTTGAATGTTGACACATTTTATTTATTTATTTATTTATTTAATTATTTTTTAAAAAAAATGTACCCCACCCATCCTGCCACAGGCAACTCTGGGTGGCTAATGTGCCAAATGTGAAAGCCAACCGGCATGATGATGCAACCGCTGAATCTGTATTTGCAATGCAAATTCCTGAAAATTCAACCAATATTTAAAATGCATGCACGTGATTATTGCGGAGGGAAACATAAAAAAAATAAAATGCATACCATCCAACTTTTAGAACGGGGAGGATATGACTGTCCATTTCCCCCCCATGATGTTTAACTTTTAAACATCTCTCTGCTTAAGTACAGTTTGTGGGCACTGGGAGGAAGAGGGTGTTGGGGAAAGGCGCTTATGCGGATTGATTTTTTGCACAGCAATATTTTTGGAGGCTGCTTTGCTTGGACTTCAGAAATGGAGGGAGAATGATGCCCTTGCACATATGTGCTGAGGGCGTGTCTACCTGTTCAGAGAGACAAAGGGGAATTTTTTCTATTTAACTACAGAACATTAAAAGACAATCTTCCACCCATTGAACTCAATGGCCCATCTTCTCTAATGGATGGAGGAATTGCTCCCTGGGGGTATTTTCAGACATGAGGCTACTGCGGTTGGCCACACTTTGACCTACGTGACCACCTGCAGTGCTGTCCTATCGGATCCAGCTGCCAGTTGTTTTCCCGGGCCAGATCAGGGGTTTCCCCAGGTTGTGGTAGTTTTTAGCCCTGGCTGTTAGTCGGGCTGATTGCTGCCGTGGCCCACGGAAGCCATCTCCAGACCCCCCCTGTGTCAATGAGTGTTTCACAGGAATGGCCCCAAGTTCCAACCTACCAGAACGCGCCATCTTGTTTGACCCCGGTCTGCTGCTGGGACTGTTCCAGGTGGGCGCGGTGGCCTCATAGGCTCTAGCAGTCACCCATCAGGGAGGTGGGGGGGGGGCATGCGGACCATGTCCACATATTGCCCCGGCCCCTCCCTGGGCCAGGCCGCTGACACATCTGTTTGTCAGCTGGGCCAGTTCCTGCCCGGAGTGAGGGCCCTCACCCTAGGCAAGACCAAAGCGTGACGGTGCACTGCACTGTACATGTGAAAAGACCCTACGGCTTTAGACATTTCTCCCCAACATTTAGCCCCAAAGTCCCACCAGTGTTCCAGTGGCCTCCAACGTTGACTTTATTTCTAGATTTGGAACCAAAACCAGAACTTCAACATTTACATACAACCAGAGACCCAGGTTCACAGCTTTCCCCCCCATTGTGGAGGCAGTGAGGAAAACGCAGTGAACATGGGTCCCTGCATACAGCTTACCAGAAGGGCCTTGGCTCAAAGCAGAAGGTAGGGATAGGTCCTTTGCGACCAAGCCATGTTCTTGTGGTAGAAATTCTTTGTAAGTACCTCTGGCTTCTAGCCATTCTAGGGATATTGACAGTTCGCTGACACTGAGTGTTGGCCAATTATGCTCAGGTGCACGTGACTGACAGGAATCAATGTACCAGTTGGCGCCTCACACATTGAGCAGAAAGACTGTTAAAAGGCCCGTGGTGGGTAGGGACCGTTCCTGTGAAACACTCATTGAGGAGAATAAAGGAGCAAAAATAACAGCTAGTAGCTAGGGTGTTGGGAGAGGCGTGAAGCGGTGAATGCTAGTGTGACATTTGCGACGTACCAATGAAAATGGCTCTGACAATGATCCAGGCCCCTTGCAGTCTGAAATGACAAAAGTTCCAACAAAACCTCTGACCTTAGCTGCAAATCTTCAGATTCTGAACCCCTTTTTACGAGCCGTGTGGTAATACGGAATATTACCAAGGCAGTGCTATGGGCCTGATTCTCACTTTGCTTACTCAAGGATAATAATGCTTAACTGAGGTGCAATGAAGCATGCATCGCTGAATCAGGGTCATGTTTTTCAGTTCAGTTGTTTTGGTTTTTCGATCGTTTCAGCATTTTGGTTATGTCATTTTTGGAAATTGCACCTGAGTGATAGTACGAACGTTGCTCACATGATGTAACTGAAATGACCGAAAAAAACCAAACTGGGAAAAATGAAAAACTAAAAAGAACCAGACTGAGATAGTCAAACTGGACACTTGGTGGATCATAAACAGATAACGGTTAATACTACCCGAACTGCCATTTTCAGTGTGGGTAGGGTATATTTGGTTGGCTTGTCCATTTTTAGGGGGTATTTGATTTATCTAGTCATGTCCCTTTGAGGTGCATTTTTGTAACTTTGTTCTGCGGAGGCTTGAGGGGAATGGAGGTCTGAGAAATGTGGGAGTCCTAGACCTGCCCAAGTCTGATGAGAGTCTGGTACAATTGTACCCCCGTTCCCTTGCTCACATCAAACTTGTGCAACCCCACATTTCTCAAATCTCCATAGCCCTCAAACCCCAAAGGGGCCCCCTCCAAAGTGGCAAGAATTTTCTTGCTTAGTATATATTGAAATAGGATGACCCAACTAATAATAACTGTAGATAACATATACGTAAAGCAAGTACCAGTTTGATTTCTAGAAACTGATTCCAAAACCTATGCTGCAGGGATGAGAGGCAGGGGACAGCCAGGTTCCAGGATGTACCGGATCCCCAAATTAGGCATGCCCTTAGGCTTGTCCGTTTGCCAGTCCTGAGACCTCAGGGTGTGGCATCTAGGTGTACTGACTTGAAAAGGGGCAGAGCAATGCCGACGGGATGGGGCGAAGGGACTCTTCTCCAATGTGACCACACCCCTTGGATGCTCTGAAGGTGGCAGGGTCATGTTGGGGTAGAGGTGGGAGAGCATCCTTATCCTGCCCCAGATAACCTGGGGAATTATGGGTTCAGCCCAGAGACGATGCGGCAAATCCTACCCCAACTCTGACTCCCGCCTTATACCCCTCATACCTCAGGGACCGCCTTGCCCTCCGCGCTCCGGAGCGGCTCCTTCGGTCTGCCGGGGGTGCCTTCCTGGAGGTCCCCCGCATTAAGCGGGGGGCCACAATGGAGAGGGCATTCTCGGTGGCTGGGCCGCGTCTCTGGAACTCCCTGCTGGAGGAGGCCTGCCTGGCCCCGAGCCTTTTAGTATTTTGGCGAAGATGCAAGACCTGGTTGTTCGCCCAGGTCTTCGGGGAGGGAGGTGGGTAGCTGATTTTTATTCCCTTACCCCCAGTAGTTTATGTCCCAGGCCCTGTTTATATGTTTATATATGGTATTTTAAGTATTGGATTGTTTTATATTGTATTTTATGGTTGTAAGCCGCCCCGAGGTGGGTTCAGGATGGGGCGGGGGGGTATAAATTTAATAAATAAATAAATAAAAAATACGACAAGATTCATGCGTAGATTGGCTTAAAAATATATGGGAGGAGTAGGCAACTCTCTGTCCCTTGCTACTGAGGATCTTCATGGAGGAATCCCAGGGCAGGACTCGGCACTGCTGGAGTCTAACAGCAGCCCAAATCCTTGAGCCACGGACCTGATTGGGCGCGTTGAGTTTTTAACACAAGAGAGATGTTGCTGTCGTGAACTATCATTGCTTTCTTTTCTTTCATTGCAAACATATTAACTTTGTTCATCCGTTCTCTTCTTTGTTCGTTCTTTCCAAAGAACTTATTATTTATTAACTTATCAGTAATACTAATTACTGAACTTATTATTTGTTTAAAACAGGCACCACGATTAGAAGAACAACAAAAAAGTGGAATCCAGAAAAATAAGGTTTGTTCCTAGTTGGGCATCTTTAATTAGTCAAAGGTGAAATCAGACATGCACCTTAACTCTGCTTGAACATTCCGTATGCATTTCTATGCAGGGCTGCGTAGAGTGCCATTACAGCCCTGAGACATGCATAAGGAATTTAAAGCAGTGTTAAAACAGAGTTATGTGCATGTCTGTTTTCACCCAGAGTCAAGGCCTCTTATCTGCACCGAGAACTGGGAATCTTAAGAACAGGAGAGGCCACCCGCACGGCAGAGGGAGGAACAGGGGGAAAAAAAAAGCCCTCATTTACAACTGCCGATCTGACCTGAAGGAAAATACTTTCCTGCCCCCAAATATGGTAATCAGTTAACTTCTGAGCTTGTGCGTAAAGCCCAACAGTTAGGCAATCAACCTATAATTATAGGGCCCTCGCACCAGAATGCCCCATCAGCCACACTTCCAGTTGTGGACATCTTCGATGCTTCCGGAGGAGCCGAAACTGCTCCTTACCCACCCACCCCCACCCCAAAAAGTGTTAGGATGGAGTATAAAAATAAATAAATTCTTCTGGTAGGATCGAATAGAAAACTCTTCACAAGTTGCGTGTTAGAAATGTATCCCACTGTGTCTTAAAACTCATCAGGTTCTTGACTCCCACAGCTGCCCCTGGGAGCTTATTCCAGGAGTTTGCTGCTCTGATGGTTAAAACCTTCTTTTAATTTCCAGCCTACATGGATTCATGACCAGCTTGTATCTGTTTGTTCTAGTTTAATACATTTTCCCTTTCCCTTGTATTAACTCCCCATGTATATTTGTATAGCGTGAGAAGGGGTAGAGACAGACATGATGGTGGCTTGTGGGCCATGTCGGAGGCTAGCCCAGTCTCTGACCTCGGCAGACCCCCAGAGTCACAGCCCAGACTAAGGTCAGCCCGCCTGATGTGGCCCGCTGTTATCCGGTCCAGATTGGGGCCTGCCATGGCGGGGGGCTGGGAGCAGCATGGGGATGAGGCCTCCTGCCTTCACATCTTTTGTGGCCCTCGTTGGGCTGTGCGGGTGGTGGGACGGCAGCCTGGCCACAGGTGCATACGGTCGGTGCCCTGACACGGCCCGGACCATGTCTGCCATGGATTTCCACCCTGGGCTGGGCCGCGCACCGCTGTTGTGTCTTACACAATGTCACCTCTAAGCCTTTTTTTTGTTAGGCTCAATAGGCCTGGTTCTCTCAACCTCATCTCCTAAGATAGATTTCTCCCTTCCTTCGTCAGCCTGGTAGCTCTTTCTTCCACTTGCTCCTGTTTAAGTTCATCCTCCTTGAGCATCAGTGACCAAAACCGAACACCGTATTCCAGATCTCTTTTATCTGTGCCTTATACAGAGGCCACAATACCTTCCTATCCCTACTGCCAATACTATGCGTAATACGTTCCAGGATAGCATTTGATTTTTCTGCAGTTGCATCACGCCCACGGCTTGTAGTTGTTTTATTGTCAGTTAAAACCCATGTTAAATAGAAGGTCCTACTTGTCAGGGCTTACAGGATTGGGGCCCTAGTTCTCCCAGGGCAGGGCTGAGTGAGTAACAGTCCGTGGGAGTTACCAGGCTTGTGGTCAAAGTCCAGGCCAGGGGCTGAAGCTGAGAAGTCGGTCCATAGGGGGGGAAGGGTGGGGTCTGGATACAGGTTGGAAAGGTTGTGAGTGGCCTCCTGCTCCCCTGACCCCTCCAGCTGTAACAGATTCAAGCTTGATTACGCCTCACGGGGTGTAGTTCTCTCATCTGGCCGCAGGCTGTAAAGGCACAGGTTGTAAGGCCGCTGGGTCCGACTCCTTAGGGACCTGAATTGGAGGCCACTGGTGCCTGACACTACTGATATAGGAAATGCCTCAGGAGGAAGAGAGAGTCATTTTTTGGTGGTGTGTTCTTGTTTTTCAGGATGACTACATCCCATATCCCAGCATTGAGGAGGTAGGTGCTTTGGAACACATTTACTCTTGGCGAATGCCTCTGCAAATTGTTGCCAACAATTAGTTTTTAAAATGTTTATGCTATTGAGTGGGAGGACATTTTTTGACAAGTGCCCACTTGACCTAGCCATCAAAATACTTCTGTTCTCTCCTCCGTGATACGTTGCTTTTTAGGATAAGATAGAATAATAATATAATGGGACTCCTGAGTTATGAAGAGGCATGTGCATGAGGCTTTGGTAGGGTTGCCACCTTCCTCTGGGTTTCCACCTGGCGGGGGTGTGGTACCCGGTTGGTCATGTCCTTTTTTGATGTAAACCCTTTAAAAAAGGATGACGTAAACATCCTTTAAAATAGGGAACATTGGGCAACCCTAGTTGACCACCATTAAAATCTTTCACTCCTGTGGTGATAAGACGCTCCTCGGATTCTGCTCCACAATCCATTCAGTTCACTGGACAACACTAGTCCCGAGCCCTGAATAATCCATCCCTCATTGTGCTGTCCTTTATTTCCTCTCTTTAGATTGTGGAGAAAGATGGCCCTTATCCTTTGATCATCCTGCCCCAGTTTGGGGGTTACTGGATTGAAGACTCAGAAAATCTCAGCACTCCCACGTCCTCGGATAGCAGCATCTATGAGGAAGAGGAAGAAAACCTTAGCCCAAGCACTTATGGATACAAATTGGAGTGCAAAGGCGAAGTCAGGGCGTAAAGGAAACACTTTTTAGGAAAGGTCAGTGGAAAATCAACATTGATACTTCTCGGTGTGTTGTTGTATGTGTAATACCAGGCATTAGCTTTCTTGCCAGGATGACTCAAGGTGGAGTAATAGTTACTTACCAAGATGAAATGAATATTCAAGGCAAATTCCATATGTGACAAATTTGGCTACCGTAATTTGAGTCCCATAAAGTGGATATGAACCATTATTCATTTCCACTTTGTCAGATATCCATTTTGGTTATTCCGATTCGGTTATTTTGTTTCAGCTTTCCAGGTTGGTCATTTTGGTATTTCAGTTACTTTATATTGATTGATTAATCATTAATTAATTCATTCATATATATTTTTATTCCACCCTTCCCCAAAGGCTCTGGGCGGGTTGTAAAACACAACAATAAATTCACAAATGTTTGGAGAAATCAATTAAAATCCCCTTACTCCTTAATTTATTAAAATACAGCAAAGCAAGCTGAGTAAAGTCAAGTAAGGCCCACCCTGAACCCACACCACCACAACCCTAGCCCTGCCTGTTAAACGTCTGGCCAAGCAAACAGGTCTGGTATTGCCTTCGGAAAATGAACAGGATAGCCCTTTTGGCTGCAAGTAATGTTTTGGACATTTGGAGGGCTATCTAAAAATATGAATAATATCCACTGATATGAAATCCCCAATTGGTTTCAGCTCTGGATACTTGGTTAATTTTTCAAAATTTTCATGATTATTGGTTAAAAATTAAAAAATATAATCGAACAGAACCCAGATGAGGAAAATCTCTCGTTTCCTTAAAAACAAGCAAGCAAACCATCTCCTTTTTAATCATCTTGAGGAAGACTTGGAAAACTCAGGTCTTTTCCATCTATTCACAGGGCATCTCCGTTTTTTTTTGTTTTTTTTTGTATAAAGAGTGTGACCCCCTCTGTCCTGGAGAGAATGTATATTTTTACCTTTGTTGATCAAACTATCATAATCGGCTTTGTCCTTTCAAGCAGGCTGAGGACAGGGTTCTAAAAGCTACAGGCTGAAATGTAAATAACTCCTTTCACAAAGGATGGAGCTCAAGCATGTTTGCAAGAAGTTCTTAAAGCAGAAAAAAATGTACACTGGATCAATGTACACGCACATCCCTGAGATTGCCTGGAAAATGACAGACCCCTTTTCTGCTTACCCACTCTTCCATAGGGATCCTTTCCTCTCCGTTTCGTGAGGTCTTTCTCTTTTCCCTTCATCTTCAATTTCTTTTTCTCCCTTCACTCTGGAAATCCTTATTTTAATGTGTTTGGCTTATTTGGAAGTGTCAAAGATTTTTTTAGACTTTTCAATAGAATGATGTCATTTTACAGACACATTTGTAATCCCATACAGTTGGATGATATCTGCGCCCATTAGCACATGCAAACTGTAAATGCTTTTCTTGGGTGTATTTTTGTTTGGTTGATGAGGTTATTGTTTATCAAAGTCAATTAAAAATTAATCACCCCCATGCCCTCCCCCCCCCCAAAGACAATGGACATGAGTCAGCCTTGTTGTTGACCTTCAGGAGAAAGGGCCAACATCAAAGAGGCATCCCCCGCAGCAAGAATGAATGCTGTTACCTTATCACACTGTTAATACTTCTCTTGTAAATTCCAGGATCATTTAAATTTTTATTGCACTGCCAGCAGCCTAGGAAATCTGATCCTTTCTATTAAGTGTGAAGAGGCAGACGGCACTGAATATTTAAGGATTATACTCAGGTATGGAAAAGAAAAAGGGAAAACCAACATAAAATTGCTTTTACGTGGCTATTCCCCCCCCCCCCCCCCCCTATGGGTGTGTTCAGACAACCACATTAGATCTGGGGTTCTTACTCCGGAAGAGTCCATGTTCCGCCTCTCTCTGCTTCCATTCTTATGAATGCAGGTAAACTACATCTTCCCCTCTTCTTTGGAACTTTCAGGGAACTATCTGCTGGGAAAGGGAGGAGGGTTTTGGAATAACAATCCCTCTGAGAGACATTGGGTGACAGTCGCATGAAAGAGGAGGCTGTTGAGGTTTGCTTGACAGTAGAGGACTCTGCAGAGAGATGTAAAAAAGGGGAAATGCCCTGCAACAGCATATAGGGACATGACCCCTGCAGTTAGAGCCTCCCTCATCCGTTGAACCCTGATTGTATGTGGAGGGTAATGGGAAGGGACACCGTGGGAAAATTTTCATTTAGTCCCCCCCCCCCCCCCCATTTTGGTTTGGGGGGATTTAATTACGGATTTTTATTTACTGATCTGTATTTAAATCCGTTAAAAAAACAAACTTAAAAAAATAATTTTAAAACCGTGCAGATGCAAACGGCTGCCAGGCAGTTCTGCGCATGTGCATCCTTTCCCAAAATGGCGGCAACAGTGTCACAGCGGTTTTCAAAGAAGGCGCCCGTCTGGAGTTATGGATCCCCTGCCCCCCCCCCCCAGCTCCATCCCCCGGGGCCCTGGAGTGGTCCTTGCTGGCCTCGGAGGCTTGATTCAGTTGATTGAAGCACAGCCGCTGCTGTGGGGGCTTTGGCAGGATACCTCATCGCAAATGTGCAAAATGGTTGCCGGGGCTGTTTTGTACATGCACAAGTGGCCACCACCTTTAACCAAAATGGTGGCGGCCATGACGACATCACCGCCTCTTTGGTTAAGGGCGGTGGCTATTTTGCACATGCACGATCTGGAGCAGGGAGGATGCTGCAGCGAGGCAGTGCTTCAGTTGCGCTCTTGGAGGCCAGTAAGTACCAATTCAGGGCCCCAGGGGGGGTTGGGGGAAAATATAGATTGGAAGCTTTGGCTACGTAACTGGCAGGGCGTACTTCCAGGTTGCTTCCGATCAACTTGTAACGGCCCGTCCTGAGCGCTTACGAATTAATCCAAAACTGTAATTCCCAACCCTAGTAATTACTCGCCCTCTGTCGTGGCTTGAACCCCAGTGTTTGTGCGAACCCAAAGGAGGTTAAAGTGAGTTTGGAGCTAGCTACTTCTAAGCAAGTGCTTGTGTGACTAAGCCAGGAAAGATATAAGTGGTGGTGGGGAATCCCCAGGCCAAATTCATTCTGTGAATGTTCTTTTTTTTGGGGGGGGCCTCTTTCCAGTTCCTCGATTTGGCTTGTGTCTCCAGTCCCAACGTTCAAGGGCTGAAAGAGTGACTGAACTCAGGGGAAGGGAGCAGAGATAAGGGCATGGGATCCATGGCCTTCTACTTCCTACCCCCATCCTGAGCACACCCTTTAAGCACCCTCTTTCCCAGCCCCTCTATGGTCTATGAATTAGCTTGTACTAATTTACAAAGTGGCCTGTGTAAGGATAAATGTTCCCTGATGGGAGATGATCTTGTTACCGTTAACTTTGGGGCTGAGCTTGTTGTTTTCTCTGTCTCTTTGTGCCCTTGATTTGGAATCCAGCATCTTTAAGAATGCTCTGGGGATTAAAATTGATCAACTGCCTGCTCAGCTACGCAGAACATAAAAGTCCCTGCGAGAATATTGGGTAACGTCCATCCTCTTTAGTGCCATCCCTTCTGTAAACGGATGAAACCCAGTGTCTGAATTATCGTCCACTTCCCCTACCCAAATATGGCAGGAAAGCAGAGAAGGCACTAGAAGGAACCGAGGCATCAGTTGCTAACCAAACTTGGGCAATCCAGTGGAATATCCTTTCCAAACATCTGGAAGAGATTCCCACTGTGCAGCCACAATTAGTATGCATGGAAGCTCCAGGGGGCAGTTCCTACGTTACAGCTGATTTCATGCTGTCTGTTCTCTCGTTCTTAGGTCCAAAGTAAAAACGCTACATGAAAGGATCCCCCTGGCGGGACTCGGCAAGCTCCCTAGCATCCCACAGATCGCAAAGGTATTCTGGCATTTTGAGATGCTTATTGACTGTTGCCTGGCAGCGAAATGAGAGAGAGATCAGCAAATTCAAGTGCTGTGCCATTGCGTCACTTCTCTTTGTTGCGGGGGGTGGGTGGGTGGAAGCATGGTGTAAACATCGCCATGGAATGGGCATTTTCCAGACTCCAGCAGTCCATTTCTGGCTCTTCCACTGACTTGCTGCATAATGTTGGACCATTGGTCTGACCCAGTATGGCACTTCTTATGTTCTTAACTTTGGGCATGTCCCTTAACTGCTCTGGTAGTCAATATGCTGGACTTGGAACTGCTGAGAGTTCTGAGTTCAAATTCTAGCCTTTTTGGGTCGGCCTTGGACTTTGTCTCAGTTCTCCGTCGGCAAAATGGGGATATTGACAGCCAGATGGTGTCACATAGGGCCTGAAAATGGCAGTGCTAGGGAATGTGGCATGCAGTACGCAGGGAGGTGGGAGCGGAAGGTTTTATGGCACAGAGGCAGCTAGGCCATATTATGCACTGAATATATTGCACACAGTGAGTATACTGCACAAAAGGGGGAGTACAGGAACAGTGACTTGCACAAAGCCACCATCACTGCAACGGTGGCAAAAGGAGAGGAACTTGCCCAAGGTCAACTGGTGTGACCAGGTCTTGAACTCAGGAAAGACTACATGCTTAGTCCACATCAGTGCTCTCTTCACCTACTCTTTCCTTCATCCGTCTGTCACTTCCAGGTTGGGCTAAGTCTAGGGTTGCCACTGTCCCAGATGCTTTGACGCAGAAAAAGGAGGGAAAGCATGCCAAAGTGGGTCAAACTGAAGGGACTCTCTTGCCTGTTTCTGATACAGCCACATCCCTTCCGAGTATCGCGCAACACGAGGACCCTCGGCAGGGGACGAGTTCCGTCAGAAAGAGGAGAACCTCTTCATCCTGCCCTACTTCTAACATGCCCCCCCACTCTCCCCCCCTTCAAAAATTGTAGTGGTGCCCCAGATAACCTGAGGAAATAAGAGCTTCGCCTGGAGATGATACTTCGATAGCCAGAGCGTGGAGGGATGGTCACCATAGCAGTCCTATCTTTTAGGAAGAACATAAGACCAATGGTCTGTCAATCCCAGCACCCTGTCTCCGACAGTGGCTTCTCAGTTGCCTTGGAGAAATACCCAACAGGTGATGGAAGAGTGATCCGTTCCCTGACGTTCTCTCCCACCTCCCAACAGTCACAGGTTTCATTTCCTGATCTTCTTGACTGTTAATAGCCTTTTATGGACCTATCCTTCAAGCATAGCATCTAATCTTCGTCTAAACTCAGCTGTACGACTGGCCTTCGAAACATCCTCTGGCAAGAAGTTCCACAAGTTAATTGTGCATTGAATGAAAAAGTACTTTTCCCTCTCAGTTGTCTCTTCTCCTCCAAGATGAAGAGCCCTCATCCATTGAGCCTCTCCTCAAATGGAAGCTGTTCCTTACCCTTGATTGTTTTTGCTGTCCTTCTCTGCACCTTTTTAGTTCTGTTGGGCTTCTGCCCTCCTTGTTGCCTGTCTGGTGAGGTGTTCCAGCAAGTGGCCAAGGCTATGATCCTTGGTCTAAATTTGAAACCAAAGGGACAGCTTCAAAGTAAGAGGTTCGAGTAATGCATCCTAAAACTGCAATCATCATTTTCTGCTGATGTCGGTGGGAGTTTTGCCATTAACTAAAATGGAATTAGGATTGCACCCAGAGTGACTTTGGTGAGCCACTTCCAGCAAAGATCAGAGATCCCAGTGCTCCTTAGACACTGATGCAAACTCCAGCTTGGTATGATTCTATGGAGACATTGTAGCTGTAGCCATCCTTCATTCAAGCAGGGGTTTGGACTAGATGACCCTTGAGCTCTCTTCCAACTCTGACATTCTATGATTCCGTGTTACACATGAGCAGGTGAATGATGTGCTCCTGTCAGAGGAGAAAAGCCTGCACATACAGTGAAGGCCGGAGGAAGATGGATTTAAGCAACCCATGGAGCCATAAAGGAAAGTTAGTGCCGCTTCTGGGATTATTTTTATGTGCTGAGCTCACACCGAATGGACGTAAAACTGTGTCTATGCTTGGTGCAAGCACATTCGAAATGCTCTTGCAATTTTCCTGCACGGTCCCCCCCGGCCCCCATCTCTCTCCAGGGAGCTGTTCATTGTAATGATGCAGCTTTGTCAGAGTTCAGGTTGCAGCTAGTTGTAGAATTTTCCGTGCCATTTTTGTTCTTCATTCTGTTACAAAACATGCCTGGAATAGAGATGTGCTTAACTGTCTAATTAGCACCAAACCCCACGAACCCTAATATCCCACCCCAGTTAAATATGCTCTACTCCTTCCCTCCCTTAAAGTCCCTCCTGAACACCTACCGCTTCCACCAGGCTTTCTGTAGCGCCTCAGCTCCCATAGCTTGCTCAATGATGCTTCTCCTTATCCTTCAGGATCCTCCTTCTCCCTTTGAAATGAAGCAAACTAGGCATGTGCACCAGTATCTCCTCAATATGAATGTCTCCCTGTCTCGCCTCATGTTCCTGTTCTCCTTGTCCATTTTAGATTGTAAGCCCCTTGGAGCAGGGACCCATTTCTAATCACGACTGCTCAGCACTAGGCATATGGTTTTCTTTCTTTTTCTTAGATTATGATTTAGATGCCTCTCAGTTGGGAAATCTGTGATACATGTGGGAAAATACACCTTTACTTGTAGGGAACTATGTTTTTTGGGATCAAAGGATTTAAATGCCTTTGATCAATATTTCCATGGTTTCTTACGTGCCGTTATTTTCTCTTCCTGGCTAGGCTTTCTGTGATGATGCTACCGGACTGAAGTTTAGCCCAGTACTCTACCCAAAGGTGAGGATAATAATGATCATGCCATCAGCTGACTTGGGGATTCTGGGTAAAAAGATCTTGATTGTTCAGAATTTCTTGGGAGATCGTGCGTGCAGTTATATATACAAAATGAATGTGATCTATTGTATTATTATTACCCATCATTTATAAAGTGCTTTCAGTGTTCGAAGAATGGAACTGAATTGAGGCAGCCCACTTTGTTCATACAAGGACGGGCAGAGAGGCGTTTTCAGTAGCTGCGCTACAATAATGGAATTCTCTTCCCCCAGAGGTTCATCAAAACCTCTGTCTGCTCATCTCCTGGAGACAATGTAGGACATTTTTATTTGGCAGGCAGGGATAGGGCATAGAAAGTTTTGGAATAAGGGATTTTAAATGGTTTTATTCATGTGTGTTTGTTTGTATGCATTGTCATCTACCTGGAGTTCTAGGAACAGGCGGGAAAAAAGAATTAAATAAATAAATCATCCGCACTGGCAGATCTTTCGAATTGTGTGAAATCATCAGATAAGCTCTTTGTCCCAGATATTTGTTTTGGCTCTGGACTGGTGCCGAAATGAGAATCAAATTGATTCTCGCGATAATTTCACGGGAATCGAGAATTGCTGCTGAGATTTTGCAGCTTTTTTCGAACCCCAATCGAGATCTCAGACTAAGCTTGATTTATCGATTACCACAATTTACCATTTATCATTTACTGGTTATCATGGTTTTTTTTACCATTTATCGGTTGTATCGGTATCACAATTTACCGTGTGCCATGTGTGCCGATTAGTGTGAATGGACATTTACCGTGTTTATTGGTTATTAGTTTATTGGTTACCGTGTTCTTTGGTTATTGGTTATTTATTTATCTTTGTTGTTTTTTATTGGTTATTGGTTTATTACCATGTTTATTGGTTATTTGGTTAAGATTATTGGTTTGTTATCATGGTTATTGGTTTGTTACCATGTTTATTGGTTATTGGATTTGGCTCACAGGCAACCCGGTAAATGGTAACCAACAACCCGGTAAAAGGTAACTCGGAAACCGGCAATCCAATGATAAACAACAATCCGGTAAATGGTAACTTAAAAGATTCTTGACCGAGAATTGTCGAGAGACAGCAATTTCCTCTGTTATCGTTTCTTGTTTAAAATGAGACAAGAATCATGATTCTCGGCGATAACCAAGAAAAAGTCAAAATTGAATTTCAGTCCTAGCCCCAAGACACACCCTTGAGTTGTGAGTCAACCTTAAGTCAACCTTACCTTTTCTGTAAGTTAACTTAAGGCTGACCCTTCCTTACAGTAAGTCAGCCTTAAGTTGAGAACACTTGTGAAAGGAAAGCTATCTTGACAAATGTCATCCTTAAGTCAACCTGAAGACAACCTAAGGTTGACTTTCACAAGAGAACCCTTGTGAAAGGAGAGCTATCTTCACAAATGTTCAGTTGGCCTTAATTTAACCTTGTCAGCCTTAACTTAAAAGAACGCTTGTAAAAGGAGAGCTGTTTGCACAGATGTTCAGTCAGCCTAAATCAGCCTCAAGTCATACTCAAGACACCACCACCCCATGGCACACTCGCACTGCGCTCCAGGCGTACCCTGTGTCGCACCTAAGACATGCCGTTGAGCCTTGGGTCAACCTTAAGTCGATCTTAAGAGAACGCTTGTGAAAGGAGAGCTGTTTTCACAGATGTTCAGTCAGCCCTAAGTCAGTCTCAAGTCACACCCAAGACACCCCCATGCCACACGTGAGCCGTAAGTCAGCCCCAACTGGACCCAGCATGCATGTGTGTGCTGACAGAGTCCCAGAATGTCAGAACTGGAAGGGACCTTTGGTGCCATCGCGTCCAACCTGCTGCTTGGATAGAGGGTAGTTACGACGACAGTATCCCAAACAGATGGCTGTGCAGTCTCTTTTTTAAAACCTCCATTGATGGCGAGCCTTTGACCTCCCCTAAGTCATTGTGAGGTCACACCCATGTTTTGCTGGATAGATGCCTCTCTGCGCTACACAAATCTTTCACTTGGCACAACGCTTTTGCTTCTCTCTCATCACTTCATGATGTCTACTTTAGACTCCTAGTAGCTTAGTCGTAGCTCCAGGACACCTGAATGAGCAAGACAACTATATCTGAGTGTGGGTTGGTTTGTTTGGGGTGTGTGTGTGTGAGACATGGGGGTATGTCTAGAGTGTGGTGCAAGTGTGCCGTTGGGGGTGGGGAGGGTCTTGGGTATGACTTGAGGGCGGCTGACTTAGGGCTGACTGAACATCTGTGAAAACAGCCCTTCTTTCACAAGGGTTCTCCCAAGTTAACGCTGATTTAAGGCTAACTGAACATCTGTCTTTTTGGGTGGGGGAGACGTAGCCTCTTCTTGACCTCAGTTGTGTTTTTGTTTTTTAAAAATAAGGACAAAGCGGAGAACAAAACCACTCCAGGTCATTTAAACCCATTGCTATGAGGAAAAAAATGAAGCGCTCCTCAGTGAGAGATAGGATAGTAATAGCGATGGGCTTTTAAATGCCAGGCGGTGGCTAATAGAGGCTATTGATCATTTTGTAACTCGATTTGTTTGTATGTGGCCTGAAATAAGAATTCACAGTGGATGTTGTTTTAGCTGAAAATGGTCTATTCACAGTCTCTCTCCTCCCCCCTTTCCCAGGTTTTTGCCACATTGGTTTGTTTCCATTTGGGAATGCCTGTCGTAAACACTTTGGGGACTTACTGGCACTGTTAGTTCATGGTGGCACGTTGACAGGTGAAGGTGGCCGGCAGAGGACACACAAACTAGGCACACCCAAAGCACACCTGTGCTACGCATCCAAAACACACCCCTGCCTCACACCCAAGACGCACCTTATCCTAACACCCAAGACACACCTCTGCGTTCACATATTTACATAAGCAAGGGGTAGTTTGTCACTGATGATAACAACCAAGTAGTGTGCTGCTTGATGTTCCCTTGTTGTTTGCCTCCTGGTGGAAGGGGTGGGTCACTGAAATGCTGGGAAAACAAAACCTCTGTGTTAAAACAGATGCGACAGTGGCCTGCTATGGATCAGTTTGTCACGCTTTGGTCCGGACCTCACCTGCAGGTCTGTGCAGGCATTGTCAGATGTAGGCCTGGGATTGCCCTGGGCCATGTCGGTGGCTAGCCCGGGCTCTGACTTCGGGCAACCACTGAAGTCGCAGGCCAGGCTAAGGCCCGCCCAGCTGGGCCACAGCGAGTTATCATGTCTGTTCAGGCCGGCGGACATGGCCCAGGTCAGGTCTACCAGGGCTGGCCGTCATTGGCCACCGTGGCTGCCCGTTTGGTGGGGGGGCAGGGCACCAGGTGCAGTGTGGGAAGGGGCCTGCTGGCCACACATAGGTGGATCTCCCAGCCCTCTCCTGGCTGTCATCATGATTGTTCGGCGGCCCGCCCTGGCCGTGTCTGCTGTGGCTTTCTGACCCAGGCTGGTTTGCCGCCATGCGGCCGTCACTTCTGTTTTTACCCTCTGTAAAAGCCTTGCCATAGGACAAAAGAAACTTAGATTAAGGAATAAGTGGGGAGCTTGCCAAGGGATAAGGGTGTTGTGTAGAGCTTAAGCAGACAGCGCATTTTGTATCTACGGATAAAATACCCACAATTTTGGGTAGCCTCTTGGTTAAGCATTTCGTATCCATGTACTGAGATAGGTAACTGATGACTACCCAAATCCAGGTATTACTTTTACCAAGTAACAGACTTCCTGTTTTACCAACTCATTCTGACTTACTGGGTTACCGTTTTAGCAACTTTCTGAATTTCCACGTTTTGTAATGTTCATTATTGTGCGTGAACCCAATGAGAAGGGCTGTGGAACAAGCAATGGATGAACTGAAATGGATGGGGAAATGGTAAATCAGTAATTTGATAAATGGTGCATATTTAATGGAAAATCAGTAACTTGGTAATGGAAAACCAGAAAATCAGTCATTTAACTCATCAGGCACTGAGGCTGCTTTCTGATGAGATGGAATGTGTAGCCTTTGCAAAGGATGCACTGCTTCCGTCTTGTTGAAAAGGCAGAAGTGTGGGTCTTCGCCGACAAACATGCGCATCCAGCAGAGTAGTGGGATTCTGCTCTCCTGGATGTGCATGTTTGCCAGCAAAGTCCCGTACGTCCACCTTTCTGACAAGACGAGCGCTGCACAGTCTTTGAGTCTCGCAGAATCCCGCAGCGTCAAAGGCCGCACGTTCGTTCTTGTCAGAAAGCAGCCTCAGTGGGTACTGTTTAATGCCCAATCCATCCAAGACAGTTTGAGTACCACAATTTCATTCCCATTTTTCAGGTACCTGTTGCAGCTCTAGGGTTGTGTGAATAGACTTCAGCTAGTTTGTATAAAATACAGACAAACAGGATGTGCTTTCCTAGGCTCAGACCAGCTGGTTACCTGGATTTCAGATTTAGAGAAGACACATCAGGTGGCTGTTGGGTTGAACTCTTCTAGATGGCTGCCAACCTGCACCTGGACCCTTTTTACTTCATGTCTCTGATACAGGTGTCACTGCTTGCTAGATTTGCGTGGCGTGCTGCCATAGAAACCTTTCACAGATTAGTTAAAAGATATTTATCATTTTTCCAAGCACCTTTTATCCCAGAGTTGGTAGGCTATAATGTATTCCATCTCTCTTTTGATGTCAATAAACCAAGGTCAAAATGATTTGCATCTTCTTTTTTGGTGATATTCATGAGGCTTGTGAATGGTGGATTGGAAGCCAAAGCACATCCGCTGCGCATCTCAATGACCTTTCATAGGTGCTCACCCATTAACTCCTATTCACTGGAAGAACATGGAAACCTTTCAATCAGAAGGTGGTGCCACTGGAGAAGTCCCACTTTGAAGTAGATTCTTTAACTTTTCATTCACTTAACACAAGAGAAGAAAACAAGCTTGGATTCAGAATCACTTGAAGTCAATGGGAACTATGTTTTCTGAGCAACTTTCACTGTCAGAAGCCACATGCCCAGTCCTCGGCTGATGTACGTTGACTTTGTAGAGTCCAAGGTTAGAAGGAGCCAACAGCTCATTTAGCCTGACCCTTCTTCACTTCGCTTCTTCATTACCCAAAGCACTTATCTTTATGAGTTTCTTCTGAAAGAGCTGACTTCAGCTGATTGCTTCCTAACAGGCTTACTAGGATAATGTTTTTGCTTTCTAGCTATTGAGCAATTTGCTGCTAAACTGTCTTAACTGTGAGTCTGTTCAGGCTTTAGTAGGCCTCCAGCCCTAGTTACAGCCAACAGGTCTAGCCCATCTGGGATAGTGACTTCAAATTTGCTTTGCTCTGATCTTCCACCACGATGGTGCTGTACAAAGGACTGAAAAGATCCAGGAGTTGTCTTATTTTCATGACCAACTGCATGCTACTCTTTCAATCCAAGTCACACTTTTCTTTTGATGTAAAGACAGTGCTGCAGATACTGGTATTGATCTATAAAGCTCTAAATGGCTTGGGCCCCACATATCCGAAAGACCACCTTCTCCCCTATGTTCCATTGCGATTCCTAAGGTCAGCCAAGAACAACCTCCTGCTAGCTCTGCTCCAGGTGTGTGTGTACAGCTGAGGCCCTCTTCTTGATGGCTGTCTCACAGTAGAGGAACTCCCTTCCTCTGGACGTTCACCAAGGACCAAACCTGAACATCTTTTGGAGGCAGTATCTTCCTGTTTGGCCTGGTGTTTGGTGGGTGTGGATAGGCTGTAGGGGAATGGCTTTTGGGGTGATGGGGGGAAGAGTTATTTTATCTATATTGTATTTTATTTATTTGATATTTTCAGTGTTTTTATTTTATATCTATTTTGTGGGCTGTAACCTGCTCTGAGCTCTCAGGATGGGGCAAACTATACACATTAAATAAATAAATGTTCAGATTTCAGATTACTGACCCAAGCTATTTGATTTATGTCTTATTCCAGGCCTCCCAGATGATCGTGTCCTATGATGAGCATGAAATCAATAATACTTTAAAGTTTGGTGTGATCTATCAGAAGTTCAAGCAGGTAACTACCGCCATCATATCCTCGTTGAGCAGACGAAATCATAGGGCCCGTTCTCAGAATACTCTCTAAAAGAGTGGGTAGTTGCCTTTCACACAAAATTTGGAGGGTTGTGTGAAATACTTAGTGTTTTCTGCTCCACAATGCAAGGGATGGGCCACTGAAACGCAGGACAATTAGCAGCTGGTTTGAACACAGTCTTGTAGGGCAAAGCAAGCACAGACTGGGGAACAAGTAGTTGGTTTGCACGAGGAAATATATTGTGTGAATGTGCCCATAGACTCAGGCCGTTTTTAGACGTGTGCGGCGGTGCCAGCGCTTGTTTTCCAAAAGACCCGGCAGTCCGATTTACACGTGACGCCGCCGCTGAATACGCGCATGCGCGGGTGATGCACATCCATTTCCGGGCGCAAACTGACTGGGTCGGCGATCGAAGCTGGTCATACGTGGCCGGAAATGGATGCGCATCGCCCGCGCATGCGTGTATTGGGCGTCGTCGTGGTGTAAATCGGACTGCCGGGTCTTTTGGAAAACAAGTTGGGGAGCCGCTGCGCACGTCTAAAAACGGCCTCGTAGGGTTGGAAGGGACCTGAAGGGATCATCTAGTCCAACACTCTGCACCGAGGCAGGATTTGCCATACTTTTACGCCATTCCCAACAGATACATTTACCAACTGAAGAATAGAGCCTATAAAACCGTGTTCTGAGAGCTAAAATGGGTAACCAGTTTTGTACATGTTTGGGTAATATCTGAATTTTCGGGTGCCTGATCAGTACGCAGAGACCAAGATGGGTATCCGACTATTCGAATTCACTGGCTGGTCTTGAGCAAGTCACTCTCTCTCAGCCTTGGCAGTTCCTCATCTGTAAAATGGAAATCGACGATCGTAATGACCTACCTCATTCTGTTGTGAGGGGGACCTAGCGATAAGGGTTGTAAAACGTTTTTGACACTTCAATTGCTATGGAAACGATAGATGATGGTAATTACTGCACCCATTTCTCTCTGCTGCTTTCCCTGTCCCTTCCCATCCACTCCTGCCCCCAACAGCTCCTTCCCACAATTTTGCATGTTCCAGGTTATGCCAGTTTTTGCCAAGCGACCCATTTGGTCCACAAATGAGTTCCCCCCCCCCTCTTTTTTTTTAAACACAACCCTCCGCGAAAGGTAATTAGTTAAACTGCTAAAATTAAAATCTACTGCACATAGGGAGCAGGAAGGACAGGGACGTGCCAGTGCCTGAAGTGACGATGGGTCGGTAGGGAAATGATAGAGATCGATGACTCCATTGATCTCGGCCAGGAGTGGAGAACTTTTCCCCCTCAGGGGCCACTAACCCTAACCCATCTGTGGCCACCACCCACTCCCCCACCTCTCACCCAAGGTACTTCCCTCCCACTCTAGCCCCCATTCTCTACCATCCCCTTCCCACTCCTCTGGAGGCTCCTTGATCCCCGCTGCTGTTGGATTCTCTGGAGCAACAGCAGTGCCGCAGGAACCTCCAGAGCAGTGGTGACGGAGAGGGCAGGAGCATAGGCAATTCATGGAGGAGGTGGGGCATGTGCATCCCCAGATTTTCAGAAGCCCTGTAGAGTCTACTACCCCCCTCCCCCCACTATCGCCACTTGCGGGTCGCCCATGGATAGAATCCTCCAGAGCAGCACTGGCGGTGGGGTAGAGGCTCCAGAGGACCAGCAATTGCTGTTTGGGGGAGGGGACTGGAGGCTCTGGCGGGGTAGCACTGCCGGTGATGGTGTGGGGAAAAGGGGGGGGCACAGATGCTTCTTGCAAGGCCCTGCTAGAGCACAGAGCCTGGGGCACCCTAATGCCATTCCTGGGCACGTCAAACACTTGGGGGCGCAGCTAGGCTGGAATGGACCCTGGTCCAGAAGATGAAATGGAGGCTTCCACCCAGCGGCAGGGGATGCAGCTTCCCCAGAGAGTATGGGGTCCCCCGAGGCTTGTGGGCCCTGGTGCAGCAGCACCGCGTGTCCATGTTTTATCTACTCTCTCAGGGCCAGCCTGAGAATTTGCAGGGCCCAGGCTGAAGATAAAATGTGGGGTCCCTGTTGACCCCTCCTCAATTGGGGGCATCATCCACAGTCCCTGAAGGTGATTGTGTTGGGGGGGGGGCTCTGCTGGGAGCGAATGGGTGCCTCACACCCTGCACTGCGGAAAACAGGGGCCACTCTGGGGCCCTTGGAAACAGAGGGGCCCGGAACGTTTGCCCTGTGGTAAGGCCGGCCCCGAACTTGCTTGTGTCTCCCAACATTTTGAGTGGCCAAAAAGGGACAAGCCCCACCCCCTTGTCCAATAAGACCCACCTCTCAGCAAATATGCTCCCCTCTCTCACGTACTTTCATGTACACACACTTCCCAGCATTCCAAGGGCACAAAGAGGGACAGACGCTCTCCTGCTTCTTATGCCACTTGGTTTCTCGTCCTGCCACCATCTCCCCCTTGTCCTCTCAAGCGTATTTCCTGGGAGGCCACAAGGAAAGAGGTGTCTGAGGCCTGAATGCGGGTCTCTTTGTCTCTCCCTCCTGAAAGAGGGACTCTGACTCCCTCAAAGAGGGACAGTGGGATTTAAAGGAGCTGTCCCGTCTAAATAGGGACTGTTGGGAAGTATTATGCAGCCTTGCAAATATGCAGGGCAATCATAGAAAGCTTTCTAACTAGAGGAAACTAGCTTAATAAGTATCCAAAGCATGGTAAGAAATGAAACAAGGAGTGTGAAATTCAGGCGATAAAAGCCAATTCAATGGATTGTTTTCCACTGTCTACTGGCAGCACAGCTGCGGAAATGAAACCTACTATCATGTTGATTCAAACAGCCAGCTCTGAGGGGAGCCGAAGGACACGGACTCACCTTGTGCTTTCTAAAAAACAAATACCATATAAATTGCTAGCTTTCCAGAGTAAACCTGACTCAGCTCTGCTGATGTTGCCTCTGTGCAGCCTCTCTCCTACCTTCCTAACATCCTGAACATTGCCACTGGGGCCAATAAAGCGTCAGGAGCATCCGGCCAGGGACAAATCCTTGTGTGACAGCGGGGGGCTAAGCAAAGACAGGGGAAGTGTAGGATTGACCTTGTAATTGATCGGCTCAAGTTTATTTCCTCTTTCATCCTGAAGGATCCTACCTGAGGGGACGCCAGCCTTCCCCACCCACATGCTAGGTTTGCAGTGAATTCATACTTTCCCCCCATGCTGCCTTGTATCCACCATGGGGAAGTTTCTGTTAAACCATTTCAAAGACACTTCAAACTTTCCTGTGATGCCTGTTAGGCAGCTGGTGGATTGAGTCTTGCATAGACCTGAATTGGGAAAAGCCATTCCTGAACCATTGGTAAATCCCCACCTTTCCGGAACATTGAGTGTTCGTCGGTGTTCCTGTATTCCATATCGTTATCGTGTTTTTGCTGAAATCAGGAATGCTGATGGCAATTTTTGGTCACCTTTTGGCATCTGTTTTGTCGTTTACGATTCAAAGGCCGTATATGAAGACCACGGTACCAACCAAAGTAGCAGAAGTACCAAACGCTTCTGATTGACGAATCATTGATTAATCTCTAGTCCAACTAGAGCGTAGCTATCGTTGGAGATAGGAGGTGCAAGCTGCACCAGGGTAGTGGGAAGGAACAAGTGCGCTCTTTTGCAGCTGCAAACTGCGCTCCTGGCAGGAGGGCCAGGGGAAACAGCACCCCATTCTTTCTTCTGCACCAGACCCCATTTCAATCTAGCTAAATCTTTCGAGTCCAGTACCCAATAAAGCTGACAGTATTGTCTCTCTCTCTCTCTTGTCTCTTCCTCTGGCATCTCCTTCTAATTAGAGATGAAATGGATATATACGATGCAAATTCTGTATCCAACAAACTTGCCCGTTTTGATTCCGTTCTGATGAAGTGGGTTGCGGGGGGAGGGAAAGAACACCGGTGAAATAACGCACAAATTAAAATTTGAAAATAAGATTTATTTGACAGCGTATTAGAACAGGAATTAAATTTTCTGAGCATTTGGGAGGTGTGTGTTTTGGACAGGAGTGGAAAGTAGTTTTCCTGGAGAAAATATTTTGGAGCAACCAGATCTATTCCCGACGGGCGACAATGGAGGTATAGGGCAAGTGGTGGGCAAAGTTCCCACCCAACCCTAAGAGCCAGATACTAAAATCGTCATATGGCCCAGAGCCACAAGACACCCACGCGGGTACAGTCACGCAAATCTTGACTGCCCTGTGATTGACTGGTAGAACCACCGGTGCTCTACAGACCCGGGTGCCGAGAATCTGAGGAGCGGCTGAAATTCAGCTTGGGTGCAATGAATATTAGCGGCACTTAATTTGTAAACAAATAAAATTTTAAATGATTTGCTAGGGCCCAAGCCTGACCCAGAGCTTGGCAGAGCAGAGAAATGAGCCCTATTCTCCAGCTAGCAGCCCAACCATTGGACTAAGCCATCTCTCTGCAGCTGAGTAGAAAACAGCAATTCTTGTCATTTTAATCTTATATGCACAGGGGGTGGGAAAATCATTCAAGAAAACCAAATAAACCATCCAGGCTTTTGTTTCCAACCCAGAAATGGTCAATATTGGCCTTTTCCTGGCCTTTCAAAATTTGGGGTGCATATTTCTACTGGGAACATTTCCCGGGGCTCAGCCCCTCCTTGAATTTAATTGCTGGGGCTGAGCCCTGGTAAGTCCTCCTCCCCTCCAAATTAAGCCCTGCCGTTAGAGTAGAGGGGGGCCGAGGAGCAGCCCTGGATGAGAGCCACGGTTTGCCCACCCCTGTTATGGGGCAGCCTGTCTTGGAGCAGAGTGGTTGGACTGGATGATCCTTTAGAATCTCTTTCCAATTCTACCATTCCATGTTTGTAACAGAAAAAAACGCCAGGATGTTATGCACCGAGAAATGCCTGTTCATATTTCCCTGCAAGTTGCATTACAGCAAATGAAAGACCTTGTGCGAGGCAGCTTGGCAAATGCTAAACCCAAATTTGTACTTCATTGGAACAGGGCAGACTAAATCATCAACGGCCGCACAACAAAGAAAACTTCCTTCCGTCTTTTGCATTTTTATGCAGTACGTAGTCAAATGAAATATGCAAATATCATTAGAGTGCCTGGCGGAATACTCTCCCCCGAATTACAAGATTCTCCTGCGTCTGCCTTTCCCATCCTCGCTACTTGAGTTCGATGAAAGCGTTTGCAGCTAGTGAATGTCTTTGTCCTCTCGTCCCACAAGGCGGAGAGGGCAGCTTGACGGTCTAAACGTTCACCCGATTAAAAAGGCATGGTTACCAGGGCATGCTTTCAGCTTCATTCATGCTACTGTTGTGTGGAGGTGGATTTGCATAGCCATTTATTACAATTTGTCCTGTTAATTAATGAGCAAAGAAAATTTGCAAATGGTCGGAGACACAGTAGAAAGGAGAGAGGAAATATAAAGCGCCAGGGGACTCAGTTTCTCAATTTTCAGAGACCATGTCCACCTGTGTCTCTATTGATATCTCTGGCATTGTTAGTGCTGAATACTTTGGAAAATTATTAGGGATGGCAACAACTACGGGTATGGATTAATCTATAACTGCCTGTAATGGACTGTTAGAGTAGTACGTACCAGTCCATAACAGCGGTCTGCAAATTATCGATCTGCTGTTACACCCCCTGGGGCCCTGTTATGGTACTTAACAGCCTTGGGGTGGGCTTGATTGAAGGTCTGGGGAGGGGGGCTCCTCCTGTGTGGAGGAGCCTCCCCAGCGGGCTCCCTCTCACCATGGCACATTGTGGAAGTCCCTGCTCCACAGTGCGCATCTGCAAAATGGCTGCAGGCGTCATTTTGCGCATATGCGGCCCTTTTGCAAAATGGCCCTGGCAGTGCTGGCGCCATTTTGCAAAAGGACAGCCATTCTGTGCATGTGCGAATGACATGCACCCATGGATGGGGGGAGATCTGTGGTACAGATCCATAATCTAGACCTTCCTCTTCCTGGGTCTACCCCTTCTCTAACTTCTATGTGGCCCTTGGAGCTTGTACTAATTTTCAAATTGGCCCCTGGGAGGGAAAAGGGTTCCCTACCCCTGGTTTAGGGACTGGGGAGTATTTTTAATTGATTTGAACACTAGTACTTACGATTGTATAGGTTTGATTTATTTATTTATTTTCTGTGTGTGTGTGTGTAAGTTGCCCTGATCTATTGGTTTGGGATATGGATGGAACCACTCTAATAACAAATAGATGCCTTCAACTGAAATGCTCATGTTTTAGGAATTAGGCCTGTTGTTTGTAATGAGAATCTGACATTCAGAAGCGCTGGTGTTTTGTCTCTGGGACACTCAGGCCTTTACACTTGTACTTTAACTCCTGCCTCTTAGAGAATAAGCCAGACTGAATTTTGCCACTGCATTGCTCTTTGGGTTACTGTATTTTGCAGACGTTGGAGGAAGAGCTGTTTGGAAATAACGAAGAAAGTCCCGCGTTCAAGAACTTCTTGAGTTTGTTAGGAGATACCATAACGCTCCAGGATTTTAAAGGGTAGGTTAAGGAAAAGAAGCTGGTTTTTTTTTACAATTGAATTGACCAATAGGCTGTTTGAGGTATAAAAACAGCCACAACATAAAAACAGAAGTTGGTGTGTTGCTGAATAAAGCTGTACAAATTAGAAATGAATGGAGCCTGTCAGGATTCGGGCCTTAAACCTTTATCTCTGGGGTTCTTGAACTAGTGGCTGGACCTGCAGTGCCATCGGTTCTCCTCGTCTCTGGCCCGGTCATTCCCTCTCCCTTTCTGTGATGACCAGGCCACACCTCTCCTGCTTGTCCCTAGCCTTGCGCATGCCTCCCAGGTTCCTGATTGGCTGCCAGCTGGGATTTAATGCTGGTTGGTAGCAACAGGAAGCCGGGCAGATCATCTAACTAACCTGCCCCACCACCTGTTCCTGCCTGATCTCTGCTCCTGACTCCAGTGATGCAGCCATTCTGTGATTATGAGGGAACTCTGATTTCATTCCAATCATAAATGGCCTAAACCCAACGTAAGCCTGCCTTTATCTCATGGCTAGAGTAATAGAGTTAGTCACAAGGATGGACGGCAACTCAGAGGTCCTCTAGTCCAGCCCCTCCGCTTCACCAGTTATCCCAGTGGAACTGGGTGCTCCTGGCTGGGTCGTCAGTACTGCCGAACCAGGGCTCTCCCACTCCTTCTTGATGGCCACATCCCTTTCTGAGCATCGTGACATCATGGCACTTGGAAACCTGTGTGTGTCCTAGGGCTAAAATGAAATTCTGGCGCGGATTCTATTTTTGGTGAATCCAGGCATTCTGATCATTCTGGCAAAATGCGGAGCGGGGCAAAGTCCTGTTCTGACGTGGCCACACCTCTTTCCAGGTGCTGTGATGTCATGATGCTCAAAAAAAGGGGTGATGAAAGGTTTCTCCTGCCAGCACCCCACCAGAAGTATAAGCACCCTAGGTAGACTTGGCACAGAAGATTCTATGGATTGGAGGGTCAACCTGTCTGCCTCTGACCTACATGTACAAACTACTATGAATTACCAACTTAGCTTTGGGTGAAAACTCCATCTTTCTCCCCTCTTGTTCAACCTGCCCTTTTGTTTTTAGCTTCCGAGGGGGCCTGGATGTAACACATGGACAGACGGGGACGGAGTCTGTGTACACTGTGTTCAGGGACAGAGAGATTATGTTCCATGTGTCCACAAAGCTGCCTTTTACCGAAGGCGACACGCAGCAGGTAAGCAAGAGTTGGCCTTGTGCTAGTGAGAAATATTTAAAGCAAAGGAAGGGGAAAAGCTGAAGGGTGGAGCTCAGTTAGGAGTATGCAGTGATTATATTAACATTGTGGGTGAAACCCTCTGCCATTAAATTCAATAGGAGCTAAGTCATTGACTTCAGTGGATGGAGAATTTGTATCCCAGGGGTCTGGGAGGAGTAGAACAAGTGAATGAGAGAGTCTATGGGACTTAGTTGCCTAAGTGGTTTAGGTCTTGTTTACGTGTTACGGTAAAAAGTATGGGACCGCATAGTAAGGAATTCATGGGGTATTGATCCTGTAGCATCCCTGAATGTTGAAAAGGGAGCAGGAAAAGCAAATGAGAGACAAACCAGGAAGTGCTGATGGGTGTTGGGAAAGTAGAGGACTAAACAATCAGAGGTTACTTCCCTTGGATTTGTGCAGACAAGCATGTCCTCCAGACTAAGGCCCCTTTACACCGGATTAACCACGCTTCTTTGCTGAGGTAGCTACCCTTCCTTTATTCTGTCTTCAGCCCCTCAGCATATGTGAACATCAGAGTAAAACAGAGGTTCACTACCTCAGAAAATGGTGGTCTCTTTGGGAACATGGCTGACCAGCATTGTGTAGTAGGGCAGTGGCATGTTATTGTCCGGATTCTTCCGGATATGTCACGGGCAGCAAAAACTTATTTTAATGCCCGGCTAAAAATGGGTGTTTTTCAAATGAGATGTTAGTTCGCATTAGCATACCAATGTGCTAATTAGCATTCAATGTTAGTTTGTGTTAGCACACCAAATGAAACGTTAGCACACATGTGTTCGTCTGTGTACGCCAAAACATGTGAGGGGAAGGTTAGCGGGGGCTGCGCAGACCAAACATTGGAGGCTAAAACTTATTTTAATGCGTAGCTAAAAATGGGTGTTTTTCAAACGACATGTTAGTTCTCATCAGTACTCACAAGGCAGGTGTTCGCCAGATATTAGCCCGCACCTCCCCCCCGCAACTCCCACACGCTTTCCACTCACGGCGTTTTCCAAGGACATAGTGGGCCCACCATGTGGGCTAGTGTGTGCTAATGCGCCCCCTGGGCATCCACCTCACATCCATTAGGTTTGCCTGCACCCAGGTGTGCCAGCAGCATATGAGTCGCGGCTAGCACGCTGCCTGCCCTGCTGCCCGCCAATCTCACCCTGGGTTTGGCCGGGTGGTGACGGCAGCAATCCAGGCTGGAGAGAGCAGCTTAGGAGCTGGTTGGGAGTGGTGCAACCAGGGCTAGAAAGAACTGGGTGGCAGGGAATGCAAGCCAAGCCCAGGAGGAAAGTGACAGGCACCGGCCGGGGGGGAAGTGAGGAAAAAGCTGCCGGAGTAGCCGACAGGAGAGCGCTGTGGCTGCTTCCGATGGATAGGAGTGGGGAACACAGGCAGAGAAGTCGTCTTCCCTGGCTGTTACCCTCCATTCCTGTGACCGTGTCTCAGTCCCTGCTGCCAAGTGTGTTCCATCTCCATCTCCTGCTCGCTGCCAGCTCCTAGCTGCTCTCTCCAGCCTGGGTCGCTGCCGCAGCCCAGTCCGTTCTCGAAGCTGGGTGGTTCATTTCATCCTGGGCGTGGCTTGCATCCCCTCTTGCAGCTGCCCAAGCATGAGAGCACTGCTTTGGATGGAAGGGGAGGGGCAGGGGGGGTTCTTGTAGTCCCCCCCCCCCCCCTTTCCATCAGAGCCAGCAGTTGGGGAGAGGGAAAGCGATGAGTAGTGCATGAAATGCATGCAGGGGACTGCTTGTTGATTAGCTGTACACGCAGGGTGGGACATAGGTGTCCCATGGCAACTCATGCTGCCGTGCTCCTCCCACCCGCCCTCGAGCTCTGGTGAACGTGTGGGCTGCCATTGGAGGCAGGCAGGGCGACTGTGGCAGCGCCCAGCACAGAAGCAGAATCTCTTCCTTGCACATGACATGGCATCACCACAGAGCACGTTTGCAGGGGGTCGGGGTGAAATGGGGCTTCTCCAGGTGGGGATGGATGGGGGATCCCACTCTCCAGGCTGCAGGCAGTGTGAATGAGGCAGTGCAGTTGCGGCAGGGGGAACGGGCACTGTGACTGCACAGGTGCAAACTGAGAGCAGAAGCATCCAGCCCCCCTAAAACTGCTGCCCCCCCCCAAAAAAATATCTGCTGCCTTAGTGAAATACCTACGTTGCCCGCCCCTAAGTCTGGGCCTGTGTACGCACCGAAACATGTGAGGGGGAGGTTAGTGGGGGCAGCACAGACCAAACGTGGACTCAAGTGAGCTAATTGTCTCTTTTGAAAACCCCCAATGTGTTTGTGTGAGGGCCCCTGTGTTTGACATGCATAATGTGGAGAGACTATGCTTATTTTGTGGTCAGTGGATGCACGCACGAAAGCTCATATTTGTTTCCAGGCAAATACGAGAACGGCTACTTTTAATTTATCAAATATTTCCATTTCCTCTAAAGCTTCAGAGAAAGAGGCACATTGGTAATGACATTGTGGCAATTGTATTTCAAGAAGAAAACACCCCATTTGTCCCGGATATGATCGCTTCTAATTTTCTGCACGCATACATCGTTGTCCAGTTGGAAAACTCAGAAACTGAGAATACGTCCTACAAGGTGAGAGGATTCTGAGTGCTTCCTTGTGCGCTTGAATGTAGTCGGAAACAGGGAATGGGCTTATTATTTGCGGGTATTTATTCATATTTTTGGGTAGCCCTTCAAAGACTTGAATAATTTCCACAACTTGAAATGGGTACTCTCGTATCCATGGGGGTGGGGTGTGTGTGTGTGGAGATGGCCTTTCAGTTTTTCACTTGGGTTATTTTGGTAGTTCAGCCGTTTCAGTATTTTGGTCATGTCATGTTTGGTAATTGCATATGTGCACTTGTGCTAATATTGTCAAAATGATGTAACCAAGATAATCAGCCTGAAGTAACTGAAACTGATACCAGAGAGTGCAAACAATGATTGGCTATTATCCAAGCTGCCATTTTCAGACCGAGGGGGGGGTATATTTGACGGGTTTACCTTGTTTTGGTGGTGGGGGTGAGAATTCTCTTTTCAGCTTTAGCTTTAACCTAAAGCATGGATTCCCAAACTTTTTCCATCAGTGAACCATCGTCACCCCTCAATGTTTCTTGTAGACCATCTTGTACCTAAGAACCAGAGATGATGGTGGCATGGCACGTATTGCTGGGTGGCTACAGCTATGCAAGGGGTGTGTGTGTATTCAGTCCCTTATTGTGCTGTGTAATTTGTCATAGAACATTTTATGGGGACGGGTTGCCGTGAGCCCATTACACCAGTGCTCTGTTCTTTGCACTGTCTGCCTGTAGTCTTCTGGGTCCGTTTCAAGGTGTTGGTGCTTACCTATAAAGCCCTATACGGTCTGGGCCCTACCTATCTGCACAACCACCTCACTCTCCAGGATCTGGGTCAGCCCCTGCGGTCAGCAGGGAGCGCCTTTCTTGAAGTCCCCCGGGTATCGCGGTGTGCGTGTGTGACTATGGAGAGACCGTTCTCGGTGGCCACACCGAGGTTGTGGAACTCCCTCCTGGCAGAGGCCCGGTGGCCCCGGACCTCTCCTCCTTTCGATGATTATGCAAAACCTGGCTGTTCTGCCAGGCTTTCGGTGAGGGAGATGGGTAAAGATGAACTGTAAACCGTCCCAAGCTGCCTATGGCAGGAGGGGTGGGGTAAGAAGAAATTTTAAATAAATAAATAAATAAATGAACAGTGGAGGGTTGAGGAGAGTTTTACTTTTTATTCCGTGGCTCCCCATTAGGTGGGTTTTATATTGATGTTTTATAGTTTAATTGTATTTGTATATGTTATATTTTTATGTATTAGCCGCCTGGAGCTGCTATTAGCAGGAGGGTGCGGGGTAAAAATCAGTAAAATAAATAAAGATCCTCAACACATTAAATGAGGAGAAAGCCCTTCTTTCTTTGATGGTTATGCAGCATTGTATTAAATAATGAAAGTACATTGCTCCAAGTCTCAAAATAGATTCCATCTTAGGACAAATTTTATGCCTGTAATTAATGTGGAAATAAATGATTATTCTTAGGGGTGGATTTGTTTTTAAAGCAAGTTCTGACTCTAGAGCAAGCTTTGTGTTAATGTCAGGGTCAATATTTGCGCTTGAGAAAGGTGATAGGAGGGTTGTGGTGAAAATTATGGTGGGAAATGCAAGATTATTGCCAAGTTTGTAGCTTGATGCTGATGTTGCATTGAGCCTAGAAGGATAAGCAAGCCTTCTGGTCCGGGAACTGTAGAACAGCTTGATGTTTCTTCTGGGGGGGAACTCTGTTTACTGACCCCAAACCACAGAGGGTGCTGTTAGTATATACAGGGTTATTAGAGCTTGAGGGGGAAAAACAAAGTGTGTGTCTGTCTGTTTACCAGTCAGGCTTTTTGTCCTCCTCCTTGAGGCTCTTCATTGCTTTATTCCGCCCCATCTTTCTGCCTCATTTCCAACTTGGGACCTGGAACAAATGAATATAGTAAAAACGCAGTAAATTCCACATTTGGGGGGGGGGGGGCTGCATGGCGCAACGTGCGGCCGCACGGCCCTGCCCCCTCCACGCTCCATGCCCTCTGGGGAGACGGGTGGCCGCCGTGGCCAATGCGACCGCAGCACTCGTCCGATTTGGCCACTGGCCGGAATCCCTGTGGGGATTCCGGGCCGTGGCCACCATCCAGAAGTGACGGCGGGGTTCATCACGGCGGGGAATCGCCTTTGCCACACGATCACCGCCGGTCTCGCCACTTCAGTCGCTTGCGTGGTGAAAGTGATTCCCTGCCATGGTAACATCTGGGGGGGGAACAACAGATGTTCCGTGATCGCAGCCACCACAGGGAATTGAGTGTGAATGACTGTGATCTCATAAAGTCTGAAAATACCCATAGCGGGTGGCCCTGAGGCGGGCATAAGGGACATAACTGGGACTTTGGGGATAGCATCCC
>QEPC01007512.1:9635639-9702801 GCA_003113815.1 Sphenodon punctatus
GGGGGGGAACATCCGTTCCCCCCAACAGATGTTCCGTGATCGCAGCCACCACAGGGAATTGACTGTGGTTGACTGTGATCTCGTAACGTCTGAAAATACCCCATGTGACCTGGGCAGGGGCATTTTTGGCTCCACCCTTCAGCTCTGGAAGTCTGGCCCTTTCACTTCAGAAGTCCTGCCCTCTCGCCAGAGGCAGTAACTACTCTCTGAGTGGCTCATGCTGCTCTCTTCTCTCTTGGGCAGGCGTGTGCCACTCCCAAGACAGTGCCAGGAGCAAAGATGCCATTATTGTCTGCAGCTCTTGCCCCCGGCTCCAGTTCTCAAATGTGGGAGGGCACTTGGTTAGAGCTGTAATTGATAGTTAATTCTGAAATTGTGATTAATAACCAAAATTTCAATTTGTAACCAGTTATCTAATAGGTTAGCTGATAAGTAACTGCATACTGCAGTGGTTAACAGATTAACCCAAATAGTAGGGATGGGGCTCTCAGTATTGCTGAGAACCAAAAGTGGCCAATAATGACACACTTGGTTCTAATCCAATAATACCGATAATTCTTGGTATCTGCAATATCGGTCCTTTTGCATTGATTTTTTTTCTCGGGTTTTTAACATTGCGGTTTTCCCCCATTGAAGTCAATGGCAAAAACCATAGTGTTAAAGGTTTTCAATAGATCAAATACCAATAGATATGATAGAACCAATAAAGAGACAACCAAGAACTGATAAAACTGAGAACCAAGATTTTGCCCAAAGTCCTATCCCTACCAAATAGTAATTAATGCTGCTTTACCATTGCCACAGAACCAATGTTTCATGTAATTGATTTACCATTTTTCTGTGTTCTGTCATTTCTGGTTTACTTCCAGACCAATAGCAAAGCTGCATCCAGTAGATTTGAACCAGGTATCCAATGGGAAACTGAGTTTAACCGGAACAAAGGTCTTGGGGGTGGGGGTAAACAGGAAAGGAAATCTGAGCAAATGAAATTAGATTGATTGTGGAATGGAAGTAAAAATGGCACTGTGGTAACACGATAAATGGCACTGTGGTAAATAGGTTAGACCGTTGAGTAATACCCGGATACCACCCTGTAACTGATCGTTCTTGGTGTGGATCAGATCCCACAAATCTGTGGTTACCTGTTTGTACGCAGTTCATCATTTCAACTCTAGGCATGGTTCCCGGTTGAAAAAGCAACTTTGGGGCAATGGCTGTTATCCCTGCTCCTCCCCTATCTCTTGCACCTCTGGCTGCCTCCTTAGCATTTTTGGAACATTTCGTGCAATGGGAATTGCTGATGGCAAGAAATCCTTGTAGTTAAAAAATGCTTGGTACCTTGGGCTAAATTTAAACCAGTCCTCATCGCTTTGTCAGCTGATTTCTGATGCTATTCTGGACCTACGTTTTCATATTGTCAAGGAAAGGTGAGCCAGGAGGACCCCCTGGGAGACCGAATGTGAGTCACTCTTTGTGTCAGCTTCGCCCTCAGGAGAGAAATCAAACTCTTGCAGCAACTTCTGTAGAGTGAGAACTAGTGTATCCCTCCCTCCCACCTCCCCGCTCTCCTCCAGGGATTGTCTGTTCTTTTTGCCTTCCATGCATGCATCCAGATTGTGGTCAAAAGGTAGAATAGATACTTGCTATGCAGCTTGTTCCAGCAATCTTCCCTGTTTTAGCTTCATTGGCCAAGCAGCTAATTTTCTGTGGCTTTTTACCATTTCCGAGTTCAATGTAGTAGAAGCAAAAGGGACATTATGGAACAGAAGATGGCCACGCAAATTAAATCATCAGGGAGGAAGAATAATGTTGTAGCATTAAGATCTCCCAGATTCTTGCGGTGACTGCAGGTCTGGACTGAGAAAAGCAGGGGTTGTTATATCCTCTGTTTCTCTCTTTCCTATCCCCAAAGTGCCTGCTCTTGGCTTCAAATCCCCGTTGAAATTCATGGGCATCTGCTTTTGCTGCCCTATTTTTTACCATCCTGACAAGCTGGCCTCTTGCCGGAGAATGGTGGACGTCAGCTGGAAGGCTGGGGAATTCAGAGGGCAGGCCGTTTTATTGACCGAGCGATCTCAACTTGGCTTGTCTAATAGGGAGATAAAATTATCGGCCAACTTCTGTGCGTTAGCCTGTTTGCACCTGCTGAGAGGACAGCCTGTGCTGTCCGCAGCGAGGCACAGAAATGAATGTCGGACCCTCCCGCTAGCTGGCTGGGTGTGAAGATGCGAATGAGGGCAACCCTTGATGTGGATGTGAAAGGTGGAACGTTAAGACGGGGGCTGTTGCTATTGATGAGTTTGTATTTTGATACCTTTTATGGGCTTTGTTCAGGGAGCAGGACTGCCTTGTGCAAGACCAGGGAAGCTTTTCCTTTCCATGGGCTACTGACAAGATTCATGAGAGGGATAGGAATTGGAGGTGGGGAGGGGGCTTATGTGGTTTGCTCTGGATGGGGGGGGGGGGAAAGGAAGCAAGGGTCCGCATGCTAGATCGATGTCGGAGGTGGGCAAATGGTGGCTGGAGATCTACATGTGGCTCTTGGGCTCCTGGACCTTGGCTTCTTGGGGACACGTCCATGATGCCGCTCCCTCAGAGCAAAGGAAGCCGGGAAGGTATGTCTGGTGTCGCTGTTGCCCAAATAACCTACCAGACCATCCGGGAGCCAGAGGTTTGCTGGGAGGTGATGTGATTTGCAGGAAGCCGTGCTGCCCCCATCTCTGGGATGATCAGTGTCCTGCATCGTGTCGCTCCTGGCGATATCCAGATTTTGATACGTTGTTCTTGGGCTTGAGATCTTTGCCCAACCCTGAGCCCTGCCATGGATCCATCTCCTGTCCTTGAGTGCATGCCCTCATCTCCACTCCCTCAGAGCTCTCGCTTCCAGAGCTTGGTAGGAACATGGACCAAATCAAGAAACCCGAAAGGGGCTAAATAAAAACAGCTGTAGCAAGGGTTCAGGTGGTGTGGCTGCAGTGAGGGCCACAAGCCTGTTGGGCCCTCACTCCCATGTGCAGATGCATCCCCTGCTGCCAGGAGGTGGTTTGAGAGGCCCCCACACCATCCCATCTCCTGCACCAGGGCCCAGTCCAATCTAGCTACTCTGAGCGGCTGGCCAGAGGCTCCCCATCTCCCTGCTAGACATTGTGCATCTATAGGAGGAACATACAGCCCAAATAAAGTCTTATACATGCAAATATGTGGCATATTGAATAGGGCTGAACGAGAAACAAACATTTTCTTGTGAGAAAACTCGCGTTTTGAAGAATCAGGACCAAGATCTCATGAGAACTCGGTCCCAGAACGAGATTTCAGGCAAGAAAATGAAATCATAATAATTTAAAAATCATGTGCAAAATGGCCACCAGACTGTCCTTGTGCATTCACAAAATGGCCTCTGCCCCTAACCAAAAGGGTGGCAATTGTGTTGCCACCATGTTGGTTAAGGGCTGCTGATTGAGCATATTTTGGTTGAGGCCAGTGGCTCGCCCCGCCCCCCTCCTCAGCCTGACAAATAAACACATCTAGCAGCGTCGGCCTCTTCATTCAGCGCTTTTCAACCGCTCCTTCTGGCCCCTCCCAACAGGGCCTCCCAAAGCGGCACAGCCTGACGACGTCATCCAGCTGTGTCACTCTCAGAGGCCTCGTTGGGAGGGGCCAGAAGGCGCGGTTGCAGAGCGCTGAATGAAGCTGCCGCTGCTAGGGGTGTTTATTTGCAGGGGGGGGGGAGGAGGCAAGCCCTGGTGCCCCACCACCACCAAGGGAGGAGAGGAAGCCCCAAGGCTTATGTTGCTCTTGAGAGCTCGGGGAGCAGCTGTGAGGGGGGACACACACCCCCTTTGCTGCTGGACTGTGTTGCTCTGACACGTGGCAGACGCACAGAGTGGGAGGGTGTGTGTGTAAGAGTAATGCACAGGGGCAGGGGGGAAAGACGTCTTTTCAGACTTGGGTGTAGATCCCTATTACGTGTGTGCTCATTGCAGACTATGATCCCTTCAAAATTGGTTCCTTGCTGGCACTTTTCCTGATCCCTAACCTTTCTATTTCCTTGCAGTATATTCAGGAGTCTTTGGTGTCTCCTGCCACCTCAGGCTCCAAAGAGGCAAGGGAATTTATCTCCTGTGCACTTTTTAAGTGAATATTGTTAATGAATAACAATAAAGATGTATATTTTAAAAGCGATGATAAACACAGATTTTGGGGGGTTTAATAAGAGAATTTGGGCTGGGGGTGGGTGGGTTATCGGAGAATTTCTGATTTTTTGGGCAGAGAAAACTAGGAACGCTGCTAATGAGGTGCTCAAGAGAAGGACACACTTGCTAATTCTGCCATTTTTCTCCTCACCTTTGTATCCCTGTGTTTTCTCTCTAACAGGTGGCAGTCACTGCCCGAGAAGATGTCCCTTCGTTTGGTCCTTCTCTGCCAAGTCCGTCGGTATTTAAAAAAGTAAGAATTGGGGTAATGTTTTCCTCCTTCTAATGGGCGAGCGTGTCTGTCTATTCACTCTTCCTGTGTTAGAAGAGGACCCACGTGACCGTTTTCCATGAATCTCCATTTTCCATAGATCCAGTGCTGGTTAAACGACTCCTTCCCTGAACGTGTTTGGTTTGATCCTTCCCTCCCTTCAGATCCCTCCTGAAAACCCTACCTCTTCTGTCAGGCTTTCCCTAGCTCCTCATCCTCCCGGAGGATGCTCCTTCTACTGGCAGGACCTGTTTCTAATTCAATTCCAATCTCCTGATTCAGGGTTGAAGAACCTCAGGTCCAGGACCCAAATGCATCCCATGGCTTTTATTTGGCCCCTTTCCGATACCTGGCTCTGCATCCTACCCATAAACACTGAAAGAATGAGCTCAGGTGAAGGGTGTGCACTCAAGACGGGACAGATCCATGACCTGAACCCTCCTGTTTCCGAGAGCACCCCTTAAGCAAACCTGCTCCCAACATCTATGCAGCCCTTTGAGCTTGCACTAATTGTCAAAGTGGCCCGTGGGAGGGAAAAGGTCTAGTCCAAGGGTGCAATCCTCATTTATCTATATGGGCAAGGGGGTTGTGCACAGATCAGCTGCGTGCCATAAAGCTGCACTGGTCTTGGGTGGGTGCTGGTTTCCCATTAACATCTACAGGCATAGTTGCCCAGCCATCCACTCGCTCAGTTGTTCATGCAGTTACTCCCCTGGAGGCCAGCACAGCCCCTCAATGTGGGGAGAACTTAAATGTGGCCCGATCATTCGTAAGTACGTGCCAGATCGAGAGCTGGGTTCCACCCTCCCGTATTGCAAGCAGCAGCCCACCGGGTTAGGCTGCGCAATGATGCTTCCTTCTGACAATCACTTGTGGAATTTGCTGTTAGAGGCGGTGGTCAAGGTCCGTGAGAAAGGACTGGCTAAGTTCTTGGAGGGTAGGTCCACGAATGGCTCTTAGCCAAGTCGGTTGGGGGGGTGGAGCCGCTGACTGTCAGGAGCTGGGAGTGAACAGCAAGGGGATGAATCGCCCCATTGTGACCTGTTCGGTGCTTTCCCCAAGCAATTGAGACTGGCCGCTGTCGGAGACAGGATGCTGGGCTCGATGGACCATTGGTCTGACCCAGTGTGGAACTTCTCATGTTCTTATTAAAATAATAATAATAAAAAAACTTACGTTGGCAATCGGAACAACAAAAGTTGGTCCAGTAGAAAATCTCACCTGAACTACTTTGTCACCATATATTACTTTTGGGACTAACACGGCAACTACATCTTCTGTGGGGAAAAAAAAAGATTGATTTATTTTATAATGTTATACCCCATCCCTCCTGCCATTTTTACGGGCAGCCCGGAGTGGCACCCTCTTCCATCTAGCTTGTCACTTTGGTGCACAACTAATATGTGTGCAATGCTCTTGCAGTGCCTGGACAAACGAGGATTGTGCTCCAAACCATCCCCTAATCTGGCCCAGCTCAGCCTCACAAAGTCTCTCTCTCTCCGTGGCCAGAACTCTATGGTGGTTAATTCAGGTTCAAAATGAAATTTTGTCAATGCCATTTTAAATTTCAGAATTCCTTTAGAGTAATTCATTATTATTATTATTATTATAATGTTATTATTATTGTTTATTTTGAGATGGCTACAAAAGTAGTTGCTTTTTTTTCACCAGCTCCAGTGGCTGGTTTGGTTTGGCCTCTGACTTAAATGCCCAGGAGCAGAAGAAAAGTTCAGACATTGGAAATGGGTTTGCCACTTGTCATTAATGCTGATTGCCAACATTTAAAAAAAAAAATGTACTTGTGAACGCACCAGATTGTGAAATGTTTTGCTCCTTAGCAATGTTGAAATCGATGGGGTTTGACAGCCATCCTTCTCTGATTCCTTTCCAGAACCCAGAATTTAGGGAATTTCTTCTCACCAAGCTCATCAATGCTGAAAATGCCTGTTGCAAATCCGACAAGTTCGCAAAGCTTGAGGTAAAATGTGTGCTGAACTTCAAAGATTTTCTCTCTCCCCTTCTCCTTTGTACCTCTCCTCAACCCTCTCCCTTCTTCTGGGCCTCGTGGAAAGCGTGAATGTCCTAGGGGCACAAAGATGACTCTGTGTGGAATCCCAGCTTCAAAGAGCCAATAAAAAACGTCTGCTTTTCACTTCAGTGGGGCAGAGTATGATTTCACCCATGGGGAAATGAGCGACCGCTGACCTGGAAGTCTGCCACTTGATTCATTTCTAGCTGGTGCTGTGTGATAAATGAAGGCCTAAAATTTCAGCATAACACTAAAGACCACGAGGCTAGAAGGATGAATGAGAGCTTGAAGCCCATTGCGATTTTTTTTTATTTTGCAGAGACAGTTTAAGTATTCATTAGGGATGGGAGTCTGGTGAAATTTTTGGTTTCGGTCAATTTCAGTTTCGGTTCTTAATGTATTTGGTTCTTTTTCGGTTTCGGTACTATCGGATCTTTTGCATTGATTTTTTTGTACCGGATTTTTAACATTGCGTTTTTTCAGTGGGGGACAAACCGCAATGTTAAAAATCCAGTACAAAAAATCAATGCAAAAGATCCGATTGTACCAAAACCGAAAAAGAACCAAAATTTCAGATTAATCCGAAATGGCCATTTGTGGGTACTTTCGGTTTTAATCCGAAACCGAAATTCCCATTCCTAGTATTCATGCACTTCAATTCAAATTCACAACACTTGGGAAAAAAAACACCAAATTCATTTGTTGGCTCAATCGTTCATTTTCTTAATTGCGTTGTTTGGCATGTCAGCACATCATGTGACATTAGTTGACCAAACGGCGATTTACAAATTTCCAAAAGCACCAGAACAAGGGATATGATTGGCCACCTATGTAAACTTCAGAAAGGAAACTCCTAGAAGCCAGACAAAAAACAGGCTTCAGATTTTTCAGGCAGCAAATTGGAGAGATTCGAAGTTCACTTTGAATATTCACTGCTTTGGCCCTAGGGTGTTTTTACACGAGCCTTGTTTCTCCTAGACTTCTTAGCCCAGGAAAAGCAAACTGGGGGGGGAGGGGGAAGAGGGGTAGACGTTCACCAGGGTGCGTGTAGACATTCACTGGAAGTTGGCCGGGCACCATTGGAAACAGCGGCTGCCGGGGGACTCGTGCATGCTTGGAGACCCAAACTTGTAAAACCCCAATATCGAGGTTTTACAAGTCCGAGTTTCCAAGCATGTACGTGTTCCCCGGCACCCGCTGTTTCCAGTGGTGCCTGGACAACGTCTGGAAGTGGGGGTGAACGTCTACCCCCCACCCCCCGTGTGAGTTTGTTTCTCCCTGACTTGGAAGTCCAGGAGAAATGAGTCTCGTGTAAAAAACACCACTAGAACTGGTTCACAAATGGGAGAAAGATCATCCTCACCTCTTGTATTTGAACTACCATTTCCTCCGTAGCAATTCTAGACTGACATTTTGAGCCGAGTTCTGTAACTTCTGCTTTCCTGGTTCAAATGATTGCTGTTCTTGGACCAACGGCTGGTGGTAAGAGTATCCAAACTTTCAGGCCACAGAGTGCCCTTCCTCAGGCAAATACGAAGTTCTGACTTCTTACATGCCTAAGGAAGGGTCCTGTGTGGCCCAACAGCGTGTACACTCTCAGTGATAGAAGTCGGTCCAATAAGAGATCCTCTGAACTGTTTGTCTCCTGCTTTATTAAGAACATTTCTGAACCTGTCTACATAGGAGTAGGGGGTAATAGGAATAAATTCCCTCCTTGTTATTTTACTGTTTAATGGGTTTCAGTTCTTCTAAATTCGCATGCCTGTGCCTTCATCCAACCTGACACGTTCTTTAAATGGCTATGCAGTATTCCTCATTCCAGGTGGCTTGCTTGTTTCTGAAGTGCAGGCGCTCTTTTGGAGTGTCTGAGTTGCCATGGCAGCTGTTTCTGCGTTGCCAGACAGGTGATAAATGGGGATGTCAGGTATAGGAATGTCTAAGAACGTCCTCTTGAATCTGTCTGGCTCTGACTTGTCTTGTGTTTCCAAATTGGGCACTGTCTCAAGGCAGCCAAAAGGAAGCCATGTTCTCTTCATAAGCCACGTTTTCAGTGCCACCCTGTGGTACCAAATCCCTTAGGACAGAGGTGGGGGAAGCTTTTCCCTCCCGTAGGTTGGAGCTGCAGTGGCCCACAGTTCTGCAAGCTGGATCATCTCACAAGGGATAGGTGGGGGACCCACAGGATTGCTCCAGCCCGGGGGTCCTGTCCCCCACAGAGCACTCTGTGGGTGGATACCTATGCTGGGAACGCTTTGTGGCAGGATGGAGCCACGCAGGGAGAAGTATGGTGGCACAGTCCCGGCCCACAGTCACTGGCACCTGGAGGCTTCCTGCATTCCCAACGTCTGCTTGCAAGCTGCTGGGAAATGGACAGCAAGCCACAGGCAGTGCCAGATTTGAGGAGCCTCCGTGGGGTGAACGGAAGGGTGCCGTGGTCCAGAAGTTGACCTGCTCCTCATCCATACCATAGGCTGTGAAACTCCAGGGCTGAGGAGGCTGCCCCTTCCATGCGGAGCCATTAGATTGCTCAGCACACCGTCTTGTGGTTGATCTCTCATTTCTCTGTTCCCCCCCGGCTATCAAAGCAGTCGGCAGCTCAACGGTGATATGACCCACTTCTCTTTCTCTCCTTTCAGGACCGGACGCGAGCAGCGCTGTTGGACAATCTCCATGACGAAGTCCATGCGCACACGCAGGCCATGCTAGGCCTGGGGCCCGAGGAGGATAAGTTTGAGAACGGAGGCCATGGCGGTTTCTTGGAATCATTTAAGGTAAAGGAAAGCAGCTTGGCTACAAGAGGAGTTGGAATGGATTAGAATAATAGGTTTGGAAGGGTCATCCAGGGCAGCCCCCTGCTCTGAGTCGGGATGTCCTGTACCACCAGCATCACAGACCGATGCTCCTCTGAGTAATTTTTGAAAACGTCTGGGGAAGGAGATTCCTCAGCCTCCCTGAACAACTGATTCCATTGCCCAGCTGTTTTTACCACTAGATATTTTTTTTTCTTATCATTTAACCGAACTTGACCTTGCTGCAATGTAAGCTGCTTGTTCCGTCTTCTGTAGCCGCGGAGAATAGCTGCTCTCTCTGGGAATGCTTTGGGAGGGAGGGTGGGGGGTGGGAGGACTGCTGCTTCTAAGCAAGACCCCATGGATTGAGCTGGAAGGGTTTTTGGAAGGAGTGTTGGTCCAAATCCAGAAAAACCTTTGCCGCTGTGCACGAGTAGCCAGTTGGACTAATCGTTAGGGGGGTGCCATTCATTTCGTTTTTATTAGTTCTCAAAATGAATGGAGTCCCCTTTGTGTTCAGAACGAGGGTAACGAACATGAATAAAGAAGCAAATAACATTCGTTTGAGTTTATTCAGTTTCATTTCTATTATTTTTTTTTTAAATTAAAAATAATACATTTTTTTAAAAGACTGCCCATGTGCAAAATGTCTTCCGGTGACTGTTCCGTGCATGCGTGGCTCTTTTCCCAAATGGCGCAGGCAGCATCGGTGCCGTTTTGGAAAAGGGACGCGCGTGGGTAGAACAGTCCTGGTGGCTATTTTGTATATGCGCAGTGATTTTTAAAAAAACAAATATTTTTAATAAAATAAAACAAAATTAATAATGATAAAAACGGTGGAGCCCCTTGCCGAAAAACCCTGAAAATGACTTTTTAAAAACAAAAATGAAAACAAATGAAGTCTTTGCGGCACACCCCCTACTAACCATAGATTTTTACGTTTGGAAGGGGACTCCGGGGGAGTGGGGAGTCATCTAATCCAATCCTCAAAGAAACTACTTGCAGTGGAGGGATAGGTATGCTGGATCAGGAGCTATATCGCAGCATCTTTCCTACATAGCATGCTTTCATCCGGTTCGATTGCTTTTGTGTCATTGGAGAGTTCCTCTCTTGCCCGTAACACCGTCTCTGGAATATCTGGAAGCTGGATGTTTTCCTGACTGCCGTTTGGAAATGTTTAGTATGCGGAATAAGCTTGACATTTAGGAACACTTTTAAAATTTCCTTCCTTGTTTGGACTTCTGGGCAGGCAACTGGTAAGAGGGAGGTTGGTGAAAGGGATACTGTGGGGGGTTGTCTCCTGAGTGGAGCTTCTGTAGGAGCCTCCTCTGTTTGAGGGTTCAACCCAGAGGTAGGGTAACCTTTATCCTCTCTCGGGCCACCTTAGAAGAGCAGAAGAAGCTGTGTGGGCCAGATAGGAGTCTGGGCATGGGGATGCTGCTCAGGAAGGGGGTAAAGGGGAGGATCCAGATTATGGATCTCTGCCCTGCATCTGTTCCCTGTCCTTTATGTGCATGATCTCATCCCCTTTCAGTGCACGCAAGTGGGAACTGGATGGAGCCAAGGGCCAGAGCCAGGAACTGGAAAGGGAGTGAGGGGGGGTGGGATAAAAACTAGCCATGGGCCACATTTGTCCCACAGGGCTGAGGTTCCCAATCCCTGCAATAGATCCGTCCATGAGTACATGGCCTCACCTCTGCTCCCTTCCCCGAGTGCCACCTTTCACTGCATCACTGGGCCAAATCCAAGACTTGGAAAGGGCACAAATCAAAATTAGAAATGGCTGGCTCTTGGGCAGAGAATGAACTCAACCTGGCCTGGAGCGATGTTACCAGTTGTGCCCCATTGGGCTCTGGTCAGGCCGCAAACCTCTACGGTGCCCCCTCTTTTTATGCCAGTGGCTCCCACAAATCATGTCATGAAGACTCTGGGTGAAAACAGACATGACGCTAACCACCCTTGGTGGTCGTTTTATGCATGTTTCAGGGCTGCATAGGGCACCAATACAGCCCTGCAACATGCATAAATAACCACCAAGGGTGGTTAGCGTCATGTCTGTTTTCACCCTCTCTCTCCAAAGTCTAGCTGTACCTTCTCACAGACTTGGGGCCAGCTTTACCAGCGTCAACTGGGGGGATCGCCCTGGGTTCTACTTCCGGGGGCCTAGCAGTGGCCCCTGTTTTCACTTGGGCAGTGGCCTCCGAGTGGGGCCCTAAACATGAGGGGCCCATGGAGGGTGCCCTGAGGGGGAAGGAGTCACCAGAGGCCCCTGAGTTTTATCTTTGCTCTGGGCCTTGCAAATTGTAAGGCCAGCCTGCGGCCCTGCAGAGACCTGCTCTGAGTGCTTCAAGATTTCATGGAAGCTACGCATTCCATAGAAACACAGTTTACTACAAAGCCACTCAGATGTTATTGTTAACCTCAGGCTTTTTTTTTCTCTCTCTTTTTTTTTCACATGCTTTTTACCTCTACGAAAACGGACTTAATTGCTCTTTTGGCATTTCAGGCTACCCCAGTGCATGCGATGAATACAACTGTCAGAATAATTCTGCAGCTGCCTTGTTACCTTTGGACAGCGCTGCTGGTCTCCTTGATAGCTTATTTCCTTCACAGCGCGCTTTCTCTGTAACTGTGTCATGGGACAAGAAATGGTAAATAAGAGATTTCAAGGAGCGGGACGGATATTCATCGAGATGTTCATCTCATTTTATTTCCACCGAGCCAGCAGTCTTGTCCCTTAAAAATCATTTGTCCTGTCAAATCTAAAATCAGGCATGTTAAAAGTAGGCAATGATCAGATCTTGAAGCATAGAGTTCATTTTTTATAACTGGGGTTAATTATTAATAATTTCTGTAGTACACTCATTCTGCAAGGAATGTGTGTATATGTAAACATTTTAAGCACTTCTGAAATATACAGATACATAAATATGTATACATAAAATCTAAATAATAATAATAATTAATTAATAAAATCAAACCTAAAATGGCAAGAGTCATGATAAAATCATAGGAACTGGCCAACGTGCCTAAGTTTTTGGTGGATAGTAGGGGTGGTAGTATTGGTATTGCCAAGAACCGAGAGTGGCCGATGACGACCCTCTCGGTTCTAATCCGATAATACCGATAATTCTCAGTGTCAGCAATATCGGATCTTTTACATTATCGGTATCCGATTAATGTTAAAGTTCCGATACTGGTAGATTCGATAGATTCAATAAAGGGAGATCTGATACCAATATACAACAGATACCAAGAATTTGCCCAAAGTCCCATCCCTACTGGATAGGATTACCTGATGTTTACGATCCTACCAAAAATGTGAGAAAGGACGTCTAGCTTCTTGTGGAGGGAGCATGATGAATTAGGCGAGGCAGCCCGTGAACCGGATGCATTTTAGTTTAATGTATATGAGGAATATTAATACCTATAGTCAGTTATATTTGCAAGTATTGTTGATTTTTTTTTCTCTCTCTGTCCCCATGAAATAATAAACCAAGTATGATGGATCTGTGTTTGCTTCAGTTTATTTTAGAACCACAGGGGTTATGAGTTAACTTCACCTTGGGATATACTAGAGCAATGTCTTTTCTGTAGTCTAAGCTGACACCTACTGGATGTAAACACTATTTCTAGATGACAGTCATCTAAAAAGGGGGCACTTCAAATTCCCCCACAAAAGAGAACAACAGGAATATAGGTGAGTACATGTTACCCTACATAGAACCTTCTAAGAAAGGGATAGAGGATTCCCCCTCCCCCAGGACACTTTTAGAATTAATTAGTACAAACTCCGCAGACTGGATAGGAGTTGGGAGAGAGGGTGCTTAAGGGAGTGTTCTCCGTATGAGGAAAAGAAACAAGAAGGTCCATATTACAGATCTGTGGTATTGATCTATTCCCGCTCTTTCAGTGCATGATTTCCTCTCTGCTCCCTCTCCGTGAGCTCACTCTTTCTGTGTCTGATGGAGTGGACTGGATCCATAGGCCAGATCCAGGAACTTGGAGAGGGACCAAATAAAAACCCAGCCACCTCTGCCAGCAGGGAGTGGGAGGGAGACGAGTTCTGCTCCCCCTCACGCCAGCCCCAATGGCCTGCTCCTACACAGATTATTCAGAGGGTGCTAACGCACGGGAAGAGAGCCCCCCGGCACCCGGAGTCGCATTGAAGGAGCAGTCAGTCTGAGGCGGAGTTTTGGCTTTAGCCTGAAGGTGGGGATGGCTTGTGTAGGAGGGAGGAACGAAGAGTGCCTCTCTTCCCCACTTTCAGTAGGGGCACATAGGAGGCCACCTGCCAGCCTCCACCCTACTCTCCTTTTAAAAAATGAAGTACAGACCAAAAACTGCACCGCTCCCAGTACTGCTAGAATCAAGAGGAGGGGAGACCTTCCTCTCTTGGTTTCCTGAGGAGTTGAATCCCCCCTTTCCCTAAACATCAGGCTTCTTACTTATCATGACACAGCTTCCAATCAGGCAGAAGGAGGGTGGAGCCATTTAGTGACAAAGTAGCCTAGGGGCCTTCTTTACTGTTCTTGGTGTACGATCCTAGCAACCATTTTGGATATGATTTAATGCCCTACTGTGTCCAGTGCAAGTATGTACATTGAGCTATTGGGGAATGGGTAGGGAGAGTTGCCACCCCTCTGGGTTTCAACCCAGAGTCTCTGGGCTCTGTGGGAAGCCCCGATTTCTCCAGAATCAGTTGGGGTGCCCCCGGTAACCTGAAGAAATCAGGGCGATGGCCACGTCAGAGAGAGGGCAGGCCATAAGGGCTTTCTTGCCTCTCTTCTGATATGGTTCTTCCCTGTGGAGCATCATGGCACTCCATAAAGGGTGGGGTTAGATCAGAAAGGGGTTTCAGAATTCCTTTGCCCCACCCTCCAATGTGGTCCCACTCCCGTCAGGTTTCCTCCCAGATAGTGGTGGCAGCTCTAGACACAAGCATGTCCCTTGAGAGAGCTACGTGGGGAGGGGGTAGTTTCCATTATGTATGTGTCCCTTCCCCTAAGCTCAGTTTTTCTGGTGCTTGGGAGTAGGAACTGGATCTGGGGGCCATATCCAGCAGCTGGAAACGAGCCACATAAAAACGAGCTGTGGGCCACATTTGTCTCCTGGGCCTGAGGCTTCCTGGCCAAGATGTAGATATTCTGTTGAGCTAAGACCTTGCTCTCGTTGGCTGGCCTTGGGCAATTTGCTTCTCTCTCAACCTCAGCTTCTTGGCTATAAAACGGGAGGTCTGGCAACAGGCCTGGCCAACGGGCTGGTGTACTTGATGGAAGTGGGATGGGGCTATTGTATTAGCCTGCGAGTAGCAGGTCTGCGAGTCGGTGGATGTCTTCAGACACCATGCTCAATATGTGCTTGAGTTAAACACGTGCGCTGCGATTGACAGCCAAGAGTGTTTACATCTCGGGTCCCCCATTAATCACAAACGCGTTCCAAACAGGGTTCAAAACATTACTGTACTTACACGCACCCCACTAACATGTATGCAGACGGCGGGACACTTGAACATCGTCACGTTTAAAGAGGCCCTCTGTGTAGTCTAGCATGGCCAACCCACTTGGTGAGATCATAGAACCCCAGTGTCATTATTCGGCATACCTAGCCTAGAGAACCAGGTAGCCTACGTGTTTAGTCAAGAGAAAAGAAGATTATCGGTTGGTATGACAGCAGTATTTGAATATCTAAAAAGATGCCAGAAAATAATTATTATATAATAATACATTTCATTAATATAGTCAAGTTTATTACTGGTGCTGGTTTTCACCATGGCCAAACGTTAATATAGCGTCTAGCTGCCGAATGGTTCTCAGGGCAGTACACAACGTTAGTAAAATCTAGGTACGGTCCATTTTAAAACCATTTAACAGGGGAAGGTAAAGGGGGAAGGAAAGAAAACGCATCAAGGGAAACGAGGAGTGGATCCTTTAAAAACACTTGTAGGATTATAATAATAAATAATAATATAATAATAATTAATATAATTAATTCTTCAGGTGTTTCTTTCAAAGTGAGGAGGGAGGAACTGAGATGATGAATATCTGGAAGGAATGCATTCCACGCCGAGGGGCCCATGACAGCAAAGGCTCGTTGGCCCACAGACTTAAGCTCCCCAATCGGCAAGTGGTCTCTGAGCACAAACAGCCAGCAGGGTGAGGTTTTTAGTAGCGTATGGTAGTGAACGTTTCTTCTCCACGCTCACCCAAGATAGAACAAGAGGGAATGGGTTTAAATTGTAGCAGGGTTGATTTTGATTAAATATATTAAGAAAAAAAAATAATTCCCAACTGTAAGAACACTTGAGCAATGGAACAGGTTGTCTAGGAGAGTTATGGCGTCTCCTGCCTTCGACGTCTTCAGAAATGATTTGAACAAAGATCTTTCCAAGATGCCGTAAGTTGAGGGTATCTTCCTTTGTGGCAGGGGGCTTGGTTTGATGATCCTTGAGTTCCCTTCCAATCCTACATTTCTGTGATATTTAACCTATAAATTTTCTACTGTCCATAATGTCTATGGTTACATTGAAATGCCCCATGAACCTTATAACCACCTCCTCCCCTTATTCTTATGTGTGTATAAACACAACTATTTCTGCTGGGCCTGATCTGGATTGTGCTCAGCACTTGCCTCTTTCCATTGACATCAGTGGGATTTGTAGCTTTTCAACACCTCCCATCATTATTAATATATAAATATATAAATAAATTAGAAATATTATTAACTAGATCCTTGCCTGCTCCAGAATGTAAGCGATGAACCCTTGTATTAGTTAATGACATGTCATGTGGGTCTAGTGCTGAGGTGAGAGCAAGGGTTCCCGTACGATCCAGAAATACCTTTCGGGAGAACTTGTGTGTGTTGGTTTCTCACTATTCATTGATTCCATGCTTCTGCTACTGTTGAGATTGGCGCCTGCCAATTTCTATCAATTTCTAGTATTTTCAGCAATTTTCATCAATGTCTGCTATTTTGTATCAATTTGTGGCACTTTCTGTCATTTTGGGCAGTTTTACATAAATTTCCAGTATTTTTACATCAATTTTATGCCACTTAGCCAGCATAAAAACCATCGTGTTGGCAGTTCAGTTCGTTCTCGGTTAGAGAAGCACGCTGACAAATGCATGCTACCAAAGAACTACTGGAAACACTGAACGATTGCAATTCCTGAACGGGAACGAGCAAAAAATAGTGAAAAGCCGGTATGTTTCCTCGTTGAGCGAATGACATGTTTCCAGTGGAAACGGCTTTCAGTGCGATTGCTTGTTTCAGGCCTAGCTGGGTCTCCCTCCTTCTCAAGGGTAAATGGCCCATGTAGCAATAGCTGCATCTCTTGAGCGTTTTAGAGCTGTGTCTTTATGACCTGTTCATTCCCAAGTGGCGTTGAAATACACCTGGAAACAAGCATGTGTTAATCTTTCCGCACCGTTTAGTAATGGGCTTAATGAGCAGAGTTGGAGTGTTTGACAGGAACATGGCAAATGTTGCTACTTGCTTACATGGGTAGAACAATCTTTATTTCTCCTGGGGAATCTGCATCTGGTTACTAGGCTGGATGCACAATGCAAGGTTTTAGTCGATTCATTTGTCGCCCTCTTCATTGCAGAGATCTCCAGACTGTGGGCCTGAACTCAGGTGGAGTTGTGTTCTCTAGATGGGGCCACAATCCCGACTAGTATACTTTGCATTGTCTTTGTTGCCATTTGAGGATTTAAATTCACACAAAATTAAGGTCACACAAATAAAAATGTTAGAAACCACTGCTTTACTCTAGCAATTTTAGGCCATGTTAACAAAAGCATTGTTTCCAAATCATGGGAAGGAATAATTCCACTCTGTTCTACACTTGTGAGACCTCGCCTGGAGTATTGTGTCCCATTTTGGGCATTTAATTTTAAAGCAAACATTGACAAATTAGAGCGGGTTCAGAGGGGGATGACAAAGGGCCTGGAAGGCAAGACGCAGGACAGGGGTTCTCAGCGCTTCTGATAGCTGGCTCGGGGAGCACTTTCACACGTTGCCCAAGCACTCTGGTGCTCCCGAGCACCAAGCTGAGAATCCCTGGCCTAGGAGATAGGTTGAAGGAACTGGTTATGTTCAGCCTAAAGGAAAGAGGATTAAGAGGAGAGATTACAGCTTTCGAATAGCTAAAGGGTGGCCACAAAGATGGAATGGAAATGTTCAACGTTTCCACAGAGGGCAAGACTAGAAATAATGGATTCAAATTACAAAGAGGTAGATTTTGGTTAAATATCAGGAAAAATGTCCTAACTGAGAGCTGTTTGGCAATGGAACCAGTTGTCTTAAGGATGTTTTAGGTTCTCAGTTGCTCCGGTTTTTCAGGAGACTGGACAGCCAGCCATCTGTTGAGGATATGGCAGCTGTAGATGTCCTGTATCAAAGCAAGGAGTTTGTGGGTTTCGACTACATGTCCAACCTTGAGGTCCCCTCCAACTCTATGGCCACATTCACACGGGAGCACAGCCATCTCTTCTCCCCAGTGTATTATTTGATGCAGAAGTTTGCATCCCCACGTTTTAACCGTTCACATTTACCTCTCCTACACTTCAAAAGTTCCCTCCTGCTTTAAAATGTACTGCGGGAGTGCCGTGACCGAGAATAAGTGTTCCACTGTTAGGCTTCCCCCCACCTCCCACCCCTTCAGCAATAATTGTTCCCATTTGGCAGGCAGTGGGGATTCACCCCCTCGGGGGGAAATTCCCCGTATTTTCCTCCACAGCAATTAAGACTGACTGACTACGCGAATTAACCCCTTCACACATTAAGGGGGATGAGAGATTTAGGTCGATGGTTAACCCTTACTTTTTGTGACTTAACTAAAGGTGGTAGATGTGCTTTCTGCCAGCCTAACAGTCTCATGTGAATGGAGCCTATGATTCTAGTGGAACTGGGCTGGTGTAGATTCCTCTCCTGAATGGTTTGGTGGGCTGATGGATTATTATGGCCTTCCTTATATTTTTAATTTACTTAGTCTCCAGCGTCAAGGCTACCATTCCCCTTTACTACTCGGGGTAATTAAGAATCAACTATATATAAGTTCTGGGGTGGGGAACCTTTTCTGACCCATGGGGCCATTTGGAAAATTAGTACAAGCTCTACAGAGCAGAGATGCGTGTGCTCTGGATGGGGCAATACAGAGGAGGGCCCAGATCATGGATCTATGTCTCTGATTTATTGTTATTGTTGTTTATATTTTGCCAGTCATGTAACTACCCATCCTTCCCGTGTCCTTGAGTGCGCGCCCTCATCTCTGCTCCCTTCCCGTGAGCTTAGTCTTTCAGTGTGTGACAAATGCAGGACTTAGAAAGGAGTCCAATGAAAACCAGCCACAAGCCGTGTTTGGCTCATGAGCTAAGGGTTCTCAGTTCTTCCCTTGTGTGGTTCAGAGCTGACTAAACATTGGTTGCTGCGCACTCAATGGGAGGTGGGGATGGAATGCTCTCCTGTTGTGGTCCTACCCATGAGTTCTTTTTCTTCTGTCTGCTTCCCTTTCTCCAGAGAGCTATCCGAGTTCGCAGCCATTCCATGGAAACCATGGTGGGGAGCCAAAAGAAGCACCACAGCAGTGGGATCCCAGGGAGCTTGAGTGGGGGAATCGCCCACAACAGCGTTGAGGTTACAAAAACGACCTTCTCCGTTAGTGTGGGAGGTCTCCACAGTGCTGCAAACCATAGGCTGACTGGTCAGATGAGAGGAGATCCCTTGTGCTCTTATTTCCCACCAAGTTCTTCCCTAATGTACAAGGGATGGGACGCCAATGTGTAAGGAAGTGAACCTGTATTTTCTTCCCAGGTCACCACTAATCTCGCGGGTTACCTTGACCTTTCTGTTCAGGGGTCTAGCTATAATAAGGGCAGGTGGTGCAGATGAACCAGGACCCATGAATCCTGGAGACCCATATTGTTTCCAGCACAAGGCTATACCAATTGACATACATAACATAAAAAAATAAAATACATAAGACCATGGGGATTAAGAAAATCATCCGATTGCTATATAATGTAAACAAAATAAATTAAACCAATGAACTATAAAAATAGCTCCTAAGGGTAAAGTGACAAGAAAGCCAGTCTTTCAATAGAATTAACCAATAATCAGATTCCCTTGAGCTTTGCGCCTATCTATTAAAATAAGGAAACAGGCAATTGCTTTTGATATCTCTAGATCCTTTGCTTCAACCAACATAATCATTTTATCACTTTCTACAAGGTGAACATTAGTAAATAGAGGATCGATCCAGGCCTGCCTTAAATCCTCAAAGATAGGGCACCGAAAAACCAAATGGACAAGCGTGTCAATTTTGCTCAAGGTACAGGCACAGATCCTATCATCGTAGGGGATCTGATGTCTCCTCCCGACTACTGCATAGGTCTCAAACAGATTAAATCGTAAAAGAGTCACCATCCTCCTTAGTTTTGGATTAGATAACTGTTGGAGGTAAGGTTCAAGAACACAGGATTTCTTCACCTGCGAATACAGAGGGGCTATTTTACATTTGAGTCAGCCTAATTTCTTGGTTTAATGCCCACTCCCATAGTCTCCGTCCAATTTCTGCTTTTTCTACATGACGGATATTATCCTCAAGGGGCAGGGCAAGAGTTGAGAAGTAGGTCCTTTAGTGCTCTCCACCAGCTAAACTGGATAGCCCCCTGATGTAGCATTTGCTCAGTGAAACATTGGAATACCAAGAAATCTGGGTCCCTGCTGCATAATTTGTGCCAAAAGGGAAGGGCTCTCAGTTTGGTGTGGGCTTCCACAGACAGGAAGCCTGTTTCTAGGCGTAGCATATGGAGCAGTGTCCATCTTGGGGCCCCCAGAATGGTACGGAGGAAATAATTGAGGGGCAACTCCAATTTGTTCGTGTAGCTATAGAAAATTACTTCAGCTCCATAAAGAAGTTGGGGGAGAATTTTGGATGAAAAGATATTTACAACTTGGTCGACCGGAGCTGAAGGAGAGGCTTGGAAGAGCTTTAACACTCCTGCTGTTGAGCTTTTGCAATCCAGGTTTCCCTGTTCGCCTGCCAGGCCCGTGAGGCCGAAAAGGTAAGGCCTAAGTACGTCTGTCTAGCAGTCTGCACTACTTCCTGCTGCCCCAAGGTCCATCGATATTTGGTGCGAGGGGCACCAAATGAAATCATTTTAGATTTAGGGATGTTAATCTGTAAGTAATTGTGCTGACAGAAGAGATTCAAAGGATCGAGATATTGTTAAAAGCCCTGTTTGGATTGTGACAGGAGGAGACTGTCATCGGCGAAAAGTAAAATGGAAAGTGGCCTGTTTGTAACCTTTGGGGGTGGTGGTATGGTGAGCCTCAATCAATTGGACGGCATCATTAATGAAAAGGTTAAATAGTAAAGGGGCCAATAGGCATCCCTGCCTGACTCCCCGATTCAATGAGAACGGACTAGTCATCATACCTTCTGGTCCCACCCTCACCACCGCCGTATTATCTCTATGGAGACTTTTAATTAGGGCCAATAATTGTGACTCTATCCCCAGTCCGTAAAGCCTTGACCAAAGCAATTCTCTAGGCACAGAGTCAAAGGCCTTAGTCAGGGGAGACCCATACATGTGGAATGTGTGACTAGCACCCACTGAAGACTTGCCAAGTGCCTTTTGGCTATAGCTTGAGCAAACAGTGTACTTAATGATGAGCAAATAAAATGTAGTCACATTAATCCCGATTTAATTTGCAGAACAAAGGGATTGGGGGTGAGGGGGGCAGAGCAGGCTTTCTCTCTGGAATTTTAGGGAGGAGGGTGTGGGTACCCTCAGGGCACAGCTGTCTATTATTTATTTTATAAATTTTTACCCCACCCCTCCTGCCTCTGGCAGCTTGGGGCCGTCAACATAGGATGTTTGTCGTCTTCAAAAGACGAAAGGAAAAGTTGCTTTCTCAGCAACAGAGCACTGAAGTTGGGGGCTTTATTCAACTTGAGAATAAACTGAAGAGCTATGGGTATAACTCTATCTCTGAGAGAGAGAAGGCCTGCCTGGAGGTGAAAGGGGTAACCCCATTGAATTCGAAGTACTTGAACTGTACTGTGGCATACTTGGATGGTATCCAAATGGGGGAAGTTTTGGTATTGTTTAATGATAAGCCTCTTTGACTGCTTACCTTGGGGTGGGGCTTGGAGCCAGGCAATGGTGAGGCTTGGCCCCTTGGCAGATGTTCTAGACACGATTTGGCCCAGGCCCACGACTACCAGCTATAGCCCCAATACTGCTGCCTCCCCATGGCCCGCCTCCAAGACAAATGGGGGCAAAGAGGTTAGCTTTTAAATAACTTTGTACCCCCATGTGTGTACCCTGCAGGTACCTGCACAGCTAGGTGGGTATGCAAGAACTAAAAAATCAGATACTCGTTTCTGCTGATGTCCTGGCCAGGCAAAGGAATGCTAATCTCTGAAATAGGAACTCGGGGTCTAATACTAGGTGTTAGATAGAAGGAGCATTTTCTGCACCATTGATGTTTCCTGGGCCAAACCTTGCATTAAACCATCTTGCAAAACAACTGAGCTGCCAAGATTGCTGGTCCAGGGGTGGAGGCGGGTGCATTCCATCTTTTTGCACCAGGGCCTGTTCCAACCTAACTTATATAGGCTTTTGTTTCTAGTTCTGTGTTCTGATGGTCTCTTTAGTTCATTTCGAACCTTTTCCCTCCAAAGGCCACTTGGAAAAGGAGTACGTGCTCCGAGGGCCCCACATAGACGTTGGGGGCGGGCATACGGGTTGGGCTCAGGAAGAGGAGGGTCGAGATCATGGATCTGTGACCTGGGTCTGTCCAGTATCCTTGTATGCATGCCCTCATCTCTGCTCCTTTGTCCTGAGCTTAGTCTTTCAGTGCTTGGGGGTAGGAAGCCAGATCCAGGGAATGGAAAGGGGCCACACCAAAACTAGCCACAGGCTGTGTTTGGCCCTTGGGCTTGAGATACCCCACCCTTGATTTAGACACTAGTCTCTTTGGAGCAGAGAACATGTCCCTGTGCATGATGGGATGCTTCTCTGCGTTGAGGAATCTAGGCAATGCCGTAACAGGATGGACCTTTCCTAGCGTTATAAACTCTGCCCATGGCAAAGCGTAGACCATGTTTCATCTGCTCCGGTGTCGCCTGTTGAACAAGCCATTCATCGCTGACAGCTTATATAGCATTACTGATGGAGAAAGGGCTTCTGGCTATAAATGGTCGTTATTGATCTGACGGGCATAACATGAACAGAAGAGCTGAGTTTTATGAAGCTACAAACTTTCATGACATAAAAGCCGGTGGGGGCGGTGGTGGAAGGTCCTGTGTTACGAAAAGGACAGAGAGAGGATTTGGGGGTTTAGAATAAAGGGTTTCACTTACTCTGGGCCCAGTTCAGTCCCATTTTCTCCAGGAGAGGCTAGCATTTTAAGATCTGCTTCTCAGATCGTTGTTAGCCCCAAGGCAATTTTGTTTTATTGTGTGCTGTTAAACATCTTGTAGCTTTTGAGGCTGAGTAGAAATACATGGCCCTGAAGGGAGACGTCTTTATTAAATTCCAGAACTGTTTTGTTTTTCAGCCACCAGTGGCAGCAGCAGCAGCAGCAGCAGCAGCAGCCAAGAACCAGTCCAGAAGTCCTATTAAGCGGCGGTCCGGATTGTTCCCTCGCTTGCACACGGGGTCTGAAAGCCAAGCAGAGGGCAGGACAAGAAGGTAAATGCCACGCAGTGCCCTTGTGATGTCTTCTCCTAGGTCAGGGCCGGTCAACTGGTGGCCCTTAGGCCGAGTTTAGCATAAGAACCTGAGGAGGTGGCCAAGAAGTTGGACATCCTTGTCTTAGGCCTTACCTTGACCAGGGAAATGGACATGGCTGTTTTTCTGTGAGCTTCTGCCTGGCCAACTTGGAGGAATTTTAGATCATCTCTGAACAAGGGTTGGCAGGTCAAAAGACAACATGAGAAAGGTGGGCTACCTACGGGATTCAGATATGTGTGACTCTGGTAAAACAGGTTATGGAACATCTATTGGTCTGTTGGCTTCTAGGGGAACCCTGTACCACAGACGACCTTGCCAAGGCTACAGACCAAGCCATGTCATGCAACCAGTACTGGAGAAATACATGAATGTGTGGGGGTGTGAGTGTGTAGGACAGGGTATGAGATAGAGACGAGACAGGAGATATTTGGTCTACTGTCTCATCTGGTCTGTTTTATTGCCCCCTCAGCGACAGTGTCTCGGGAAGTCAGAAGACCCCAGATGGGGGACATTCTTCTCAAGAGATCAAATCAGAAACTTCATCAAATCCCAGCTCTCCTGAAATATGCCCCAACAAAGAGAGGTAAAGGGAAAATGCATTCTGTAACAGATTCTTTTCTTCATACTAAAGCTTCTAGTCATTATTTTTTATTGTTGTGTATTATTTCTATAGAACCAGCAATGTTCCTGGCACTGCACAGTCATGATTAGAGACAGGTCCCTGCCCTGAAGTGCTTACAATCTAGGATGGACAAGGGAGGGAGACAGGGGAGTGGGGAACATAGAGGGGCAGGGGGTGAAAATAAACATGCAGCTAGTGCGCCAACTACATGCTCCTGGGGGCGGGGGGCAGCTGGTCGGGGCACAGATCAAATGTGAGTCCAGTGGAAGAATGGAACAGATGCCCTGCCTGTAGCACACCACCGTGCCCCGCACCCTGCCATAATGGGCAGCCATGGCGGCCACCGATCCTCGGGGAGGCATGGGGCCACAAATCCACATGCTGTGGGCCTGGAATTCTCCGGCGGACCACATCCAGGCCAGCTGCCTACCGGGCCGGGGCAGCATCAGGCCATAAACGTGACGGAGAGTCTCGGGCCCAGGGACACGTTCACAAAGTAGAGAAATTGCAGGTGCACTTGCTTTGCTTAGTTACAGCGGAGAAGGGGGATCCTGAATGCTGAGAACAGTCCAAGGGGAAACACCAAGGAACAATCTCTGGGAGTGAGGAGCGAAGGAAGGGGCAGGTTTTTAGGAGATTTGCAGGTTGGGAGGGAGCAGAGAAGATAAGTTCATGCTGTGATCTGGGTCCTCCTCTTCCTCTCCCCAGCCTTAGCACAACCCTTAGCAACCCCTCCCACCCCCCAAAGGTTACCCGGTCCATGGAGCGTTTTCTGACTTTCAAAGCAGCCCACGGAAAGGAAAACCTTCCCCAATCCTGCTTTACCGTATGGCTTTAAAAAAAACACAAAACACACAGTTCATGGATATTAAAAATCTCAATGGGCCAGATTTATCCCTGGTATAAAGCTGAAGGCAGTGGAGTTACCTCAGGGATGGATTTGCCCCTTTCCTTTTACTCTCAGAAGATGATGCTCTCTGTGCAGTAACCATCCGGTTTCTTCTTGTTTGATTGTCAGGCCGTTTATTAAACTGAAAGAGAACGGGAAATCAAATATCTCGCGCTCGTCCTCCAGCACCAGCAGCTTCAGCAGCACGGCCGGAGAGAGTGAAACCATGGAGGAATACGACAGCGTGGTAAGCAGCTCAGCGTTGGGATTCATTCTGTTCGAGCGGCAGCCCTGGCCGCCTTGAAGCCAACGGTCTTCATCTCAGAACCGCTGTAGACTATGGCAAACTCCCTATTACTTAGCATTTCTATAGTATTTGCAGTGTGCTTTACAATCCCAATCCAGTTTCCCCCACACTACAACTCTGTGAGCTAGGTCATTATTATCCCCATTTTTTACAGATGGGGAACTGAGGCTGAGAGAGAGTGACTTGCCCAAGGCCACCCAGTAGGGCTGAAACTCGGCCCTTAGTTTTACTCAAATTTTACTGTGTATCCCGGCATTCAAACTTGTTTTGCTGAGTTCCAAGTGACGGAGGAATTGGGCCCCGGCCCTCAGAACTCTGCAAAATCCTCAATCAGCAGGGGGCAGGAATCCGGCAGCTTTCAAGTGAGTTTGCTGCTCCCCTTCCCTGCCCCTCTTCCTGCCTGCAGCACCGAAGTACCCCTCCCCGCCCCCCTTTCTAGGGGGCAGCAAACTCACCGGAGTTTGCTGCCCCCTGCCCAAGTATTTACCCAAGTTTCCAAGGGTTGGCTGAAGTTACTTATGGGCCCGACCCTCGGAAACCTGGAAACAATCAGGAATAATTTTTTTTGCTATTTGGTACAGCCAGCGAGTTCATGGCTAAGACAGGATTTGAAGAACCCTGGTCTCCCAAGGTCCAAGTCTAATATTGTACCTGCTAGGCTCCACTGGGGACCGCTCACCCATCTGCATGAACCTCTTTGCTCTAGGAGAAAAGCTCTGGGTCTGTTCTGTAGCGTAGCAGGCTCACGAACCTGTAGCTGACCTAGCCCCACCAGACCACTAGAGGGGGCTAGCATGCCACACCCTCTGGGCTACCCTGCTTTTAACTCCATTTTCCTTTGTGGAATTCTTGATTGTCATCAATGCTGGAGAAGCAAAGCAAGCCAACTGAGGACCCCAATTCTGGCTGCATGGTGTTGTAGACCTAGGGTGGCCATACCTTCCCTGTAAAAGAGGATGCTTATGGAAAGTACCACGTATTTTTCATAAGCATCCTCTTTTAAAGGGGGAGTATGGCCACCCTATGTACACCTGATCTGTGGAAAGTCTAGGCACCAGGCGAAGCGTTTGTTTCAAGAAGCAGCCCACTCAGTGGGGGCTGAGACAGGGTTGCAATGGGGTGCAGTTACACCCTCCTAGCGTCCACCTGGCTCTGCCCCTGTCAAGTGTCATGATGCTCAAAGGGCGTTGTCACATCAGACATGGGGCAGGGGTGGGGAGCAGCTCTGCCCCCTACCTCCCCCTCCAACTTGCCAAGTGTAATTCTGCCTGCGCCCTTGCTCTCACAGCCATCTTGGTGCTTGGCATGGGCTTCCTTACAATGAACATAAGCCGATCCTCTCTAAAAGAAAAGCTTTTGGGGTGGATTCCAGGCACCAGTGCGCTCTGGTTGGTCCCAGTCTCTACTGGGGGGATTTCTCTGTGCGGATGGTGGGGGCGTGGCGGGTCCGGCGGTGGTGCAGGAGGCTGGACTAGATGACTCTCTTGAGGTCTCTTCCAGTCTTGTGACTCTGCAACTCTCCCCTCAGGGCAGCCAACCGGGCACAGCGTCGCCATTCAAACAGGACGTGTTCGTCTATAGCCCTTCCTCGAGCAACGAGAACGCAACCATGGCAGGGGCTGCAACTCCGGTGATCATGACCAGGAGTCCCACAGGTGAGGAATTGGTGGCAGTATTAGCCGAGTGTCCTGAGCTATGAACGCCGGTGCACGCTCGTGTGAGGGAGCGTGTGGGAAGGTTGTGGACATTTTCCAGATCAGGGATGGGGGGAACCACCTTCTACGGTCAACTTGGAAAACGTGTAGATGATTCTCAGCTTTTCAGCTTGCGAAACAGGAAAGAACAATTATCCCGATTTCAGAATCTATGGCCTGATGCTAGTGCAGTTTGCATATAAAACACAATTATGAGTGTTAGCTAATATGCTAAACGGCCAAGTGGATTTAACATTTAACCAATTAGTAACTGTGAGCAGGTGTCCAGGAGGGAGGTGGAAGATTTGAAGAAAATCTCTCTCCCCCTTGAAGTGCTAAAGCAATCCCTCTCTAAATTGTTCCTTTCACCTTTCCCCCTCCCCTGCAATCAGAAACCAAACCACTGAAGGGACACCAGTCATATATTCTAATCTCCTCAGTGACATTTCTATTGGTAGTATTATGAGGTATAACGAAGTGGCAATTTACTTCAGTGACGACATTTTGCCAACGTCGAGGCTTTTTTCAGGCAAATAAATGGCTAGAAATCAATGAAATATTGGTCATTGCAGCAGGCGCCCATTAAATTAATTGGATCTGCGAGTCGGTCTCGGTGCAGTTGATGATGGATCTTAAATGGATATTGTTTTATTGATTTCCACCCCCCCCCCCCCAAACAGATATAAAGAGCAGGAACTCACCAAGGTCAAATCTGAAGTTTCGCTTTGATAAACTCAGCCACTCCAGTTCCAGCACGGTATGTATAAGGTCTTAACATAGACTGTCTACGTTCAGGACAGTCCTCTGCCATTGAAGTCAACCTGAAAACTCCCATTGACCTTAATGAGTGGAAGATTGCTCCTTAATTATAATATAATTGACTCCGATTGACTGGAACACTAATAATAGGGTCGCTGCTTAACTGAGATGAAACCTGGCAATAGTTTTCCCCCAGTTATTATTAATCATTTCTACAGCGATTTCAGTATTCAAAGCTCCTTTCTAGTTCACCCTCACAATAGCTCTGTGACGTTGGCCATTATTATTATTCCCATTTTACAAATGGGGAACTGAAGCTGAGAGAGAGCAACTTACCCTAGGCCACCCAGGAAATTCATGGCTATGATGCGATTTGAATCCTGGTCTCCCAAGTCCAGGATGTTATCCACTGAGCTACACTGAATCTTCCCATTATGGCAATCACGGCTAAGATTATCTCTGCTTTAATTGTGATGGTCATTTATTCAGGATATTATTCACTGCAGGGGTGGGAGCCCCCATCCATGGGCTAAATATGGCCCATGGATGGTTGTTGTTTGACCCCTTTTTAATTCTCCCCCTTGCAAACTCACCACTTGATTTGTTGTCTCTGCAACACATTCACACAGCTGCCGATTTCCCTGTATTTCAATTGGCCACTCATACAGGAGCACAGGAAGTGGTAAGGATTTCACACAAGGCTCAGAATGTGAATCCCAAACAGACATATGCATTCTGTATATTTGGTTAATTTTTGTTTTGGATATTAGGTTTGATGGTTGGGTTTTTTGGTTCAGATACCTGGAGTTTTGGTTACTCCCCCCCCAAATACCATTTAGTGCTCCTGTACAAGCTGAATAGCTGAAATGAGGCAAGCAAATATCTGAACAACAAAATCAAAAATAACCCCAGATGGGAATCTGAACAAAGTGGAACTATCCCACCCATTGGTATCTGCTCCTTCGGATCCAGATCAAAACAACTGAATTTGTCAGAGGATACATTAATTGGTATTTGTTTTTGCCTCTTTTCAAACGGCCCTTGCCCCCAAGAGTTTACAACCTATTCTTGAGGCTTTATAGATGAATTCTCCAAGATCCAATTAATAAACTGAGGAGTGGGAGTAGCAGCCTTCGTATCCCTACGTTTGCTTTTTCCGTATGAAATTCTGAGTTTTGCTTCTGCTTTTTCCATAGACTCACTAGCAGGAAAGAGAGGTCATGGATTTCTGAAAGGTATGTGGTTTCTAATGATTGTTTTGCCCGTGGTAAAACCAGGTCTTCTTTTGAAGCTCTTTTGGATAAGCCCCCAAATTACCGACACTTTGAAATGTGACCCCATACAAAGATGGCGTGAGCCGCCTACTTAGTCCTCCTCTCCCAAACTATGGGACGTGACCCTGAGGAGAAGTTGTCTTAATTCAGAGAGATTCAACAGTTTCTGAAGCTGTATCTTTCCCCCCTTTCCCTTCTTTCTGTTCTATAGTGAATTTCTATTTTAATGAAGGGAAAACTCTTCTCCTTGAATGGGAACGTATATCCGCTACACTAATAGCAACTGCCACGACACATCGTGACGCCTTCACCTCCTCAGCCGTACCTTTGCGTCAAGAAGAAATGGCCTCCTTGCGGCAATTCCTTGGCCAGAGAAGTCATCGTTTGAGAAGGGTAAACAAAGCTGCTAGTCTCCCTCTGCCCCGCTCCATCCATTTTGTCTGACAAAACACCGCAGAAGGAGGTACATTTCCTGCCACGTAGCATACACTGTACTTGAAGCGGCTTCCTCTTCTTTCGCTCGGTACTTGGAAAATATGTTAATTGTGTCTGCACCTCGTATGCACCGTAGCTGTATTGTCTTAAGATGATGAGTGCTGTCCACCTTGTATGACCCTTGACCGGACAGAGACATTTCAGTAGCAGGCCTCGTTTCCTACAGGCCTTTACATACCACTGTTCTGCGTCTCTCAGTCTTAAGCTAGCAAATTGTTTTCCTTCTCTGTGGGGAAAGTGGGAGGCACATCTGCTAAGGATGTGTCTTAGCCTTGCTTTTTAGTTGCCAAATGGAAAGCAACTTTTCTCTGTGTGTTTTTATTTTCCTTTTGGTGGGGGAGCTTGTTGGGAGACACGCACGAGCTTTTTGAGATACCTTTGGTTTGTGTTAGGTTAATGCCCCTTTCACCTCACTTTGCTTGTGCTCAGTTCCATTAAACCGTAAGGATATTTTTGGAGATCTGACTCTCTCTGGTAGAGAGCTCTATGGGCTTTGATTCAGGGAGGCCGCCTAACCCAGAAAATAGGGAGATGGCCAAGGACTCTGCTGATGATCTCCTTACACCCATGTTTGCCTTCCTGTTCTCTGCCTATGGAGATCACAGGTTTGGGGAGGGTATTTGGGATGTATCTTTGCAGGAACATGCCATGGCTTGGGATTCCCAAATTATGGGGCATAACCCCAAGTGGGTGTGCGCCAGCTATGAGTGGGGTGATGATTCTAATCATGATATTCAATTTACTTATGTCTGGGGGTCACAGGATTATATTTAAATCTCAAAATGGGGTACACAGTTAAAAGGTTTGGAAGCTGTTGATTTGAGATTGTAACAGTCATTTCTCTCTCTGTGTGTGTGTACAGCACATAGCACGCAGAATGGATTGTTAGAAATCAGAGTTCCATCAACTTTCCCCGACTCCTGTGTAACCTGCAACGTAGGTAAGCGGGGGGAGAGGAGAGCTCTAACCTCTCCCCCCTTTCCCAAGGGTAGTGATGTCACGATGATTGGCTGCCCACCCATTTCTGATGCCCCTTTTCCAAGCGGAGTGATGTCACTTGGAAAGGGGGCAGGAGAAGTCTTCCGCACACACCCCATGCAGAAGGAGCCCCACCACTTGCCCTGCCCTTCCCTCCCATCTGGCCAGTTTCTGGTGGTTATTGTTTGGCCCCTCCCCCTGGATCCAGCCCATTCCCTCAAGTACCGTAGAAGTGTGCTCAAGGGGAAGGGAGCAGCATCTCATGCTAAGCAGCTTGAAAAAAGAAAAGAAGGACACCGGCGCAGAACGGCTGCCCTTTTCTAGAATGGTTCTGGCGTCTTTTCGCACAGGCACAATTAAATTTTTTTTTTTTCCTTTTTAAATGAGATGGTCAGCGAGATCTCGCTAAGGGGTCTCATTTCTCATGAGAATCTCATGAGAATTTTCCTCGTTTTAGCCCTAGTGTGAAAGAATCTATAGGGGAAGGATCTTCGGCGGGGACACATGGACATATTAATGCTATCTTAGGGTCTAATTCTGGGTGAAAATCAATGGAAATTGTGGGTGCTCAGCACCACGGATTCTTCATTTATATTACTTAAGCTTAAATCCACATTTATTTCCATTTCCTCTTTAAAGGGTGGTTAAATCTTTTGGTTTGTCTGTGAGTGGGATTTAAATCTTAATGTGTGCATGCAATTCTTTTGGGGTTCTTTCCATGAAAGTAGCACTGTATTTAAAAAAAACCCAACCTCATGAAGGAAAAATGCAGAAGTTATAACAATGAAATGTGAAGAAAGTTCCTAATAAATGTAACATGGGGAGATAAATCTCCCCCCCCCCCCCCCCCATCTCTAATGGATCTGACAAAAAGAAGATTATTATTTTGTTGGTAGAGAAGAGATGCTCTCTAAGGGTTCCCATTGCCTATGTCTGTTGTAAATAATGTACATTTTAAGTTATTGCTATGGTAGCATCTTGTATTGGTTCTGTATAAAACAGATTCTAAGAGGTTCACAAATGTATATTTTGTTGCTTAAACGTGTCTTTGCAAAATTCACAATAAATAACATATTTTGTGTCCGTAAGCGTCTTAGGGTCTTTGTGCGTTGAGGAAGAGCATTGAGCTTCCATAGGGTTCAAAGAATCCTAAACCAGCAGGGTTGAAAGGAACCACAGCGGTCATCTCATCCTGCTCCAAGCCAGGATCCTTCTACCCACTGCATCACCCGCAGAGGCTTGTCTGGGCAAGGAGACTGCGATCCTTGAGAGTTTAGTTTCCCCACCGAGTTTGTACAGGTAGAGCTCGCAGAGAGGGGGTTTGCTGTAGGCTGCTCTACAGCTCCAGCCCTCTCTTCCACCAAAAGCTCCCCAACGTCCAAGCATCTGATGGGGACTGGTCAATGGGAAGGAAGGGGTTGTGGTAGAGTTATTTTATACCTTTGTTTGGGGTTCTTCTAAACTATTTTATGTGCTGTTCTATTTGCTCTGGGCCCTAGGGACAGGTCGGGCAAGCAATAAATCTAAACAAAGGCTTTCCGCCGCCCAAGGTCCACCCTTTCAAAGTGAATGACTAAAAATGTGCATGAATTTACATGTTATCTAAAATGTTCATACATTTACATAAATATAGGCATATATTTTTATTGTCTTCCCTGAGACAAGTGACAATTCTATTTGTATCCTCAGGGGACATGACCCTTTCATTCTTCCCCACAGCTGCCTGCCCACCCCCCATGATTCTCCTCTTTTGTGGATTTATTTATTTTCAAACACCAGTTTACAGCCCAGCAGAGTGGAGGAAGGAGGGACTTAGCACAGCATTCTACCAAGTCTCTGCAGAAACAGCAGCCTAGTCTCACCTACCCCCCAACACTGATTGGATCCTCTCTCCTCGCTTCCACGAGCGCTGCTAAAGCCAATCTCCCAGGGTGGCGGGCGAGTCGGCCCCATCCGCTCTGCTGAGGAAAAGCTTCAGGGAGGGAGGGCGCTTGGTGGATGAGTGAAACAAAAGCCAGGGATTGTGCTGGGAGACCAAGAAAAGGGCATGTCACACAGGAGTTGCTGTAACTTGTAAAGTGATGGTTGATTGATTTTGAATAAAAGGGAAGACTGGGTCTGATGTAATATACTGCTGGTTATTGGTGAATCCAGCTTAGAGACAGGCACAAATGAAACTTCATTACAAGTGTAATCTGTATTGCATTCCAGGAAGACCAGTAACCAACACACAACAGCAGATGCAACACAGGCAACTGCTTAAGGAACCTGCTAGAAGCAAATCCAATAGATAAACAGATTCAACAGTCTGCTTCAAAGAAAGGGTTAAGAGGATGGTCTGGTGTCTTCAAGGACTTACCCAACAGGGAACACCACCCAAATGGTAACTTTTCTTCACTCCAGAGGTAGCCTTTTATACCCTGCTAAGGAGTAAATGTTGTCGGGGCACACAGTGGACATGAAACCAAATCCCCAGTTTTCAACACCATCTACAGATAAAGTTCAAATCCAGCACAAGGCAACGCAAAAATCTTATCTTCTTCCTTTCACCTTTCATCTGTTTCGGTTCTTACAGCAGAACAACAAATTGTCCTAAATGGAGAGGAGGGAAAAGAAAGGATAGTGCTGAGCTGATGGAAAAGTTTAAACACAAATTCTGACTACTGGCTTAGTGTCAGACGTCACCCTGGATTCTGTAGCCATAGATAGTCAATGGTTTCTCTAACAAAACAGCAATATCAGTGCCATGTTGAGTCAAAACGAAGCCCACTTGATTCACATTTCTAAACTGAGGCATAATTTCACTAAACTTTTAGGCCAGTTTTAAACGAGGGGATTTATTGCTCAGCCAGCATTACAGGCGTGTTCTGAAAGGCTGGTGGTGGAGCCGCATTTGTTGTTCTAACGTTATTTGGCTGGGATCCGCATCTCAGTGAGAGTCTGCCAAGGGCTGGGTTCTATCGCACAGTGCTGTGCGCTCAAATATTGCTGCCTCGTGCGCTGTGAGGTGATGGGGGGGGTTGAAGCTCAACCGCCAGTTATTTAAGCCATCGGCAGCATGTGCAGGAAACTGTTGTGTGTAGTCAGTCAGCTGTGAGCTGTCAAAGGTCATGCGTGTTTGGCTTAAGTTAAAGCTACATTGTAAATTTCACAGGGTGACATTTCTGCTCAAGTCTTTGAAATGGACCTTTAGCGGCTGCCATTTTTTGGTAGCTGTGGTGAGGTCGGTCTTAAATGTGGTGAACGAGGGGCTTACGCAGATGCGGGCATTGGCCCCAATCCAATGCCCCGCACGGAGGAGCCACATGTTCTGGGAATGTGGATATGGGCGGGGTGCATGCTGCTCTGGGGGGCATTGGATTAGAGCCATTGCTAGAAGACCATGATGTTTATTATGAGGCCATAAAGCACCTAATCACTCAAGCTTGTCTTTTAAATAGTAACGTGATGTAGGCAAGTTGCATTGTGTGAAAGGCAAAGTTGTTTTTTTTTTAGTTAAATTGTGTATTTATGGTGGGTTCCCCCCCCCCCCCGCTCTTTCTTAGGGGTACACTTTATCCTCAGAGCGATATCATGACATGGGCCCTATGCAACCTTGATTTGTAAACCTGGTGTAGGAATCTTCTTCTTTCTGTGCTGTTAAAACCAGAGCGTTTTAACCTCTTTCCCCTCGTATATGGGGAAGGAGAAACTGTGCCACCCACTATGCCTTTCCTCCTCTCCTCTCATTGGGTAATTATACTGGAACATCATCCTCTTCCTTATCTATGTTCCTGCTATTCTAACTCTGTAAATGCAGAATTATCAGTCCAATGATTTGTTCCTGTGCCTCATCCACATAATTATGAACAGCAGTACATCCAACCACCCACTCAATATGTTACTCTGTAAGCTCAATCAACTGAATGTAGGTGATCAACATAAATAAAGTGTTACTGTGTTAGGTACAGTTTTAAATATGTTATGACAGTTATGGGTTTTAAAAAAAATGTTTTGTTGTAAAATTGAGGAATGTTTTCATCTGAATGCTAAATATGAAATATTATTACATAGGCTAAGGAAGTAATATACATGGTCTTGTGTAAATGTGTGTCCTATCTAAATAGCAAAATTATTTTAATATGCAGTGTTCAATCAAAGATCAATTAGACAAAAGGATGTGTCATGGTGTTATTTACATTATCTGTCTGTATGTGTGCGTATGTTTATTAATTAAACCAAATACAACGTAAGCTATACAAAAAACCAGCATAACCTAAAATATTTGTAAGTAGAGTGGGTCATAGCAATTTTTATATTGTTTGCTTTCAGTGTGGTTAAATATGTAGATATTTAACCTACACCCATGTATACTTAATATATGTTTATTTCTATATGTATATAACAAAATAACTATATAGTCATATATATGATGTAAATATATTTATATATATACACATTCTTAAATACACAAACATTTATATATATATAATATGCATGCCAACCACATGCACCTGAGACCTTGCAGCTTTGTGAATGTTACACCCCTTGTCTCTCCCCCTCCATCGCTCAGAGTGTAAGCCTGAGGGCAGGGACCGTGTCTGTTCCATCAGTTTGTAAAGCGCCAGGTGCTTCAGCTTCCACCTTTGTCAGTAACACAGTTGATTTTTAAATGAGGTACTGTAACCAAAGTAACAGTTCTAAGAACATGGGCCCTTGATTCGACCAGGTCGACAGGTATAGATACCTTGGGCTTATTTTTTTTTCCTCTACAAGCAATTGGCAATAGCATCTAAATTTAGTAAAAATGAAGATGTCCCAATCTTTTAATGGGATGACAAAGTTCTGGCAAACAGCTGGGGGGAGGCTAGTTCTGCTAGCCTTAAAATTACTGGCTCATACATTGTGTCCATAGGCTCTGTACGGGGCAGAGATCTGGCGATGCTATGTATCAACAGAATTTGAGGCTTTTCAAAGTAAGTTCTGTAGGACTATTTTGAGTGTCCCAATACTACCTCTTCTTGTATCATCAGGGCTGAGAGTGGTGGTCTTCCAGTCAAAGTGAAGATTCGCTTGTGTGTTCTCGTACTGGCTACGCCAGAAGATAGATTACCCAAGCTTTGCTGGTCTGAACAATCAAACCCTGACTTTGGAAATTTGTGGAAGAAGGGTTCAATTAAGGTTTTCAGAACGGCCTGTGTTTCCATTTCCCCCCCCCTAAAGACAGGGTTAAGACTGTTTAAAAAGTAGACTAGGTGATACATACACACACACCATGATCTGGCAGCACTTTCTCTAATTACGATTGCACCCTGGTACTCCATTAAAAATCCAGTACCAACTGGAACGGTACTTGAGCTCAGTGAAACCGCAGTAAGGTCACTGTCCTACGAGTTGTAAAATTACTCAGTTGATGCCTTTGTCAGTATTGGAAGGAAAATACAATCGGATACCTTTATGAATTAAGATTTTGCCCTTGTGGGTTACAACAGGTGGAAGGCCTTCCACCCTATTATTATTAGCAAGCATTCATATAGCACCAGCAATGTACCCAACGCTTTACAAAGTAATGGAATAGACACGGTCCCTGCGGCTTACAATCTGAGAGATGGGGGGAGACGAAGGAAGGGGAACAGAGGGAGAGACAAGGAGCGTAACAGTCATGAAGATGTGAGGTCCCAGGGGCATGTGCTTGGCTACATCGAGAATGATGGCTGGCTGGTCTGTGTGGTGAGGGTACGAGTTCACAAACTGTACTGGATGGAAGGTATCAGCAGGAGTTAGGAGAGGGGAGCACGGAGTCACGGAGGGAAGAGTGGAAGAGGTGGGTCTTGAGGAGGGATTTGAAGGTACAAAGGGAGGGGGCAAGGTGGATGTGGGCAGGGAGGGAGTTCCAGGCATGGGGGGCAGCTAGGGAGAAGGGACGGAGGAAAATTAGCACAGAGCGGTAGGAGGGGAGCAAGGTTTTGAAGAGCTTTATAGGTGAAGACTAGGAGCTTGTGCAGGATTTGTTCAGGAAGGGGGAGCCAATGGAGAGAGGAGAGGAGGGTTTGCATGTGGTCGAAGCGACGAGCGAGGTGGATGACCCTGGCAGAAGAGTTTTGGATGGAGATAAGGGGAGGCCAGTGAGGAGGTTACAGTAATCGAGGCGATGACCAGGGCATGAACAAGGGTTTGGGCAATAGAGTTGATGTAGGGTTTAAAAGAAAGGGGTGAGTCAAAGATGAAGCCTAAGCTACGGGCTTGGGGGAACGGGAAGGATGGTGACCCTGTCGATGAGGATCAACAGGGAAGAGGGAGAGGAAGGAAGATAAGGAGTTCAGTTTTAGTCACGTTGAGACAGAGCGAGGGAGTAGAGAGTTGAGTGTCATCAACATAGAGGTGATGGTGGGAGGCAAGGAGTTTGCCTAGAGACAGGGTACAAATAGAGAAGAGGAGAGGACCAAGGGCAGAGCCTTGGGGAACACCAACCGAGAGGGGTGGGGGAGAAGGAGGTGGAGTTGGCAAGAGACACATTCAAGGAGCAGTCAGAGAGGTAGAAGGAGAACCAGTCGAGGATGGAGCCATGGAAGCCAAGGGATTGAAGAGAGTTCAGCAAGAGTGAGTGGTCAACAGTATCGAAGGCAGCAGAGAGGTCAAGGAGGACAAGAATGGAGTAGAGGCGATTAGATTTAGTCACAAGATAGTTGGTGACCTTAACGAGAGCAGTTTCAGTAGAGTGAAGGGGATAGAAACCAGATTGGACGGGGTCAAGGGAGGAGTTGGTGGAGAGGAAGTTGAGGCAGTGGGAGTAGACAACACGTTCAAGAAGCTTGGAAGCAAAAGGAAGGAGTGCGACAGGACGGTAGCTAGAAGGGGACAAGAGTGGACTTTTTGAGGATAGGTGTGGTTGAAGGAGCCCGTAGAAAGGGAGAGGTTGATGATGTACAGGAGGCAGGAAGGGATTAGGTTAAGAATGAAAGTGGAAGGGTTGGAGGAGGGAGTAGGAAGGGGAAAGGAGTGAGAAGACATGTCGTGGCAGATCTTGTCTGTCTTGGAGATGAAGAAGGAAGCAAGATCCTGAGCAGAAAGGGAAGAGGGAGAAGGAGGACAGGGGGGCTTGAGGAGGGAGTCAAGGTGGAGAACAGGTGCCAAGGGTCTCGAGAACAGGACTCAATGCGGGAGGTGTAGTAATACTGTCTAGCAATGGAGATAGCAGAAGTAAGGGAGGAGAGACAGAATTTGAAGTGAAGAGGCATTCAGCAGCACAGATGCGGAGGTGGAGGGTTGTGGGACTGGGCACGGCAAGGGTGTAGGAGAGAGAGACATTGAAAGCAGAGACGGCAGCCAGGAGAGGAAGACTGAGTAGAGAAGTGGGGAGAGAGAGGAGGCAAAGTCCAGGGGGTTAATGGCCTGCAGGTCACAGAAGGGGGGCAGTGGGAGACATTGAAAGAGGCAAGGAAGTGGTCAGAGATGGGATGAGGATCGAAGGAGAGAGATCAGAGAAAGCAGTTCCTAGAGAAGACGAGGTCAAGAGAATGGCCATTAGCGTGGGTGGGGGAGTTGTCCGAAGGTGGAGGTTGAAGGAGGAGGCTAGTGAGAGGAAGCGAGAGATGGAGGGCTGGGAAGGGACATCAACATGAATGTTGAAGTTGCTGAAGATGAGAGTGGGGGGTAGCGTCGGAGAGAAAGAAAAGTGAGCTAGGACTCAAATTCAGAGAGAAAGGAAGAGCGAAAGCAACGGAGGGGGGGAGTAGAGGCGCACAGAGTGAGCCTCAAAGGAAGGGAAGGCGAGAGGGGTGGGGGGAGGAGGAGAAAGCAGTTGGAATCGACAGGAATTAGTGAGGAGGAGGAGACATGCCACCACCCCGGCCTGATCAACTATTTATGGATAAAATTAATCATACTTTGATTAATCCACTGCTAACATAGAAATTACATTGGGATCTTCAATTTAGAATATCGTTTTTGTTAGCAAACCCTTCTGAATGTGTTATTTCTAAAGTTGCCAACTTGGCAGAGGCAATTTCATAACAACAATCGTTTACTGCCATAGCAAGCTAGCACCATTTTACTGTCTGATTCATGGTGTATTTTTGCTTTTATTGAACAGTGCACTCTTTTTTGTACGATGTTTGATTGAATTGTGTATTTTTTGTGTGTGTATATTGTTTTGACCTTTGGTCCTGACAAACCTTTAGTTAGTTAGTTCAAAGAGCACGGAGGATGGAGAGAGTTGTCACGTAGGTGACATCAGCTATGTAGTTTCCAGAATGCTATCAACAATACAAGAAAAAAATTAAGTTCACGTATTGTCCTCTAAGTTGAGACCACTGGGTGTTAGGGTGTCAAACCTGTAACTCCAGTTGTTTTCTCTAATTTCTAGCAACCCAGGGTTGGATGGTTTTTCTACTGGAAAGCTTTCTAAGGCAGAGTGTGTGATCTGCTGTGTTAAAGTGTCTTGCAACAGGTTGTTCCGTACCTGTTGCAAGACACTTGAACTCTGCAGATCACACCCTCTCTAACTTAGAAACCTTCCCGAGATTAACGGGTGCAGTCCAACCAGTGATTGCTGGCCGGCACACATGTCCCACCTGTACCCCTACCAATATGACCCCTGCAGCCTGGGGGATGGAGCAGGCAAAGCTCCTCCTTCATCCCCCAGGCTGCGGTGTATGTGGGCTGAGAGGTATTACATCGGTAGGGGTGTATGCCGGGCTGTGCAACAGGTTACATCCACTGCGTTTAAATGGGCTGCTGGTTTGCACTCTATATGGGTATACAAATGAATATATATATACATTCATAAATACACACGTGTATGTTTGTATATATGTATGCGTATACCTATATATACACACATACACACACACAAATAGGTGTAGATATGAATATCTATATGTATGTGAATATTCATATCTATTGATATTTTTCAATATAGATAGAGACTTACATATATATGTGTGGGTGTACAGATGTGTAAATGTTAATATTTTCATGTATTTGTATAGTGATAGTAATGTACCTGGCACTTTACAGTTGTAAGAGACACATGGTCCCTGCCACAGCAGGTTTATAATCTAAGATATATAAATAATATATATTTATGTATGTTTTATTGATGAACACACACTCACACACACATTTTGCATCTTACCTAACTGGACAGCAATGTGGTCTTGTGCGCTAGTAAGGTTTTGGCTGAAATACAAGAGAGAAACACTTGTTACAGGATGTCTAGTGAACAGAACAACAAAGTCATTTGGTGGCCTCAGTTCACAAGGTCATGTGATGAGACCTCCATCCCCTGGCTTGAAGTTGGGGACATGGGAGCACGTGAACGCATACGCACTACTTCTTCCCAGACCTCCCTTTCCCCCAGAGATTACTTATTGATGCTTCTACCTACACTGCCTTATCTGCAGTATTCCCCTTCTTTCCTTTATAAGTATGTTAAGCTTAAGCACCTGTGATGGCTGAACTTCAAAGTAGCCCTTTCTCCCCCGCACCAATGTTGACTTTTTCAAGCCTGAGGAAGGGCCCTTGTGCAGCCCCAAAGTTTACATAATCTCACCAACACACACTGGTCTAGTAGAAGAGGTCATCTGAATTACTTTGTCTCCAGCCTTTGCCATGGGGCAAACAAGGCAACCACCTCCTTTCCTCCTAGATTACAGAGGCAGAATTGTTGCCAAAACTTTATGGGGGATGCCGTTGTCCCAAACGCCAGCCACATTCTAACTTCTCCGTGTTAAGAGAAGCCCTGCTGCTTTCCCCCTGTCCCAGGGAGCAGACGGGGGGTGGGGAGAGGAGGATTTTATCTCCCTTTCTGGGCTGCCTGGCTACTGTTGCACACTAGGCACAGTGGGGAAGCCCAAAGTTTGGGGTTGGGGCTAGTCCTGTCTCCCAGGGCCAGCAGGCCCCACTGGGGGCTCTACGGTAACATCTGGTTTTCACCAGGTCCAAGTGCAGTTCTCCATTCCCTTCCAGCAGGGCCCCAAACAGAACTCTGGCATCATCCCCTGCTGCCCAAACTTGCTTCTATGTAAAAGAAGAGACAGGCCCACAGGGCGACCTGCATTTTATCTCCCTCCTCCCCCCCCCCCGGGTTCTGCAAATTCTAAGGCCAACTCTGCTCTCTCTCATGCCCTGAACTTTGTAAGAAAGGGCTTCTGCCCCCTCCCTCATGAGAATCGCACCCAGGCTAGACTGGAAGCCCTGTGGGGCAGGGACTTGTCTCTAATCAGGACCATATAAACAATAATTATGAATAGTAACAAGAGAGGGGGAAAAAAACCTACCTTGTTGGTGTTCATCACTGGGGAGGGGAGGGGGGGAAGGAAAGAAAGAAAATTAGTAGAGAAAGAAAAATATAAACACACACATCTATATATATGGTTCTGCTACTGCAAAACCTTATGGGAATTGCCCCCACCAGCTTTAAAGGAGTCACTGACACAGCAGGACAGGGTTTGTTTAGTAACAAAAAGATAAAGCAAACCCCAAAGTTCTCAGTCACAGGCAACCACTGCAGCCTGCCTTCAAGCCCTCCCTCCCCACAGCCCCTTTCTAGGAGAGACAGACAATGGGATTCATCACCCAAAGAGGGACTCTTTCATGAGGGGGAGAGAGAGAGACACTAAATGACTGGTATTCAAGTCCCTAGCTGCTTCCCAGGAAAAGCACTTAGGAGGACTATGGGGAGATGATGGAACGAGGAGCAGGAGAGCATCTGTCCCTATTTTTGGACCTGGAATGTTGGGTGGGGGAAGAGAGCAAAGGGATGGTGATTAATTGCTGAGCCTATTGGCTGCAGGGGTAAGGCTTGTCCCTCTCTGCCCGCTGGAAATGTCAGATAACATGTAAGATAGCCAGCTAAGGCCAGAGAGCCAGACCAGTACAGACTGTGCACAGACTCCATGAATTATCTTGAAATGACTACACAAGTGAGAGAAACACTGTTGTACAATACACGTCGCTAGGGTCTCAAATGCAGCCTGTGCAGATCCAGGCAGAAGTGGAGTTTTCAGGCTAGGGATTGGACCCCTTCCTTGCCTGCAGATCCAATGCAACCCATCACACCCCATTTATGCAGCTCTGATACAGGGGGAGAGGGAGGGGGAATTTGTTTTAGGGTGGAAGGAAGTGGCTTGTGTCCGGAGTCCCACTGCTTCTGCTGGCTTTTATTTCAACAGAATGGCTTAGCACTCAGCCCCACTCAATTCCTACCCCCCACCCCCAAAACCTGAACTTACCTTTGTGAAGATAAGTCAGCATCACAAAGAGCAGCCCGGCAAGAACGAGGACGAGGACAATGATTATCCAGGTGTCTGAGGTAGACTCTAGCCACAACAAACAAAACCAGAGAACAACTGTTTGAAAAGACACGCCAGGGAGAATGGACTTTGATTCTATCTTCTCCAAACCATCAGCCTTCGGCAGGCTGTATGCCAGGATGGGGGAAGCTCTTCCCTTCTGGGGGCCACACTGAAAATTAGTACAAGCTCTGCTAGCCTCTTTTTTGATGCGGCACTGCCCCCTGATCCGGCCACAGTTACGGTGCCCCCTATGGGTGACTCAGAAGTAAAGACAGTCCAAAACGAACATGAAATTAACAAAAGAAAAAACCCTACTTCCTCTTTATCTTTAAAAACCCTTCAGCACCTCCAAAGTCTTAAAGTAGCATATGTAATGGTTAAAAACCATACACATCTTATGTGGGGCAAAGTCAATCATTTAAATGCCGTTAGCGATTCCGATGTGGAAAGGATGACAGAAAGGGGGCAAAGGTATGCAGACTATTCTAGATCAAAGAAAAGGCTGCGGCTGACAACGACCGTAGCAATGCTTAAAAACAGCAGCAGGGTCACGTTAACGGGACTCCCGTCTATCCTAACTGCTAGCACACAGCATACAAATGACAGAGGGGGAAAAACGCCTAAACACATACTACAAAGGGCAGCATTTAGTTCCCTGTGCAGAACTAGTTCTCTCTGGAACTACTTTGCCATAGCAAAATGCACAAAACCAAGGCAGACTCTCACCAAGCAGTTAGTGAGGACAAATTAAAGTTAGAAATAGGAAGGCACAAAATGCGTTCGTAGCAGAATAGAATACGTATTGGAAATCTCTCTAGGATCTTTCACTCCATCCTTCCACCTTTTCCAAAAGAATATACCAACACCATAACATTTGGCCGTTTGGTGTTTGGCGCACGGGTGAGAGCTGTACGCTGAGACAAACATTCCACAACACGAGGAGAGATTGGGGGAGGAGGATAGCTTCCTTCAGGCAGCGGCCAGGGGTCCCAGACAGCATGAATCTCTAGGTGGCCATCACGTCTGCTTTGCTTTTAGCCTGTCCCGATCTACCACCGGATTCAAGCCCCCAGTACAACAGTCTTTGAACAGAGAGTCAAGGTAAAAGAACACCACTCCTCCCCAGAGGCAGTCTTAGAACTCGTAGGGCCCAGGACAAATATAAAACGCTGGGCCCCTGTTGGTCCCTCTCCTCTTTCTCTACATGTACATATATTATAAAACTTTCTATCATTTTATATATCATAATATAGGTATAGCTAATGGTTTAAAATATTTTAAAAAATAAAAGCTTTTGCAGGCTCTCTAATTCTGTAGGCCCCCCTCCCCCCCCCCCATATCATGGAGCCTTGCCCCCGCTGTAGGAGTACCGTGTTGTTACAATTCTCCATAATGGATGAGGTTATACTGAAAAGAGGCATCCCAGCCCTGCCTCCTCCAGGTGAAAACCAAGAGGGAGGGGGGAGCACCTGCAGGAAAGGAAGCCAAGACTGCAAATCCTTACCCCAAACTCCCATTCAAATCAATGGCAAAACTCCCATTGCATTTAATGAGCCCTAACTGTCTGCTTTAACTTTGTGTTGTCATCTGCCTCATTCACTTGTTTTGATTAAAACGAGAAAGGGGGGGGGGGGGGGGGGAGAGAAGAAAAATCAAGCTAACAAGCTCATCAAATGATCTGAACTAACTGAAGTTGGCGTTTGACTTTGTTGAGTTTGCTTGTTTAACAAAGTCTCTATTCTCTAAGGGGGACAAATTCAAATTAGAAATGAATATGTGAATGCGCACAGCCCCATACATTTCAACTCAAGTGAAAAAGCCACCAGCCCTAGGGTGGGTGGCCAGATGTGCACATTTTAGAGGGCATGTATGAGAAATACAGGTTGCAGGGCTGCATTGACCTCCAACTGATCTCTCATAAGCATCCTCTAAAATGTGCATTTCCGGCCACCTTAACCAGACACTAGGTTTCTTGCTTTCCCCCCCCCCCCGCCACCTGGTCCTCTGCCATCTCTTTAAGCCAAAATTGGGGAAACTCAGGCCTGGGGATCAAGAGCGGCCCACAGGTTTTATTGGGACCTTTCCACTTCCCCGATTGGACCTCTCCTGGATCCAGTTCCCTACCCTGAACACTTCAATGGTAAGGGAGGAGAGATGAGGGCATGTGGGCAAGGAGATGAGACAAATCGATGGCGCAGTTCCATGATCTGGACCTTCATTTCCCCCGTTTCCCAACTTCTATATGGGCCCTTGGAGTTTGCACTAATTTTCATTGTGACCTTTTTTTCTAGGCTCAACGTACCCCAGTTTTTAGGGATGGGCACAGAATTTCCCCCCACATTTCCCCCGCCCCCTTTTCGCTATTAAAATGTCATTCGTTTTCGTATATGTTTTTGTTCTCTTTTAGCTTTTACTCTTGTTTTAGTTTTACATCGGTTTCAATGGAAAATAGATTTCCAGCTGTGACGACTTCTTCATTTCTCATCTGATTTGGATGGAGTTTGGAGAAGACTTACCAGTTCTTTTATTCTCTCAAGTATTGGTTTGCGTTTTCATTTGACTAAATTGAACAAAACACTGGGCTGAAGAAATTGATTTAATCTGCATTTGAACACCCTCTTATAGGTTTTGTTTGCATGTGTCCATCTGAGACTGCAAAAGCAGATTTGCCTCTGTGAAAATATAGCCTTGTGGCTTTTCTCAGAAGCACCTTTCTCTCCCTTTTCCCCGAGTGTGACTTGAGCTGTGGACAGGCAGAGAGACCTGCTCTTCCTGCCTCCCTTCTAGCTGACGGATAGGTGCATCAGTGCCAGACTGAAGGAGGCCATGTGTTAAGTAAGGGCAGTCGGTGCAGCTGCATCCAGAGAGCCCACGCGTTGGGATGGGGATGGTGCAGCTGTGTCCCAGCCTGATGCTGGGTGGGGTCAAAGGAGCCCCAGTCCTTTTTCTGCCCCAGGGCCCATTCCAAGCTAGCTACAGCTCTGCTTACTGTGACATTCCCTCCCCATTCCCCTTTTCATACTCTATACATATGTTAGCTTCTCCCATTCTCTGTTCAAAGACAATGTAGCTTATAAAACCCATACACTAGCAAGACTGCTCAGGGTCAGAACATAACGTGTGAGCAGGCAGAGGCGTACGTGGTGCCAGTGGAGAAAGTACTGGGATGATGATATGTGTCATTAATTTTAAATGGAGTGATGGGATTTTGTGTATATTATGATGCATTATTGTGTGAGTTCCCCTGTGTGGGATTTAAACCCAAGAATTGTATTTGTTGATATTGTAAGCCGCCTCGAGCCAACCTGGGTTGGGAGAGTGCGGGGTATAAATAAATAGTGACATGAAATGAAATAAAGGGTCCCAATTTTATAAGCAATAGAAATTTTGTTATTTTAGTAGAAGGATTCTCTTATGTTTGTCACAGCGGTACAAGATGGGTGTGTTATGCCAATTGGCCAGCAGGAATGTCAATCATGTATCCTCATTCTGTGTGGCACCCATTCCAACCTCCCTGCTTGTTCCTGGGAAGCTGGAAGCATCTGCTTAGGAAAGAGCTATGCTACTGGCCTTCACAACATCCTCTGGCAACAAGTTATTATTAATTATTATTATTATTATAATAAGCACTTATATAGCACCAGCAATGTATCTGGCGCTTTACAAAGAATAAGATAGACACGGTCCCTACACAAGTTAATGGAACGTTAAGTAAAAAAAGTACACATTATTACGGGTGCTATGTAAATAAATAATACAATTACATTATAGATTACTCCTACATTTTTGTCTGCTCTAGTCATCCCTTATTGCTCACAGAAGGTCCCCTACCTGTCACTTTCACCATCACGCTCTTCCTGATTGGATACTTCAGACTGCGGTGGTCCACGCGGCAGGTGAACCTTTGCCCATCATGCTTGAGAGAGGCTTTAAGCAGGAAATAGGAGGAGAAGCTGTAAGTCCCATCGCTGTTCTGTCTGTGACTGCTTGTGAGAACATGATTCACCATATCTGGGACCAGCCCCTGTTTCTTCGGCTCCTGGAGCCACTGAGCATGGGCATCAAGGGGGTAGAAGCGACCGACCTCACAGATCAGCTTGTGCTCCTCTCCTTCCACCAGCGACAGGGTGTCGGTGTTCAGCATCACGGAGGGTTTCTCTGGAGGAGAACAGAAGAAGTTCTTATGATGCTGCTGCATCTTTATCCAAGGTTCATACAAATCACAGCCAAGATTTTCAGAGACTAGCAATTGTGTGTTAGTTCTTTTCGTCACCCAGTTTGAGATATCCAGTGGGGTGGGGAATCCCACCTTTTCGGGGGAGGGGGGATCTGGTCTGTTGGAAAATGGTCCCTCAAAATTGCTACAGCACACACAAATGAGGGGAACCCAGCAACACAAACCAGCAAACACACAAGAAAACAGCTAGGTAATAAAATAATTTACTATATCAATAAACAATCAACAATATGAACCTACAAACAACAAATTATTATGTAATTCAAACAAAATCTAGGAAATAAACGCCCAACATATTTTGAGTACAATACTCTTCTTCAGGGGACAAGTTACAGACATATCATGCAAATACTGAGCAAATATACCACAATATAGATAAATATTACCGTCACAAGCTAAGACCGGGGTAGTTTATCAGCAGTGTCTCAAATAAATATAAACATTGAAAGACAATGGGTCAAATATGTCCAAATTGGAGAACATTTGTCATGAATCATTTTAAATGTCTTTTTCTGGTCTCTTGATGATATCGACTAAAATGGCAAATATATGTAATAATTGTTTAACATAAATAAAGCTAATATAGGAGTATGGATTTATGTAGAGGTAATGATGCTAGTTTTATGATGGTTAAATGGTGCTTATGAAGCAATGTTATCGATCAGTTCCTTGAGAAATTATTAAGCTGGTATAATTGATTGACAAATTGGGCGAGTGTATTAGACGTATATGTGGTTCACCAGCTTTATGGCCATTGAATGCTTGGAGGCAGCTTTGCAGACCTGTTTTTTAAAAGGTGGTATGTATCTCTATGTATTTGCGGTTTATGATTGTCTGTAGTTTTTAGTTAAACACCATGAAATAGAAACAAAAAGTCTCTCACTGTTGTAGTTAGTTTAAGCGGTTTTAGGAAGCAATTACTTGTAGTTTTGGCTCTAGGATTTTATATTTTCTCCCTTTTTAAAAAACTTATGCATAGTGGAATTTACTTGCAATGATTGCTTTTAAAATATTTTTTTAGTCAGTTATATAGTAATTATTGAACACATGTCTATGTATAGGGATTGCCTGATTGAGTCAGCTATCCAAGTATTGTTATTTTTTCATATAGAATGAGGCGGCAGTTTTACAATCAAGCTTGAGGCCATAGAGGATCTTTTTAGACATATTTACTGAATCAAAGTTGGTTTTTAATATATATATAAAACTTTTATGTCCTTATTAACATCGGGGGGACTTATTTGCAACATCTAGTCAAGATATTCTAGTAATCTTATACGGATTTCTGTTACCAATTAGAGAAGTAGGGAAAAGTCTCTTTTAACTTTATTTATGTTAAACAATTATCACATATATTGGCCATTTTAGTCCATATAAATCAAGAGACCAGAAAAAGATATTTAAAATTATTCATGACAAATGTTCTCCAATTTGGACATACTGACCTACTTTACTTTCAATTTTTATATTTATTTTAGACACTGGTAAGTTACCCTTGGTCTTGTATTGTGAGCTTGTGAAGGTAATCTATATCTATATTGTGGTATATTAGCTCAGTATTCGCATTATAGGTCTGTAACATGTCCATTTTATATCCTATTTTATCTTTTGTAGAATCCCCTGTAGAAGAGTATTGTACTCGAAACAAGCTGGGAGTTTATTTCATAGATAAACGCGCTGGGAGTTTATTTCATAGATTTGTTTGAATTGCAATTGAGCTTTAGAATAATTTGCTGTCTGTTCACATTGTTGATTGTTTATTGATAAAGCAAATTATTTTATTATCTAGCTATTTTCTTGTGGTTTTGTCCTCAAAAATTGCTAGCCACCTCAGAAAACCGTGGATAACTAAAGAGAACCCGGTTTAGAAAACTCTGGGTGTTACCGGATGCAGCGCTAGCTACTCATTTGGGCTGTAAACATGAAGTTCCTTGGTATGTTTCTACGTCTTTGAGGCAGGCTGTTCTTTTTGGTGGTCCCTTCCAGAGAATTATGAACACTGAAGAGGGGCAGGACCAGAGGCGCCGGAACGGCCACTTCGCCCCGCCCGTTTGAGTGTCACGATGTCACAATGCTTGGAAATGGGGAGTGGCCACGTCAGAAACGAGTGAGGAAACCCTTAGGTTTCCAATGTGCTCCTGCCTGCTGGGGTGAGGCCTGGAGGAAGCCAGATGAGGTATAACCACACTCCCTGGCATTTCCCTCTCGGTGCCCTTAGGCAGGGCAGGACAGTTCCTTTGCTATGCCTCTTCCCCAGGTTGCCCAACCCACAGCAGACCAGACTGGGGAGAGGGATAATAGATGAGAGGGGCAGATACAATCGGTTTCCATGCCTGTAGCCAGACTCATAGGATGGCAGTAAACGCGACGGAGGCCTACGGTCCGCCGCGCCAGCGCCTCGCCCCACGTGTCTGTTTCTGGGTCGCCAGATGTGGGCCCAGTACAGAACCTGGCGAGGTAGGCAGCTCGTCCGAAAACATGGGTCCGGAAGAAACCGTGTTCACAGTCTGGGCCCAAGCGCTGTCCAGGTGGGCCGGTGGGCCCAACCGGGCAGGTGTGTCTGTTTCCGTGCCAATCCGGCCCAGCGTGGTGGGTTGCCATGGCTGCCTGTTATTGGCAACCCATGGCAGGCAGTGTGGTGCCATCCGCTGCACGGGGGTAGGGCCAGCCAGCCTCACGTCCCTCCCTGCTTCCCCTCCGTGGTCAGGTGAGGCTGAGGAAATGTTTATTCCATTTCCCAACCTGTCCTGGCTGGGGGCAACCACACCCCTCCTTCCTCAGGATGTGTAGCCGGCTGCCCTTTTATTTTTCCCCATGGTCATGTGAATATGCATTGGGCCACAGTCAAGTGGTCAACGTGTAAAAGTACCCCCTGCTCCTCCGCGCGCACCCCTTAGTGCAGGAACCTGCAATGGGCCCTGTGCTAAGAGAGGCCCCACCCCCACCAGGGTCTTTGTAACAGAGCCTTCACACTACTTAAGGATCCCTCTGTCCTGGAGTGAACTCTGTTCAACACGGGCACTGCCATCCTAAAAGCACTTACTCTGGAGTAAGCCAGATGTGACTGAAGCCAAAGCTGAGGTTCCCTTGTTTTTCATACTGCAAACTATCTCTGGCAGAAATGCAAAAGTGAAAGGAGAGAGCTGTAGGAGGTATTATTTACACTCCGAAAGAATGGGCCCCCACGGTATTTTAAGTTTTCTGCCCTGGTGTTTATAATCAAGGAAATACTCCTGCTCTTCAGAGACCCCTGCAAGCTCCCCCACCCCCCCGCCCCCCGTACCAATTCTGTCAAATGTCTCCTCCAAATATTAAACATTTGCTCAGCAGAGTGCGGAGGAGGAAAGAGAGTCCCTACCCGCGATCTCCAGCCTCACGTTCTGTTCACCAAGAAGCGACGCCGCAAGCACCAAGCAAGAGTACGTTCCCTCGTCTCTCATGGTTACATTCCTTAGCAAGAGAGACGCGTTTCCTTTGGGGATTTCCAAGAGGAACATCTCAGCCCGTTTCTCGTTGGGTTCTGTGTGGCTGGCAGGGCTACCGTAGGCGTAGATCAACTTCTTGTGTCCTCCTTTCTGCTGCAACACCCATTTGATGGTCACGTCCGTCCAGTGGTTGACTGAGAAAGCACAGTTCAGGACCACATCCTTATTCAAGCCAGACTGGACAAGAAAGGGCCCGCTGCGTACCAGGAATACACCTGTTCACAGAGAGACAACCACAGGTGATTAAGTACCACCATAGCACCCGGACGGAAGGCAGCGGTTGACAAGAGGAACATATTCTTGGGAGGACAAGGTGCCATCTGGTGGAACAAACATAGACTGCAGGCTAAAAAAAGATGCTCCTAACAGACCATTCAAACATTGTTCTTAATTAAAAAGGCATGCCAGTGTATTTTACTGTATATTTTACCTGTACACAGCAGTACCACTTTTGGACAGTTTAACATACACCAAGTTGATGGTGGTCTTGCAGCTTCTCATTTTGAATGCAAACGATTGCAACCACAATGTTTAGCACGTATGTAGTGATCTCCTTAGCTACAGAGAGATTACGTCCAGCCTCCAAAAATACTTGTGAGGCATTTAAATATTAGATTTCTCCCCTTTCTAGATGAGAAACTGAGGCAATAAGATGACTTAGCTCCATGGCACAGCAAGTTTCAGTAGGCCTGGGCTTAGGCCCTAAATATGGGTCTCCCTAAGGACAAGTTCCCAGTCAGCCCCAGCCTCCCAATGCAAAAGTGGTAACATTGCTCTGGCTCCCAGAAAGCCCCTTCTGAAGCAGAAGCAGCCTCGTCCCCAGGAAAGAGGTTGAGGGGAAGTGTGGGGCAGGGCCAACACACCATCCCTGTCTAATCGGAAAACTTCCTTCTTGGCAGGGCCCCTTGCAAGCTGTCCAAGCACCACGAGGACGTTTGCAGAGTAGGTGGGGGTTGGAGCATTGGTGATGATTTCCTATTGGTGCTCAGGCTGCTTGCAAAGTCCCCGCTGCCCCCAACCCACCGCACAGAGTCCAGCGCCTGGACTCCCCTCCACTCTACTGGAGCTACACCCCCGACATACCTTGCCCAAGGTCCCTTAGCTGATTAGTGGCAGACACTGTCCGCTCTGCACTCAGCCTACCAAAGCCCACGGCCGCCTCATTTACGGCCATTTAATACCGTACGCTTTGCAGGCAGCTAGTGGTCCAAATCGGCTCAAATCGGGTTGGGGAGCCTTCTCCCTCCTTCAGGCAACCTTGAAAACAAGCACAAGTGCCACAGGATACAGAGGAGCTTGGAAGGAGGAAGTAACTGAGGAATATGCCCAGAATGGGAAATGAGGTGGGAGGGTCTGTGTCAGGGATCCATCCGCAGCTCCTGAGTTCACTCTTCAGTGCTTGAGGGGAAGGTCTGGATCCATGAGCCAGATCAGGAAGTGGGCTGGGACACACACACGATTTGACCCATGGACAATTTCAAGGTTAGCGAGGAGACTGGAAAGTCTGGTTCTGTCAAATTTCAGACGCCCTCCAATGCACTTTGAGTCGTCAGAGGCGACATAACAACGTATGATGCCATCTACAATAAAATATGCCGACAGGCCGTTGCATTCAAAGAGCAATGCTTGACTAGTCTGCGTACGTATCTGGGTTGGGAAGCCTTCTCTTGACTGGGGGGCCGCTTTGAAAGTCCGTACAGGCTCCACAGGCCGCAGAGTCGTTGAGGGGCGGGTGTTTAAGGAGTGTGCACAGGATGGGGGGGGGGCGGGGGAGAGCAGGGGATCCAGATCATGGAACTACCCCCTGTCCGCGAGTGCAATGTCCTCATCTCGGCTCCTTTTCCTGGGAGGGAGGGAACTCATTCGTTCAGTGCTTGAAGGGAGGGGGTGCATCCAGCGGCCAGAGCCAGGCACCGGAAAGAGGTTGAACATAAAAAGCCAGCTTTCAGGGATTTACTCCATTTCCCCTTAACGTTTCAGAGCCTACAAGTCTCCCCCCCGCCCCCCAATGTGGAGATGCGTTTGGAAAGGCAAACAATCTCCGTTATAGCACTATCCAGGGAGGCTCTGGAAAGCATCTTCGGTACCTGAAAGGAGCAGGCTCTCTGAGCTGCCTTGACCGAGGTCTCGGAGGTTGCCCGTCTCGCGGTGGGTGCTCGACGGTTGTACAAAGAACACAGTGAGGGCAAACCTGTTGGCCACGTGCCTAATGGTGCCGGTGTACCATGCATCTAACTGAGCTGCTCGGAGTTGGAGCCCAGGCCAAACTATCTGGGTGTTGTCTGTGAAGTAGGGGCTGATCGTGCACTCCAGCTCCTCGGTAGCTTCATCGACGTGCTGGAGCAGATTCACTGAGGGGTCTGAAGGGGGAGAAACAAACACAGCGACCCATTAGAATTCATTCGCCACAAGACGGGAGCACTTGTGAAATGTCTTGGGCATCAGGGGGCTGAGAGTGACTCAAAATACTACGCCTGCCTTTCCCCATAGGTTTGCCTTGAACGTCTCTGCTCTGCCAAGCTGCCCGCAGACACATCCCTTCCTAGCTGAGTGTGTGTGGGGGAGGGGAGGGGCCACTGAGGAGAATGAGGGGGCAGGGGAGTGTGAGTGTGCAGGGGAGGGGGAGCGTGTGTGTGAGAGAACACGAACACGCATGAGAGGGGCCCAACGGAGTGAGAGCAGGGGTGTTTTCAAAGGAGGCAATAGCCTGTTGGAGTCTGGGTTTGGTCTGTGCAGACCCCTTCCCCCCACTCACATGTTTAGCCTAGTAAATGGGCAGCCCCTGGCGTGTCTTTCAGTCACTTGAGGGTAGCCCCTAACTGGCAGCGCCAGTGAGAGCCAGACAGGAAGCGGTCACTCCTTGGACGCTCTAGGATTTCGGTCTGTGACTCTATGGTGCTGGTGGACCTGGCCGCGCAGAGGTGCTGCACGCAACCTGATCGAAGAGACGTGGACTCAAGGGTGCACAGCAGCCTGCATTTCCCTGCAGGGCAGGCTCCACCTTCTCCAAGGCCCCGATGTGAGCAGGGGGGCTGAGGGCCCAGCGGGGGCAAACACCTAAGAAGCGGGCAGGTGGACTAATATGGGCTAGCATCTCGTTTGTTAACACCCTGTGCGTGTGCGAGAGAGAGAGAGAGAGAGCACACACATGCTGGGGGAGGAGCACTGCAGTCCGCGTGTGTGAGTTTCAGAGAAAGTGTGTGTGTAACTACACGCAGCCGAGAGGGACACAGAATGAGGCACGCATGCATAGGGATGTGAGTTCAGTGTGTCTGTTTGTGTCTATCAACCACAGAGTGAGACAAAGAGACCGACTGAAGTCAGGGCAGAAGGACTGCACTCCTCAAGTGCATCCCCCTTAAGCCCACCCCCTGCTCCCCTTGTTTCTACCTAAACCTCCTTTTTGGCCCCACTTCTGTGTCCTGCCTCTTCACGTTTCGCTCCGCCTCTCGAAAGCCCAATCTTGCCCCCAGGAACGCGCTCATTTCATTCTATGCAAACCTACCCAGCGATGCCTTTAAAAAAAAAGAAAAGAAAATCCAGCCCACCATGAAAAGTCATTGAAGATCACGGAGCTAAACTAATAATCCTTCTTTACCTCCCAGCCCATTCTGTGTGTTTGGAGCCTACGGGTTGAAGTAGGTTTTTGCCATTTTTCCCAAGTTCCTCTCCCCGCGGCACTGAATTTTGACCCTGGGTTTCCAGGGGGGAGGGGGAGAGATCAGCCGGGGAGCCCCCCAGTAACTCGGATAAACTGGGGTTTTCAGGGGCAGGCACATCAGAAAGGGGGTGGATCATAGGGACTTTCCTGCCCCTTTGGAATGTCATGACATCATGATGATGTCAGGGCTATGTCCGGAAGTGGCATAATAGCCCCTTTGTCTCCGCCCACCAATGTGGCCTTCCCTTCCCATCTGGTCCACCCACTGGATAAAGTGGACACTCGGGTCGTTCCAATCCAAACCTGGTGGGGGGAGGGAAGGGTTTTGAGATTATCTGCTTCTAGATCTGGATGTTGTAGCTCAGGCTGCTCTCAAATCTTCCCATCATTCCCTGCAATAACGGGAGGGCACAAATTCTCTGCAAGGCAAATCTTCCCTCTCAGTCCTCCTACGCTGTTGTGACTCGTCTGACAGGAAACGGTTCTGCAATTTCCCCCTTCTGTTGCGACTAACTTTATCCGGCAATGAAACGAAAGCGCAAAAATGACAACAGCCCTCGTCGGGATTGATCAGGACAGCTTTCCACCCGCCCCTTCCACAAGCAAAATCTCTTTTCAAACAATTGATTTGTGTCATGATTGGTTAAGATCATGGCGCCTCCTATCCCTTGGGGTTCATAACCCTCCTCTCCTCTCCCTTCCTTTGAGCCCGTGGTCGGCCGGGGGCGCCTGACTTGAAGTCCCCCAGGTTGCCTGAATGGCGACGATGGGGAGGGCGTTCTCGGCAGTCGCCCCCAAGCTGTGGAATTCCCTCCCGATGGAGGCCCGCCTGGCCCCAGACCTCCCCGCTTCCCAAAGACAATGTAAGGCCTGGCTGTTCCGTTGGGCCTTTGGAGAGGGAGACGGGTAAGGTGGCGATTCTGCCCTTTTAGTTTATTTTTAGCATTTTAACGTTTTAAAGTGTATTTTATGTGTTAGTTATTTTTTTATTATACTGTGTTTGTTATTTATACGCCTTGTAAGCCGCCCCGAGCTGCTCTATGAGCAGGAGGGGGCCGGGTAGAAAAATGGTGAAATAAATAAGAGACGTAGCTGCCATGGAGGCAGCTGTCCCAGGGTCCACGATGGACGTGGAATTTGTGTGCCTCTCCTGTGGGGTCGGGAATGGGGGAGGACGAGGTGGCCCTTTCCACCTTCTGCAGCCCAGCCCAATCTGGCCGTGCCCCTGCTTTGAGCTAACTCTTTGACTGGAGGGCAGAGGCTGGAGCCGTGAGCCAGAGCCAGGAATTGAAAAGGGGGCAAATTAAAGACAGCCACAGGGCAGATTTGGCCCATGGGCCAGAAGCTCCTGCCCCCGACTGTATGCCATTGACACGGGACCATGTTAATACTACGACCATGAACACAGCTCCCCATCCTAGCCTACAGAGGCCTACCAAGGAGTCCGAGCCAGGATCTGAAGTGGCTTAGGGCTCTCATCTTCCCTGGTCATGGAGGAATGGTCTCTCCCCTTCCCATTTATGGCAATTTCTGGGTGCAAAGGCGTAGCTGCACTTGGGCACCACGCCACCCAATGCAGCTACATACCCTGCTGTTCAGAGGGAGGAGGGCAGTACATCGACACCAGGACCCATTTCAACCTAGCCAGTCCCTGTCTGGGCAGGTTAGGAGTAGCGGCCTATTGAGACGTTCCGAACGTCACATGGATCATCCCAGTAGGCCCTCACCCTGGACTGTCTTTCAGCGGGTAGGCCAGCCTGTCGATTCCCAATTTTGTGCGTGAAACAGATGGAGATAAACCAATTCACTCTGGTCAGGATAAAGGAGTCAGCAGTAGCCCTGAAATGAAAAATCTTGGCGAGTGCTGCTTCAGCTGGACGCAGGGCATTCGCCAAGGTTCGTGCGAAGCGGAAACTTACCAGCTTTCTTGCCGTTATTGCCATTTTCTGATTATTATTTTTGCACGTTGAACGGGGCTGCCACGGGCTGGTCCCAGGTCCCATGTGTGCCCGCACGCACCCCCAGGGGCTGCGGAGACGAAAACGTGCTAGCTAAGCATCGGGGAAGCGTTGGAAATTGCCGAAAGTACTGTAAAACGGCCGTTAGAGAGTCGTAATATTCCCAGTAAGTGACAAAATAGTCCCAGGAAGTGAGAAAAAAATGGCAGAAGTGTGGAACCACTGGAAACTGATGAAGTACCAATGGACACTCGCACGTACTCCCCCAAAGGTCGGCATTTCCCTTCGGAACGGGAAAACGAGCTCTTTTCTCAGCCCTGGTCACCAGACGTGTATGTCCTACTTATAGAGTGCTATGCTGACATCTGCTGGCCAATTGATATATGCAATGTCTATTTATATATTATAGCAGCCATCATGGTGACCGGCTGGCAATGTGCCTACTACTTAAAGGAAAGTTGACGCTGTTGCAACCCCCAGCCCCTTTATGTTTAAGAAGCCTCAGAGTGGCAAAACCTGTGCTACGTTCACAAGAGACGGTAGCCCCAGGTCCTCATCTGCCTAACCCAGAACGTCTCTACCACAAATATCCTTGGTGTTACCGCGTGCGAGCGCTGTTTGGAGATTATGAACAAAACCGCGACAGGATGTGCCTGGGGCAAAGTCATGGTGCTGCCACTGGGGTCCTTGGGCCAAGGGGCTGGACTAGGTGACCCTAGGAGTCCCACCAGACTGACAATACCAGGCCCGTGGGTTCCAATTAAAGCTGAATTATTATTTGTGGGTATTACTCACATTTTTGGGTATCCCTTGACGTACCTGAATAACATCCGTGACTGAAACAGGGACTTCCACAGCCGGTTTAGGGTGAGGGGTGTTGTGTATGGGGGTTTTTTGGGGGGGGGGGAAGGGAGGTTGGCTTTGCCAAGGGGTCATTTTGGTATTTTGGCTCCAGTCTTTTCAGAAATTCTGTGAGCGCTCGACAGTGCCGAGGTTGCCAAAATGATGTCACCAAAATACCAAAAAGGACCAAAGAACCAAAATAACTGAAAAAGGCCTGAAAACCCCAAAATGGCTACTATGAATACTTAACACTTCTCTAGCACTACTAGGAGTACGTGGCACTTTACAGTCACAGAGTTTCAGAGACAGGCCCCTGCCTGGTGCGCTTACAATCTAAGATGGACAAAGACGACTCCAAATCCCCATTTAAAGCGGTGCTGGAACTCCCATTGACCCCCTAACACGTAACGCTAATCCAGAGCCCCTTATACATGTTCCAGGGCCCCACGGACATCTGATTTAATCAGTGTTACATGAGAGTCCACCATAAGATGAACACGGGTGAGGGGAACACAGGGAAACAGACACACACTCCCATTTTACAGATGGGGGAACTGAGGCTGAGAGGTTGTGACTTGCCCAAAGCCACCCAGTGAGTTCATGGCTAAAGTGAGATTCAAACCTTGGTCTCCCAGTTCCAAGTCCAGCGTCTTATCCACTCCACCACACTCCCTATCCGATAGAGCAGGGGTAGGGAACCTTTTCCCTCCCTGGGGACACTTTGAAAATGAGTACAAGTTCTGAGGGATGCATCGAAGTAGGGGGCGGGGTGGATGGGTGGGCTGCTCAGGAATAGATCTGTGTTCCGGATCTGTCCCCTATCCATGTGCTCATGCCCTCAACTCTGCTCCCTTCCCCAGAGCTCAGTCTTCCAGTGGGGTATGTGTGGGGGGGTAGGAACTGAATCCTGGGGCCAGGTCCAAGAAGAGAGAAAGGACCAATAAAACCTCGCTTTGGCCCTGAGTTTCCCCACCCCTGCAATAATGTTTAAATAATATTGCATCCATTATTACGCAAAGTACCATTTTTAGAAACATTCCCAAAAATGGGTCAATTGTCAGTTTTAGCTCCAGTAGCAAACGTGACACCTGGCAACATCCTAAGATTTGCCTGCCATTCCCTTTGATTTCTAGCCACGCATCGTTAACACGTCCCCTGCGGGACTTGTCTGCCACGCAACAACATGAAGACTTATCTTAAGTTTCTTTAAGCCTCCATAGGGCCAGTTTTACCACCTCACAAACGGGAGCCTGACTGACCTCACTGCTCCGAGCCAGGAAGGCGGAATCTTTTGCCTCCTTTGGGCCACTTGGAAAATTTCTATAAGCTCCGTGGAGTTTGGGCAGTGGCGGGGGGGTGGGGAAGCATGCTTAGGATTGAGGAAGTAAAGGCAGGCTCCAGATCATGGATCCACACCAGGGTTGGGGAATCTCAGACTCAGGTGTCGAATGTGGCCTGTGGCAAGAAAAAAAAAGTTTGGCCCCTTTCTGGTTCCTAAATCTGGTCCCTGGATGAAATTCCTACCGGAAGCACGGATGTCAAAAGGGAGCAGAGATGAGGGCATGCACGCAAGGATCCAGGGCATGAATCCTCCACTTCCTGAGCTCACCCCATAGGCACCCCCAACTTCTGTGTGTCCCTCAGAGCTGGTACTAATTTTCAAAGTGGTCCCTGGGATGGAAAAGTTTCCCCAACCCTTGATCTACATACACCACGGATCCATCCTGTCTCCTGCAGGGCAGGCCCTCACCTCGACCCCCTTCCCACAAGCTCACTCTTTCAGTGCTTGAGGGACAGGATCCATGGGCCAGATCCGAGAATTGAAAAGGGGCCAAGTTAAAAACAGCCATGGGCCAGATTTGGCCCCCAGGCTAGTGTTTCCCCACAGCTGGTGTGAGCAGACAACTCACCTTGGAGGATAAATGTGACAGTTTTGTCGGGAGGAGCGTTTGGGGGGTTGGCTTCCTTTGATCCGGTCCCACGCAGCAGGAGCCTCGCGTGCTGACGGATGTACTGTTTTTCACTTGATAACGGAGTTATTTCGCTCATCTCAAACTCGCAGGAGATCTGCCTCCATTCCGTGGAAGCTGAGCTTGCGGTTACAATCCCATCCAGGTGCCGTAGGATTCCTGACAGTCCGTATGAGACACAAATCCATACAATTAAAAAAAACTGTACTAGTCTGCAGAGCTAAAGAAAACGTATTGCTAGATCTGAAATAGATATCCGCCGTTAATATCAAATTTAGTGATTTTGTCCACTCTGAATCAGGTCTGACAGAGAGGATACAAACAGCTATTCATCCCCATTGTACTACCGGCCTTCACAACATCCAGCGCACTGTGTAGAGAGATACTTTCTCCAGCTTTACACCTGCTGGTTGTTTGGATATTTGATTCAGGTTTTTGCATTGGCTTTTCTTGAGGTTTCAGTTATTTTAGTTCAAATAACCAAACCCAAATGACCAAAGATCCCAGAAAAATGGGAGTTTCCAAAACAAAATATCAAAGGTGCGGATCCTTTCCCCATGTCCTGGACCTTCCTCATCCTGAGTGCTGCTGCCCCTAACTTCTATGCAGCCCACAGAACATGTACCTATTTTCCCGATCTCCCATCATCTCAGTTCCCACCTTCTCATCTTTAAAAAGCGCCTGAAGACTTATTTATTCTCCAGGTGCTTTTAGGATCCGCTGCTGGTTCCCTTTAATGTGTTTCTTCCTCCTTTTAGATTGTTTCTAAATGGATTTTACATTGTTTTATCATACTTTTATGTTATGAAGCACTCTGAGCGCCATTTGACAGTGGCGAGGCATTATAAAATTAAAATAATAAATTCTTATTAACTTTCAGGGAGGTCCCTGGGAGAGAAAAGGTTCCTCGCCCCTGTTCCAGGAGATATCTGGCCTTAATACCTAATTACCCCCACCTCCCGAGAGAAGTTAAGGGGTTAATTAATCCAGGTGAGGACTGCAGTGGCTAAGTAGGTCAGATGACCAGAAGGATGCTGGGCATTGTTGCCTCCAGTTTGGGAGAGGGGATTCCTGGAACAAGGGAGGGAAAGTAATAGCGGGGACTGAGAAATAAGGGAGTGATGTGGTTCAATTCGAGTACCAGACATGCAACAGGTATACCTGATTTTGAGGGTACTTGTTTCTAGGTCTAGCCAAGATATATGTAAATCCACTACACACCAGTATCCACTATATCGGGATCCGCTTATCAGTATCCACAAACCTTGGATTTTATCATTACTACAAACAAACCAAGGGGACTTTTTAAAAAAAACAAAAAAAAAACGCTTGTTGAGAAACCTGGTTGCTAATTTATTTACAAATATTCAATCCCCACATTATCAACGTGTTATCAACCAGGTAATTAACACATCACCACATTATATAGATCCACCAGGTTTCTCAACATGTTTACATTTTATTTTTTTTAAATCCCCATTGTTTGTAGTAATGATAAAATCCAAGGTTCGTGGATACTAGGGGCGGGAAACCGGTAAAATCCGGTATCCGATAATGCCGGTACCGGGCGTACCGGCATTATCGGATTCGACCCGGTAATCCGGTCCGGGGTACCGGATTCCGGGTACCGGATTTTTTTGCATTGCAGCCATTTAAAAATGGCTGCAATGTAAACTGATAAAGTAAGCCCTGAGGAAGACAACTTATGTCGGAACGTGTTGACTGGGTTCAAGAACAATTTCATCAATTAAAAATCCAAGAGTCTGTGTCATCTGATATAGTTTGCATTTTTAAATTGATTCAAAGACTTTCAAATATATGTCTTGTAAAAAGTTCATTATTGTAATAGATCTTTTTGCTGTTTACGTTCGATTTGGATCTAATTTGGGGTCTTTTTTTGGGGGGGGCTGCGTAGCAGATGCTGCTGGCACTATTTTCGAAAAAGGCCACCAGCCTGCACGTGCACAGACCAGCTGCCCTTTCCCAAAATGGTGCCGATGCTGCCGGTGCCATTTTGGATAAGGGTCACAGATGAGCAGAATGACCAGAGAGGCAGAGAATGGCCCTGGTGGCTAATTTGCACAGCGATTTTCTTTAATTTTTAAAAATCATTTTTAATAAATTAAACAAAAAATATGGAAACAAATTAAATCCAACGAATGTTGTTTTCTTAGTCATTTGTTTTTGTTACCTTAGTTACAAAACCAAAAAGGGACTCCATTTCCGTAAGTAATTCAAAGAACACAAAGGGTACAGCCCTTCACAGAAGGAAGCACCTTTGCATCAGTAATAGCCTGCAGTTGAAGAGACTCCAAACTCATCCTGTAAGCCAGCGGGTCATATTTTAGTGCAGAAATCAACACTGCAGCTGAAACAGGCACAAGCTCAGAGCGGGGAAACTGAGGCACAGGGACCAAATGCAGCTGCAGTTCCTGGATCCAGTGCCTACCTACCCCCCAAGCACTGAGAAAACAGAGCTCAGGGGAAGGGAGCAGAGAGGGGGGCATGCACACCAGGATAGGGGGACAGAGATCCATGATCTGGACCCTCCTCTTCCCAAGGTAGGGTGGCCACTCACGCAGCGCCAGAATAGAAGGCAAACATTTTAATCCAATTTGCATGTGCTAATTTGTATGCATTTATGTAAATTTACACTCTGGTGACTTCCAGCTCTGAGGCCGCTTTCCTACGAGGCGTTGAAAAGTGCCTCCTGAATCCCGCATTAAAAGAAAAACGCGCGGGAGCCTTTACGTGCTCCCCGCGCTGCCGGAAGTGACGTGCTCCCCGCTGTCGGCAGCGGACAACGGGGAGCACGTCACTTCCGGCAGCGCGGGGAGCATGGAAACGCTCCCTGCGCGGCTTTTCTTTCAATGCGGGACTCAAGAGGCGCTTTTCAGCGCTTCGTAAGAAAGCGGCCTAAGACTCTAGGATTCTTTGAATAATCACTCCGGCCACTTCCAGCTCTAAGACTCTAGGATTCTTTGAATAATCACTCCGGCCACTTCCAGCTCTAAGACTCTAGGATTCTTTGACTAGTCTGGTAACACCATAAAAGTAAATACCAACAGTAAATGGAGAGGGGTGGGTGGGAAAAAACCTCAACATGGATCTGGACGCAGGATCAGCTCTGCCTCTTCTTCCTCCCCAAGAGTTCCAGCAACACATTAGGCTGTAAGACACACATGGGGTCCTGGGGGGAGGGGGCATTGCCTCTCTTCCCTGTGCTCATTTTCAGCGACATCCCCCCCCCCCCCCGCTGTAGCTACATACAGCAAAAATGCCACCAGGCATCTTCCCCCCCAGTCAATCCAGGCAGGCCCTGTTTGCCAAACCAGGCCAATGCGTGTACAAAATCAAATCAAATCAAAGGCTTAGACATTACCAGGGCTTAAAACGCAACAAGCTGCGAGGAGGAAGGTCTTGAGATTCATAGTGGAGTAACCGGCTTCACCGAGGGTCTCTCGCTTCTTTCTTGCTCCATTACTTCCAGCTCTCTCATTTTCACTTTCATTTCTCCAAAAGCAGCAAAGTGGCTGCAGGCACTCGAGGGGCGGGATCTTCAAAGCAACCAATCTGAAAGGATGGGAAGGCAAGAGTTAGGCCCGGCACACGAACCATCCAGCAGCCAGACCACAGTCGGGCAGGATAAGGTTGTAACAGAGGGGGTTTGGGGGGGGGGGTGTATTCAGCTGTGATCAGAGTTTGAGTTAATAATAGGATCTTCTGCATTGAATGAGGGAGGGGCTGAGTGCTCTCTGCTGCTCCTCGGCATGATCTGCTGGAAAAGCAGCCTTCTCGGCAAGAGCAAAAGGAAACCCCCGTACAAAGCTGTGGAGCAGCCCGAGGGCTAAATGCAACTCTCCACTGGTTTTTATTTGGCCCCTTTCCAGTTCATGCCCCTCAAGCACTTGCAAGGCCGAGCTCGGTAAAAGAGCCAAGAGGAGGGCACGCACAGAAGGCTTGGGGAGGGGCAGATCCGTAGCACAGACTCATGATCTCTACGACCACAGATGGGGAACCTCAGGCCCCGGGGGCCAGATGTGCTCCACAGCAAGCTTTTATGTGATCCCCTTTCCAGGGTCTGGATCCAGTTCCTATCCGCAAGCCCTGAAACACTGAGCTCAGGGGGAAGGGACCAGAGAGGAGGGCACGCACACAAGGATAGGGGGACAGGCCCATGGCACTGATCCATCATCTGGACCCTCCTTTTCCTGATCACATCCATTAACCACCCCAACTTCTCCGCGGCCCTTGGAGCTTGTGCTAATTTTCAAAGCGGGTCCCCGAGAGGGAAAAGGTTCCCCGCAAGGCAGGGTTGCCGCCTAGGCCCATTTTAAAGGAACCCTTATGAAAAATACATGTTGCAGGGCACCTAAGGCCTACAACATGTTTTTTTTTCCTAAGGGTTCCTTATAAAAGTTTCCATAGGTGCCAACTCCACTCCCCACCCCCGCTCTAGACCCTCCTCTTCCTGAGCGCACCCCAGCTCCCAACTTCTACGCAGCCCCTAGCGCTTGTACAGGACTCATTTTCAAGAGGGCAAGATTACAAATTCATCGCCCGACAGATTCACATTTTACAGCAGGGGGTGGGGAATGCCCAGCCCGTGGACCAAATCTGGCCCGAGACTGGTTTGGATTTGGCCCCTTTCCAGTTCCTGAATCCGGCTTATGGATCCAGTCCCTCCCCTCGAGCCCCAGGGTGGCCTGAGGGGGCTGTCTTGGTCCTGTGCTTCTGGAGGCCCTGCAGCGGCCCACCATTTCGCCAGGGCAACGCGTAGGGACTCCAGACACACCCACCTCTAGGGGCTCGTGGAGGGTGCCCCATAGGGGACAGGGCCATTGAGAAGGGACCCCACCTGCAGATTATCTTTGCCCCGGGCCCTGCAAATTCTATGGCTGGCCCTGACCAAAGCAGCACACGCAGGGGACAGAAAACAGACGGAGGGCATGCCCTGGAGGATAGGGGGATGGATCTATGGCAGATCAGGGGTGGGGAACCTCCAGCCCAGGGGCCAAATGCGGCCCTTGGTAAGTAGCCCCCTTTCCAGTGCCTGGATCCGGCCCCTACACCCCCAAGCCCTGAAAGACTGAGCTCAGGGGAAGGGAGTAGAGAGGTGGGCATGCACACAAGGCGAGGGGATCGATCCGGGGCATAAATCCATGATCTGGACCCTCCTTGTCTTGATTACCCCCCTTCAGTGCCCCCCCCCCCATAACTTTTATGTGACCCTAGGAGCATGGACTTATTTTCAGTGTAGCCCCTGGGACAGAAATGGTCCCCTGGCACAGATCCCTATGGACCCTCCCACTCCTTCCCCCATCCTGAGCCCGCCCCATTGCCTATCTGACCTACAGAGCTCCAGGATGCTCGACAAAGGGCGGGGCAATGTTGATAAGAGAGCAGACATCCCTCCATCTTAGCTTGGGGACGGATTGCCGATTGGTGGTGTTACGAGATCGGCGTGCTGGAGGGTGACCCCTACGGACAGGGCCCTTATGCAATTGGGATAGGACGGGATAAAAATTAAAACCAGGGGCATCCGTAAGTATCTATGAGCAGTTTAATTTAGTTATTTTTTAAAAGGTCCAACACGACAGAAGTAGGTTTTCCCCTTACGAGCGCAATCAAAAAGGCAAGATACTCAGCCACGGGAGTCATGAAAAATTCTGATTATTTTATTTCTATTCAAGTACAAATATTAAGAACATTGTTGAGAGTAAAAACAAACAAACACACAAACAAGAGTAGTGTATTTGTAAGATCTGCTACATTTCAGCAGGTGCATACGATTAATACCGTACACACAAATATATTTTAAAGTATTTTTAAAAAACGTGTGGAAAAAGGGGGCTGATGCTTGTGAAAATGCTTTGTGCCTTTTTATATACCTATACTTGGAGTGTTCCAGGTTCCCGGCTGACAAGCTCAGCAATGGGGGAAGGAGTGGGAGGGTCCATAGGGATCTGTGCCAGGGGACCATTTCTGTCCCAGGGGCTACACTGAAAATAAGTCCATGCTCCTAGGGTCACATAAAAGTTGGGGGGGGAGGGGGCGCTGAAGGGGGTAATCAAGACAAGGAGGGTCTTGCCCGCGAGGTCTTGCCTCTCTGGCCCGCGAGCCACTGTCACATTTGTTATCGGGCCGCCCGATGTTCGCCCAGACTGACCCTGGGTGTGGTGGCGGCTAGCCAGGGCTCTCACCTCAGCAAATGGCTGAAAACACCACCCGGGTTAGCGCCAATCCGACCAGGACAAAGCAGGCCAGAGCGTGTTTGCAGGGCTGTTCCTGCTGACCTGGATTGGGGTCAGTCACCATGGTGGGCCATGAACATTTGTTTCGTGGACCAACCCCATCTGTAGTGGCTTCCTGGTCTGAGCCGGGGTACCATCGCGGTGCAGTCTCGTTTATTTTCATCCCAGGAATACTTTTTCCCTTGCTTACAGTGTATGCCCCCAGGGTGGGGATTGAACTGTAGGCAGGGGAGCCAAAAGGTGGGGGGGGGGGGGGGGGGGGGGGGGGGGGGGGAAGAGGATGGCTTGTGGTAAAGAGGTGGAGCAAAATGACCATGCCCCCTGTGAAGCATTATGATGTCAGTGTTCGGAAGGCGGGTGTGGCCATACCAGAAAGGGATGGACGAGTCCCTTTGTCCAGCCCCCTTACCAACACTGCCCTGCCTCTTGCAGAACATCATGGTGTTCCAAAGGGATAGGGGCAGGTGAAGCTCAAGGAGGCACATGCTCTCTCTTGCCCCCTGGCACTTAGGAAGGTAATGCTCCCAGGTCTCCCCTAAAGTGATCAGTGGGAAAATCGGGCAATGCTCCTTCCCTTATATACAGTTCAAGCTGACTGGGCATGTATTATGGGCAGGAGAAAATGAGCATGCCTGGTGGGGACCTGGGTGTGCTTCCTGCCACTTGCAATTCAACCCTAGAGCTTGCACTGCAGGCGGAGAGGGGGAGGTGCTGCTTCTCAGAAGAAAAGTGGCAGTGGTTCCCTACCAGCAGCATACACCCCTTCATAAAGACTGTTTCTCATGAAAATGTTCACACCCTAAAACGTTTAGGTATAGAGTACGTTGAACACCCTGCTAATCTGAGGTTAAATAAGCAAAAGGATCAAGGCGTTTCGAGAATGGGTAAACAGTTAAGGCTCAGATAAAAGACTGGATAAAACTTTCTCCAATGCAAAAAACCCTCAACCGGCTTCCCATTATGGGGCCAGGATTTCACCCACTCTTTTATGGTGCGGATCCTGCAAGATTCCAAGTTCTTTTAACAACCCCCAATGAAAAATGAAAGAGAAGATGCTAAGCACCTTGCAGGATTTGCCCCCTGCTTTGATTGGGTGAGTCGCATCAGCGGTTCCTGGACATAGGGGTGAAATTTTGTTTTCGACCATATTCCATTTCTGACAGAGTCTGGTCGTCCGATCCATTCTGGCACAACAAATGAGCATTCCTATTCCATTTTGCCGGAACTGAAACATTTTCATCTGATTTGCACATATGCAAAATGGCACTGGCCGTAGAGTACGGTCACCTCTATTTTGTTGTACAACAGCAGTCATTCTGTGCATGCACAGATGACTGCAGCCATTTTGTCCATGCGCAAATCGTTTGGGAAATTTCGATTACTATCCTGATGTTGCAGAAAATTTCCAGGGAATCAGAACCACCTATTTGAACCATCCCTATCTGGAGCCAGTTGTGCCAATAGGCCCAACTTCCTCAAGCCTTCATAGAGTACGTCTGATATAGGACCATGAGTGGGAGAGGCTAGGGAAGACAGGAAGATGGTGGTTCATCCTGTAGAAAGCAGAAGAGAACCACCAAGTTCAAGAGTGTTAAGACATTGGATTCTGATTTGGATAAGAATTCGTAATAATAAGGAATAAAAAGACTCTATAATACTGCATTTTTCCCCCAGTCAAAAAAGTTGTTTTGCGAATGAAAATTCCAACTCCTTGTTCTGGAGCGACGACTCTCAATGTAAAAATAACTATTAAAAAAGCAGGATATTCTTAAAAGCAATTTTAAAAATGTTGCTTTAAGAACATGAGGCCGTATTCACAGTGGTCGCCACAACTCCTGCTTGCGCCAATGAGGAATTTGGCTCCACACATTATGAGCCACTCAAGCTGGACCCCTTTGCTCCACAAGGTCTAATCTTGGTGGTTTGTCTCTCCTGGGTCGTCACATATGGAAACATGGCCGCCTTCATTTGCTTTTCTTTGATCCACTCCTCTGGAATGGTCCTTCTGCCACCTGATCCTGTCTCCATTCACAGATACTACTGTAGGCGCACATGTTGCATTTCCAGGCCTCCTCAATGTCCACTCCCCTCACGTCCCTCTGTCCTTTCCAGTAAGCCAGATAGTACTGCACTTCCTGACTGACTTGGTCTCTCTCATAAGGGACCTCCTCTGTCCCAAGCAGGGCGTTACTCTCCTGATGGATGTACTCGATTTTTAAACGGTCGATGTTGGGAATGTCCGACAGCGTCAAGTTGAGAAATGCCAGGTCCAGGAGTTCCTTTAAGGAGGCCACCGTGAATCCTGCTTTCTGAGCATGTGCCTTAATGTGCAGACCGAGAGGCTGTTCTGGTCTGAGACCAATGTGGCTGGTAAAATTCTCCGGTTTCAGCTGTCCTTGCACCATGGAATCAAAGATATATTTATACAAACAGACCTGAAACAAAATATAAATCTATTTTCAACATGTATCAGAAGGGAGTCAGAACAAAACCGTAGGCAGGGATTTTCAAAACATTCTTAAGTCTTGTACATATGAACACTTTACTGCAGAGTAATTAACTGCAGTGGCATTTACCGAGTAGTTATTTACTGCTTGGCCGAGTGTGTACAATAGTGGTGGGGAACCTCCAGCCCATGGGTCAAAAAACCTCCACAGGTTTATCGGCCCCTTTCCAAAAATATCTTGCTTGGAGCAGGGGGGTTGGATGAGATAGCCACCTGAGGACCCTTAACACTATGTGCGGCAAGGGGTTGGGGGAGGGTGGCTCACCCCCGGCTACTCCAGAAGCCCCATCTCCGGAACAAATGGCATGAGGTCAGATTCCGAACTCACGCCTTCAGAGCCAGATTCTTTGACCAATCAGCATCAGGACTACATCACTCCCCAATTGGCTGGGCCCTGACCATCACTTATTGGCTGCCCTGTGCCACATAAGACCCTCCCCAGGAAACAGGAAGTGTCTCCACAACACAAATACTAGCTTGTGTGGAAAGAGACCCACCCAGTTGCCATGAGTTCCAGGTCTCCTGCATTACAGTACAAGTGTGCAGGAGGGGAAGTTTTTAGTTTACATTTGAATTATTTCCCACCCCCCCGCCCCGGTTTCATTTTTATTTTATGTTTAAAATTTCACTTGCCATTCATTTCAACGGGCACTCACTTGCATAGCATCAGTTTGCCAAAACAGCAGCTTTAAGTTGGCTCTCTGCACTTTCCCATCCCCAAACCATGGCTGTGAACTGATATTATTATTATTAACAAACATTTATATAGCGCCAGCAATGTACCTGGCACTTTACAAAGTAATAAAACAGACACGATCCCTGCCCCTAGGGCTTACAATCTGAGAGACAGGAGCTGGGGGAGAGACTTAGGAAGGGGAACAGAGGGAGAGACAAGGGGTCTAACATTCATGAAGATGCGAGGTCTCA